>CM076678.1:52872279-53214779 GCA_038501925.1 Xenopus petersii | reverse complement strand
CAACCACAAACTTCAATACTAGAAAAAACAATCACAAATATAAAATAGAAAGTAATTTTAAAAACAATCACAAATATAAAATAGAAAGTAATTTTAAAAAGTCACCTCAAATGAAAAAAAGTGTTGAAAGGTGAACAATTAATGAATTCCTTTTCCTCTCTTAAAATAAAGCATTATCTTCTGCTTGGTCCTAACTAAAGGTGGCCATACATTGATAGATCCACTCGTTTGGCGACGTCGCCAAACAAGCGGATCTCCCTCCGATATGCCCACCTTGAGGTGGGCAATATCGGGCAGATCCGATCGTGGGCCCTAGGGCCCAACGATCGGATCCTAGCATTCGCAAATGGGCGGTCGGATCGCGGGACCGCATCAACGAACAGATGCGGCCGCGATCTGACTGGGTTTTTAAACCCATCCGATCGAGATGGCCAGATCTCGATTGGGGAAGCCCGTCGGGGGCCCCCATACACGGGCCAATAAGCTGCCGACACAGTCTGTTGGCAGCTTTTATCTGCCCGTGTATGGCCACCTTAAGCTGCATACATCCTTATTGGTGACTAAACAATCCTACTTCTTTATTTAATATTTAAATATTTTTAGTAAACTTGAAGTGTCGTGAAAAAGACCCTTATCTGAAAAACCCCAGGTCCCTAGCATTCTGTATAATACATCCCACTTGAAGCATTGATGCTATAGTAAAGGTATGAGACATGTTCTCCAGAACACAGGAGACTTGGGGTTTTCCTGTAATTTGGATCTCAATATCATGTCTACTTAAAAAGCATTTAAACATTAATTAAACCCAATAAAAACATTTGCCTGTAATAAGGATCAATTATATCTTGGTTAGTATTCAGTACAACGTACTGTTTTATGATCACTAAGAAAAAAGAAATTTTGTAAATCTGATTCAAATTCAGTTTTTGGGAGATGGCCTTTCCTTAATTTGTAACTTTCTCTATAACAGAACCCATATCTGTACTAGTTGGTTCTGCTGTAATCAGTACTCCTGTTCACACTCTGTCTAGCATGTTCATCAATTCTTCTTGATTACATGCCTTAATCACAGTCGTGCTCTTTAGGGCAAAGGAAGACAATGCTTTGTAACCCATGGAAAATCTTCTCTCCCACAAGTAACGGAGCACCCCAAAAAAATATATACATCTCATGACCCATTACAACTGGCAGATATGAAACACTCTACTTGTGGAGATTCTGGGGAATTTGATAAAAATACAGAAAAATACCCACTGGAGGGTGCCACCTTTATGCACTGTATAGGAATGATTTTTTTCTTTTAAGCCCATAATTCTAGGTAACTCTTAAATGGGTGGTTCACCTTTAAATTAACTTTTAGTATGTTATAGAATGGCTAAGTCTAAGAAACTTTTCAGTTGGTCTTGATTGTTTTTTTTTAATGATTTGCCATTTTCTTCTGACTCTTTCCAGCTTTCAAATGGGAGTCACTTACCCCTTGTAAAATCAAATGCTTGGTAAAGCTACACATTTGTTACTAGTAGTTTGTTACTCCTCTTTCTATTCAGGCCTCTTCTATTCATATTCCAGTCTCTTGTTCAAATCAGTGCATGGTTGCTAGGAGAATTTGGACCCTAGCAGCCAGATTGTTGAAACTGCAAACTGGAGAGCTGCTGAATAAAAAGCTAAGTAGTTCAAAAACCACAAATAATAAAAAATGAAACCCAATTGCAAATTGTCTCAGAATATCACTCTCTACATTACACCAAAAGTTAACTCAAAGGTGAACAACCCCTTTAATAGTTAACTCAAGTTTGATAGAAATGTCCTGTTATGGAGATGAACATTTGTAGAAACTTTTGCACATCCTGACTAGCTACTAGCATGCAGGTTCATGTGTGATTGAATGTGTGCTTAGCATTTTACTTTGATCCAAAGTGATGTTTTGATGATATTTTTCAAGGTACAATACATCAACATAATGAAAAGAAAGGAAATTGGAAAGAAGAGATGGTATAGGTGTCTGGGGTGATTGGGAAGGTTGTGATTTTGCTGCTTGATGAGTCTTCTGCTACTATTTATCCTGCGACTTTTCACACACACACACATATATATATATATATATATATATATATATATATATATATATATATATATATATATATATATATATATATATATATATATATATATATATATATATATATATATATATATATATATAAATATATATAAATATATATATATATATATATATATAAATATATATAAAAATATATATATATATATATATATATATATATATATATAAATATATATAAAAATATATATATATATATATATAAATATATATAAATATATAAATATATATATATAAATATATATAAATATATATATATATATATATATATATATATATATATATATATATATATATATATAAATATATATATATAAATATATATATATATATATATATAAATATATATATATATATATATATAAATATATATATATATATATATATATATATATATATATATATATATATATATATATATATATATATATATATATATATAAATATATATAAATGTCGCCAAACGAGCGGATCTCCCTCCGATATGCCCTCCGATATGCCCACCTTGAGGTGGGCAATATCGGGCCGATCCGATCTTGGGCCCTAGGGCCCAACGATCGGATCCTAACGAGGCCTTAACGGGCGGTCGGATCGCGGGACCGCATCAACGAATAGATGTGGCCGCGATCCGACGGGATTTTCTATCCCATCCGATCGAGATCTGGCCGACTTTCGGCCAGATCTCGATCGGTGAAGCCCGTCGAGGGGGCCCCATACACGTGTATGGCCACCTTAAGTTAATTATTACCACTGTGCACTTAGAGTATTTGTTTTTTCTCTTGTGATCTGAAAGATCCAAAGTGATGTTTTGATGATATTTTTCAAGGTACAATACATCAACATAATGAAAAGAAAGGAAATTGGAAAGAAGAGATGGTATAGGTGTCTGGGGTGATTGGGAAGGTTGTGATTTTGCTGCTTGATGAGTCTTCTGCTACTATTTATCCTGCGACTTTTTATATATATATATATATATATATATATATATATATATATATATATATATATATATATATATATATATATATATATATATTTTATTTTTTTATAACTATATATATATTTTTTTATAACTATATATATATATATATATATATATATATATATATTTTATTTTTTTATAACTTTCCAGGTAAAATGTATATTCATTCCCCTGACTAAGTTAATTATTACCACTGTGCACTTAGAGTATTTGTTTTTTCTCTTGTGATCTGAAAGAAAAAATAATAAAATTGCTTCGGATCACAAAGCTGATCTAGTTGCCAGGATACAAAACAAAGATAAGCAAGGCATCATCCCCATTTGCTTTGTACAGCCTAGTTAACCCCTTGGCTGTGCAGTGGCAGTTATAGTTAATAGAATCATTGCGCCATTGTGCTGTACCTCTGTACAGCACATTCAAATGTAAATTTGAATGTGAGATGTAGCACACCTTGACCATGGAAACAGTCTTAATTCTAATATTTGCCTCCTAAAACCTGCCGAGTTCATTTACAAGTCAATGGCAGAGTGCCGTTGAGGCATTTGTAGATAGCCTTCCGGACATTCAAGTTTTTGGGGTTTTTTTGGGAAAAAAAATTTGAATCTAACAAATTGAATACGATTGGAATTTTCCGGTCGGAACCGTTAAATCGAATATAAGCCATTTAATTTTGTAAAAAATTAATTAGGGATGCACCGAATCCAGTTCGGGATTCGGCCAGGATTCGGCCTTTTTCAGCAGGATTCGGATTCGGCCGAATCCTTCTGCCCGGCCGAACCGAATCCGAATCCTAATTTGCATATGCAAATTAGGGGCAGGGAGGGAAATTGCGTGACTTTTTGTCAGAAAACAAGGAAGTAAAAAATGTTTTCCCCTTCCCACCCCTAATTTGCATATGCAAATTAGGGTTCGGATTCGGTTCGGTATTCGGCCGAATCCTTCGTGAAGGATTCGGGGGTTCGGCCGAATCCAAAAAAGTGGATTCGGTGCATCCCTAAAATTAATTAAAAAAATGGGCCCCTAGAAGTATGCAAACCTTTTTTTTAAAGGTCAATAATGTAATACAAATTCCATATTCTCTCTCTTTTGCGCTCTCTCTCTGTGTATGTATGTACTACAGAAACTCCACCCCAGCACTCCAACATATAGCCCCCTGAGAACCTATTTTGCACAACTGAACTGTAACTCTAGTAAGACCCTTTTCGTAACAAAGTTTGTACAAAGTATGCATAAGCTGACACGCCCTGTCAACTAAAAAAAAGAATATAAAATCAAAAAACAATCAAAAAAGAAGAATGCCAGGAGCCATCAGTAGCAGCAGTAGCAAAGCAGAAAATCTCTTTAAAAACTGTAGCTGCAGAATAGTGCACAATAATATCATTTCTACTTTTTAATTTAACTGCCTTATACTGTAGTACTTTGGTACGTTAGGCAAGCCAACAATCTGATTAACCCAATATAGCCCTGCTGTTGGTGGGCATATTGGGGAAGATCCGACTGTTTGACAACCTGGCCAAACAATTGTATCTTATAGTGTGTGTCCACCTTTATTTGTTTCATGAATCTGATGCGGATAATGGCATAATGCGGATAAGTCTGCATTACATAGTTTTGTGTCTGGTGCAGGATATTAAATGTGTGCAATGCTTTTCACTGGTATAAAAAAAACTATTAGCTGCTGACTGATTAGAACCAACTTTAAAAAGCATCGACTGATCAATAACATTAATCCATTACTTCCTGAAACAGACAAAAGCTGCAATTGTTTCACAGAAATAAGTAATGTTTAATGCCAAAAGGAGGAAAAGGACCAGACTGCATCTTTAGGTTTGACTGTAGGGCAGCAAACAGTTTTTCTTAATTTCAAGCTTTTTACCTGTTTAAGGGTGCTGACACACAGGCTTTTAGCGTGTGTGTGATGTGCAGGTTTAAAATGCATCACCTAACTGTTTCTATTATATTTTCCTGGTTGTACTCAAGCTTTTCAGAGTTGCGTTTTATTGCTTTCTCATTTCATTGTGTGGCAACATTCTGAATTTTCTTGTACTTGAAGCATGTTCAAAGATAATACCGTATATACTCGTGTATAAGCCGACCCGTGTATAAGCCGAGGTACCTAATTTTACCTACAAAAACTGGGAAAACTTATTGACTCGCGTATAAGCCTAGACACAACTACAGCCCTGTCTCCCAGCAGCGCACATTCTGCCAAAGCGACCCCCCCAGCGATCAACCGGACTTCTTTGCAAAGCTGATGGTGACAGAGAATTGCCAAACGGATTACTGTGTGCATTGTCCCACTGTCCCACTACCATGTGCAGAGGGTGCTGTTTGATATTGCCATCACTGTTAATCTTTTGTATAACCAACAGATGGTGCTGTGTGATATTGCAGTCACTGTTATTCTTTCATACAACCAACAGATGGCGCTGTGTGATATTGCCGTCACTGTTAATCTTTCATATAACCAACAGAGGGCGCTGTGTGATATTGCAGTCCCGGTTATTCTTTTATACAACCAACAGATGGCACTGTGTGATATTGCAGTCCCTGTTATTCTTTCATACAACCAACAGAGGGTGCTGTGTGATATTGCAGTCCCTGTTATTCTTTCATACAACCAACAGATGGTGCTGTGTGATATTGCAGTCTCTGTTATTCTTTCATACAACCAACAGATGGCACTGTGTGATATTGCAGTCCCTGTTATTCTTTCATACAACCAACAGATGGCGCTGTGTGATATTGCAGTCCCTGTTATTCTTTCATACAACCAACAGATGGCGCTGTGTGATATTGCAGTCCCTGTTATTCTTTCATACAACCAACAGATGGCGCTGTGTGATATTGCAGTCACTGTTAATCTTTCATATAACCAACAGAGGGCGCACTGTTATTCTTTCATATAACCAACAGAGGGCATTGTGGGATATTGCAGTCTCTCCCCAAGTGAACTGTTGGTATAGGAATGATTAAAAGTGACTGCAATCTCGGCAACTCGGGTCGGTTACCGCTGACCCGCATATAAGCCGAGGTAGACTTTTTCAGCACATTTTGGATGCTGAAAAACTCGGCTTATATGCGGGTATACGGTAAAACAAAATTTGGCATTTGAAACTCCGTGTTTTTTCCCTCACTGTGAACACATTAAAAAAAGGCTTGTGTACAAGAGCATTAAAAAAAAGGTAATTTGTATGTGTGAAGAGGGTGTGATCACACAGTTCATACAGTAAAAATAAGTACATATTCAAAAGTGCAGAAAATTACTTTTTTTGTTTCTGTGAGGCTTTGATTAAACCTATAGTGTTTTTCTGCTTAAGCTATGAGCACACAAGCTGTTGTCAGTCTGGGTATATTTGCAGGCTGAGAGAAGCAAATCTACGCAGTGCCGCTGCTCCATTGATTTGAATCTGCTAAACCTGTGTGCAGTCACACACAGCGGAGCTGAAGCTGAGGTCAGTATTTTGGTTGACCTCAGCCTGTGTGCGATCACACACAGGCTGATCGAATTCAAATCAATGGAGCAAGGGCACTGAGCAAATCTGCTTCTCTCAGCCTGCAAAAATACACAGACTGACAACAGCCCATAGCCCAGTGGCCTGCATATAAAAGCAGCCCTTTATTGTACTGCCCTAAGGGCAGGGGCACACGGGCAGGTTCAGGGAGATTTAGTCGCCTGGCGACTAATCGCCTCTTCTGCGGCGGCGACAATCTCCCGAAGTGCCTTCTCCCTGACTTCCACCTGCTATAATCCGAAAACGCCTGCGTCAATGCACCTGCGGCACTACGATTTCCGAAGTTGCCTCACAAGGAAACTTTGGGCGACTTCGGAAATCGAAGCGCCGTGAGTGCATTGGCGTAGGCGTTTTCTCATTATAGCAGGGGGAAGGCAGTTTGGGGAGATTGTCACCCCACAGAAGAGGCGATTAGTAGCCAGTCGACTAAATGTCTGCCCGTGTGCCCCTGCCTTAAGGGTTGATCTGCTAAGGCAGGGGTGCCCAAAAGGTAGATTGGGATCTACCAGTGGACCTTTAGCTGGTGATCAGTAGATCTCAATACACTGTCAACAAACAGCTTGTCTCAATCACACTCCTGTTTCATTCTTTTCATTGATATTTATTCTCTTCAGGTTACATAAGAAATAATTGTTTCTTAAATATACCAATATAAATTCTATTATAAATCAATATAATATGTATAATATTTTCCATGGAACAGAATGTTATTGATGCTTTTATGAATGTAGATCATAATGGCACAACAGCACAAAAAGTAGACCCTGCATTAGCAACGTATGTGCTAAGGGGACTATAAGACAATAGGAGGGCAATGGGAGTTGATGAGGAAGGCTGTGGTCAGTCGCTGTGGGAGGAAGTTACTTGGTCATAAAAAAAAGTTTGAAGTGGGAAAGAGAATTCTATTAAATACAGTGGTAAATAATAATAGTATAGCAGACCAGTAATGGGGAACTAAACCCATTTAGCCAAACAAAGCCCCCTGAACAGGCCCACTCTCCAACCACTATAACCTCGTTACCAAAAGAACTACTAGACATAGATAATTACTTTCACAGTTAAGGAATAATGCAAGTAAGATGTCAGAAAATGGTTAAAAAAATGGCAAAAAAACCCAAAAAACCTTAACTTATCTAATGACCAGGAAACAATGTATGAAGAGTCAAAGCCATAGTGGGTATTTATGAAACTGGAACACTTTATGTGCATCAGGTTGTTAAATTGCTCAATATCCTTTACACATGATGTGAAAATGAAAAACATATTTGTAGTTCAGGTTTGCCTACCATAGTCACAACAATAAAAAGCTTATTTTAATTTGATTTTGTTAATACATGGATGCAACTTATCATGCATTATCATGGTGCTGTTGAAACCCAGCAGTTTTTGCAAAATGTGTACTGCAGCACATAGAGAATTGTGAACATGAATAGACGCTCATAAGCAGCGTGATAAACTTACAACTAGAAAGCCATGTTTTCGAAAATGTATACAAAACTCAAGGCCATAATCGTACAAAGAATAAAATCTGAAGGTCTATGGCAGCATTTAGTGCCACTGTTGATTTGTTCTATTACTGGTTTATATTATAAATGTGCAAGCTATACTAGTATATGAAAGTATGGGTTGTTGATACATGTTAGTACAGAGCCACAAAGTTTTACCTGTACTTATACCCCTTATCACATTACAAATGATGGTATAATCACTGGATGAGAGGCAAAAGACCACAAATAATTAAAATGATAGAGATTTTTTTATTGAACAGCTTAATAGACTTTACATTAGGTGGCAATATATGATTTTATTTGGAACAGTTAGATTGGTTCATTATAGTAAAGGCAGTGAGTGAGGTTCTGGAATGCCCTACCAGGTGGTGGTGGTGTGATGGAGGATTATATAAATGTGTTTGAGTGGCTTGGATGACTTTTTGGACAAACATAATATCCAAGGCTACAGTGAGCTCAAGGTTTACAGTTGGTGTACTTATACAATGTGTATACATAATTTCATACGACTACACCACTGTATTGATAACCGTTGTAGTCTATGGACTAATACACACTGCAGGATATAATTTATTATTTTAGGGCACAATGGATTTATATATAAGAAAATGACCAAATCTAAAACAAAATAATGTTCATAAAAATAAAAGAATAACCCCCTCCCCAGCTGTAAACATTTTAATCTAATTATCCAACAGACCTCTGTATACTTAGCACTCTTAATAAAGTTCCCTCATCATTTGGAATTATGAATTCTATATCCACATCCAGCATAATGCTAAGTACTGGGAGAGTAACATGTTTGCATTAAATACATTACCTATGTTGTGAAATGCAATCACATACCCTGAGTTGTCTCTACTGAGTTGTCTCTAAACCTCACGTTCTTTGTGGGGTCTAAATAAAAAAAAATGTATTGCAATAATGCAAGGATGCAGCCGTTACTAACTTGTTCATAAATGTGTATGGAGACCAGAGGAATAGTTTGATACAAATATCCACATATTCTAGAGTTTTAAATACCTATGTATCTTGATGGATCATGACAGAATTTGGCTCACCATATTAAAATTTAAATTGTATGACTGTCTGTGATATACAGTAAAAGGATTAAGGGCCATGTCCACCAAGGTCAACAGCACTGTACAATAGATGTGTATATGCAGCAAACATACAGATTACATAGAGATATTGACTACAAGTAGTAAACCATGCCCTGCTTGATAGAGCAATTTTTTTTTTAAATTGCAAATATCCTTTACTACTGTGAAACATCTTGGGGGGAATTCACAAAAGTGTCGGTAAAAAAAGTAACCCAGAAGTGGCGGTCGACAAATTTGTAAAATGTCGTATGAACGGCAAATTCACAAAGGCAGATGTTACCATCTCTGAATGTCTCGTAAGTCTGACAATTTTCTAAAATGTTGTATATCTTTTTATCGTACAAACGACATTTACCAAGACTTTTTAAACGACAATTTGTCTGACATTTTCATTTTGGAGAGCCTAAAGTGTCTGAAAAATTGTCGGTAAAAAAAATGAGTTTACGAGTGATTCATAAAAATGGTGGGAAAAGTGGCGCCGAAAAAAACACGCCCACTTTTAACGACACTAATTCAAAAGTGTCGCACATGTCGGAAAATTGGCGGAGAAATGCTCTGTGAATTTGTCGGCTGTTGCTACGACACTTTCTACGACATTTTAAAGACATTTTTTCGTTCCCGACACTTTTGTGAATTCCCCCCCTTGTGTCCCAGGAAGCAGCTGGAATTTTCTCCACTGTTGCATCATTCTAAATCAACTAATCTTTACCAACCTGTCAAACAGGTCTGTAGAAAATATTGACTAGCAATGAACTGCAGATGTCTGTGAGAATGAGAGTTGGAAGATGGTGCGGTCAGAGATCTGTCTGTCTGCAAATATTTTGCTTTGGGTGGAGTCTGGCATTGATAAGATTGACTAGATGCCACATGCCAATAGTCAGTTTGCTGCATTTATTTTTTGTAATAAAATGATTCCATTGATTTTCTATGCTTGGGTTCTTCTCTAGTAGATTGTTTCACTATTGTTCAACATGTTCAAAAATAGGGCTTGAGCGGAACGTATGTTTTTGCCCCTTTTAATAAAAAATCTGTTTATTTTTAGAGTTAATACTTCAATCAGGGAGTTTGAAGTTACTTCAGGTTCGGTCCTTGCAAGGGAGGTAGTTAGATTTCAAGTATACATCCCTCTTTGGTCCAAATGTTTCAAAAGTCCATTATGCAGCTAGATGTGTGCACTTGGAATCTAATTCGCTATCTTGCAATGATGCAACATGGATTTGTTTCTGTTTCATGCTACACGTTCAAGTGAATAAAGGTGTTTTCTTGGTCAACCATGTACAATCAGCCTTAAAGCACCAATATATAAAGGTCCCCATAGACGCAAAGATTTCTCTTGCCGAACGACCGATTTTAGTGAAGTCCGACCAATCCTTCGAAATTATCGTGCGGTTAGTGGGATTCAAACGATCGAACATCTTACGTTTTTTTGTCCGACATCTGTCAGGAAATTGATCGACCAGGTTAAAAAATCTTTGTCGGTCCCAGTGCAATCTATCTATTAGGGATGCACTGAATCCAGGATTCTGTTCGGGATTCGGCCTTTTTAAGCAGGATTTGGATTTGGCTGAATCCTTCTGCCTGGCCGAACCAAATCCAAATCCTAATTTGCATATGTAAATTAGGGTCAGGGAGAGAAATCACGTGTTTTTTTTTCACAAAACAAGGAAGTTTTTCCCCAAATACAAATTAGGGTTAGGTATTCGGCCAAATCTTTCACAAAGGATTCGGGGGTTCGGCCGAATCCAAAAAAGTGGATTCGGTGCATCCCTACTATCTGTTTGCAGGGCCAAGCAGGCAGCTACCCTTGTTTTCCTGGCAAATTGGTATTTTTAGTTGATGGACAAGTCGTACGATTGTTCCGAGATAATCGTGGTCTCGCGATGATGATCGGATCTTTTAAAAATCTATGGCCATCTTTACTGTGTATTTTAAACAGAGGATTCTATGCATTTTTTTTCACTACATTTAGGGCAGAGACGTGTGGAGATTCTGAGAGATGTTGTCATCCAGCGACAAATCACCTCTTCTTCGGGCAACTAATCTGTTGATCTGCCTTCCTGCCAGCTAGAATGGAAATCGTGGTCGGGATGCCACTCGGAGTGCTTCGTTTTCCAAAGCCGCCATCACGCCAGCGTTTTTGATTCTAGCCGGCAGGAAGGCATTGCTGGGAGATTAGTTGCCCGAAGAAAAGGCGATTTGTCACTGGGCGACTAATCTTCACTAATCTCCACGTGTGTCTCTACCCTTAGGCATTATCAATTTACTTTTAATTTTACTGTTAAAGCAAAACCATCAATTAGCATTTTATTATATTTATCCTTCTGTAAACACATAAAGCAGTTTTCCCCCCACATAGTGCTTTAATATTTAAAATATTTCAGTGACAGCCACATTGCCAGCCTGACAGGCACCACGACAATGCCTTTTGTTTTTTCCTTCTATAGGTCTACATTTTACCCTTAAAAGTAGAATTACTTGAGAACTCTTCAGAAGAATTGTAAAACCACCTTATATTGCATTAAACAGAAGTATACCTGTACTTATGATTGTACCTTTAGACTAGCATCATGAAAACTATAGCAATTGTTGCGAACTGACTGAATTTGACATTGATTTGACTGAATCTAGTAATTCCGAAATTAAAAGTTCTATAAGTATAAGTTTTTTTCTGATGGTATAGCCTCTGTGGATACAATTTGATTCCACCCCCCACTATATGTGTATACCACTTGCCAGTGTGCACTAGGATCAGATTTTGGCCAGAAAACACTTGAGTGATTATGGCTGTAATTATCTATTTTTCCTAGTTTAAGTTTTTTAAACATTAACATGCGAGGTGGTGTTAGTCTTAGTCATCCTGGGAAAGAACTGCTGCTTGAAAATACCACCATATAACTTCTTCCCATTAATGCTTGCGACCAGCAGTGCAAGTATCTACTACTGGCAGTGTATTTTGTCTGATGTTCTATTGGCCTTAAACTGGCCATCGACGCAAAGATCTGATCGTACGAATCGAGGATTCGTACGATTTTCGGAACGTGTGTGGCGAGTCCCGACGTTTTTCGTCCGGCGGAGATCGGTCGTTTGGTCGATCGGACAGGTTAGAAAATTTCTGTCGGCTTCCGATAATATCTCTGCGTGTATTGCCGATCGTACGATTTTCAGTGGGAGACTGTCACTAGCTTTGGTTGGACATAGATATCATACGATTGCTGTCAGGGGCAGAACATTGCTGATCTGTTTTTTAACTAATCTGACTGGTAAGACTTTGATCTGAATGGTTAGTGGCGGGTCGGGAGATGGGAAAGTCTGATCGTACGATGATTCGTACGATCGGATCTTTGCATCTATGGCCAGCTTTAGTATAAATAACAAAAAATATCCTTCTATACCAAATGCTTCTCATAGACTTTGCTGTGTAGTAGGGTCATGTTTGAATATGAGACTCATGTCTGACTTTACCCATTTAGGGTTATTGCACATCTGGAGTTTTGAATACAATGTGACTACCAGGGAATACTTAAGTGTTAAAAACTACCTTCCCACCAGAGGTAACGTCTGTACGTATCTCGTTTGTCATTCATTTGAATATAATGTGACTCCAGGGGGCAAACCTACGAAAATTCGCCAGCGCCGACTTCGCTCACATCGCAACACTTCGCCAGGTATAGATTCGCCATGGCAATGCTAATTCACTAAAATCCGAAGTTGCGTCCAGGGCGCCGAGCTCTGGCGAAGTCTGGCAAAGTCGCGCTATCTTTACTGCGCCAAGTGAAGCGAAGTTACGCTAGTGTTGGCTAATTTGCATACGGCGGAAAGTTAAAGTTGAATGGGCGTATATGTTGCAGCAAATACATACATAACACAACTTTAATAAAAGAAAATAGAGTTGTTATCTTGCCCTACACATGTGCCCAGTGTATAGTTTATGTGCCATATGCTAGGAAATGTATGGGGGAGCCCGGGTACCCAAAAAAATCTTTACATTCTTTTGCAGCCCATCACCCTGAAAAAGTAAGACGCCAGTGTTTTTTGGGACTTAGAAACATTTTTAACTAAAAATTGAAGAAGCCCTATACATACCATTGCACTTTGCCTGGTCTGAGCTGGCGAAGGCAAGTCTGTCGGAACAGGTAACGTTAAGTGAAAGGCACATTTTAGTGAATTTGCAAAGTAATGCTCTTTCGCCAGAATGAAACTTCGCCTGGCTTAAGAGTGCGAAGTAGCGCTAGAGTCTATCTCCTTCACTAGTGAAGTTACGCCTGCGCCCGTTAGTAAATCGGCGAAGTCCTGAAATGATGTCACGCTGGCAAATTTTCACTAACGCTAGTCACTTCGCCCTTTAGTGAATTTCCCCCCAGGTGTGGAAGGAGTAGCAGTACTCTTCAGGGTATATATGTAAATAAAAATGATCACAGTGGTACACAATGCACTTATATAATGGCCTAAAATTTGTCTGGAGCCTTGGTCACAAGCCAGTTGCTTCTTTAAAGGAATTTTTCAGTGTAAAAATAAAAACTGGCTAAATAGGCTGTGCAAAAAAAAAAAAAAAAAAATTCATGTATTGTATAAAGGCTGGAGTGACTGGATGTCTAACATAATAACCAGAATACTACTTCCTGCTTTGCAACTCTCTTGGTTTCCACTGATTGGTTACCAGGCAATATCGATCGGTCAAATTTCTTTTCTGCGATCCAGGACCGCATTGGCTAGTGGATGCGGTCCTGCTACCCGTTGGCGCTCCGTTGGCATGCTTTTAGGTGCATCATTTATGTATTTTCTCCACCAGGTTACATTTTTCCACAAGGAAGTAGAATTTTTTATTTGTACAAACAGAACTGCTTGAGGAATGAACACTTATGTTCATTTAACAGCATCTCCCTGTATCTACCCAAATAGACATTCCCCTTTGCTTATTTTAATTCAGCAAGGAAATTGCAGCCCTTTCCAACTCTTTTTCAATTCTGTTGTTTTCAGATCACCAGAAAGAGACTTTTTCCCGTTACTTTCTATTTTTTATTTGTGACTGCTTTTCCAATATTAAAGTTTAATTTTCTTTCTAAAGCAGCTCTGAGAGGAGGAGGTCACTGTAAACTGTTCTAAATTCATACATTAGTTGATAAATTTCTTATCTTTGGACCCTGCTGAGCAGAATCCCTGAGTTTCATTAAAGACAGCTGTTGATACAATAGTTGCTAATATTCTACAGATGCTGCTGAGAAATGTATCAGCAAATGGTAACAGTTCAGATTCTACACCTGAATTAATGAGCTGCCAGACTGAAATACCATAGACCGGAACATTAAACTAATTTAAACCTCAATTTGGAAAAAATTAAAAATGTAAAGCAATTGAAAAGAATTCTTTATTTCTACTGAACAATCTGAAAACAACTGAACTAAAAAAAATAGCGTTTTGAAGGTGAACAACCCCTTTAAAAAGCAGTTAAAGTTTAATCCCGTTTTTGCTAGAGTACGGTGCAATACAAAGCATTTTAATTTATATTATTATATTTATATTATTTATATTTATATTAATATATATGAATATTTATATTTTAATTATATTATTATTTAATTATATATCTTGATTTGATTCTGAGTTGTTTTTGTCCATAGCAATGTGGAATGCACTATTGTAATACACTGAAGATTTTGATTCAGTATACTGGGTACTATCCATTTTCACTGCTGTAGATGTCCAGAGATGATTGTGTTACCAACACTTTGTGTTGTAGCCCTGACAAGTTTGTGTGTAGCATCCCTACACAGCTAAGAAACATTAAAGGGGCTGTTCACCTTTGAGTTGACCTTTTGTATGATGTAGAGGGTCATATTCTGAGACAATTTGCAATATATTTTTATTATTTGTGGTTTATTTAGGGGGTCTCCAGTTTGCAATTTATACTGTTTGCTAGGGTCCAAATTACTAGCAACCATGCACTGATTTGAATAAGAGACGGGGTAGGAAAGGCCCTGCATAGAAAGATGAGTAATAAGTCAGAAGAAGGCAAATAATTAAAAAACTATAAATAGTAAAGACCAATTGAAAAGTTTCTTAGAATTTGCTATTTTATAACATACTAAATGTTAATGTAAGGGTGAACCACCCCTTTAAGGAGTCTGAGTAGCCCTCTGCATGTTACTTTTATGATATTCCATTGTCCTGGCTCCAAACATTACTTGAGGTTTGTTCAGGTCTGAATAAAGCTCATTGCATTTTTTCCGAAACAATGTTATATTCTCTTAACTGTTACCAGGCAACATTGCAAGGCCTGCATAGTCTTTTGTCCATTGTTGTGGAGTGCTTTACCTTGGAGAGGAATAATAATTGTGTTAAGATTTAAGACAGGAAGAACATATACTTTTTAAACCTACGCCGCACACTGGGACATGTTTTTGTTTGAGTTGTTTTGTGTGCACTCACATAGGAGTTTAGGAGAAATGCTGGTTGAGAAGGTAACCTGTAAATGACACTTATATAATTAGTAATTGCTTTTGGCACTTTTTCATTTTTTATGAGTAACCTAAAGGAATGCTGACTTAAGGAAATGCCACCCTGTATTTTTTTCTTCTGCCATGAAATCGCACATTTAAGCTTTTTTTTTTTTGCCCAATCGAGTGGCAGGTGGATACTTATCCAGTCAATGCACACACATACAGGGCAGTTGTTGCCTAGTATCCACCAGCATTTTATACTGCCAGTGGAGAAAATGCATTGTGAGCCTTAGGCCATGATTTTTAAAGTTTGTGACATAGTTTATTATATATGTATTGCCACCAGATCATTTGAAAATTCAGGCATACATCTAGAAAATCTAGTTAAAAGGGATGCACCGATTGCAATTTACATGTCCTGCAACTAGGATGGCCACCTTTTCTGGAAAAAAAAATACAGACCTTCCTATATATTTATCTTTTTCCCCTATTAATAACATTGGGATCAACCATCATTTTTACTGGCCAGGCCGGTAAAATACTGGCCACGTGGCAATCCTACCTGCAACATGCATTTGTTAGAAGAGTCCCTGAATTTTCAAGTGATCTGGTAACCCTATCTTAGAGGACAAAGCAAAGACTGCCATAATGACTACAATAATATAAAATTAGGATACTACTTTCTCCCTTTAAGATGCTTATTGCAGAAGATATTATTTGGCTAAGCCAAGTAACTATATCACTTGTCATGGTTTTTTGGTTAAGTATTTCAACCTAGAAGTATGGTGAATGTGTGACTATATGCAGTTTTTGCTTAACAACTTATACCAATATTCTTAACAAGCTTGCACAGAAAACTGATTATAGACTGTTTGTTAGGTTTATGATTGAAAGTGCTATCAAGAATGTTTGTATGAATATTTGTCATTGTACAGTGCTTCAGAATATATTATGTGCATTGTTCTGCACACTTTGCTTGTATGTTGTTTACAGTCGGGCACCCGTAACCTTGAAACCTGTTGCGTAGCACCGCTTTTGCAATTGCACAAATATATTTTCATAAAAGGACACGAAAATGACAAGCAGACAATCAAAAGCCCACTCAAAAACCGTGCATTTATTATTTGATGCATGCCAATCACTTCTGCATCCCTTGTAGGTATAGAAATGTACACTCACCATAGAAGTTGAAACATGGAAAACAATTCTTGTGAACACATCTTAGCATATTTATTAACCACATTATTTCATGCTGAAGTGTCCCAAGGAATTACTATTCCCATATAACAGCCAGATATGCTGCTTTTTATTATTCATCTTTCTATTCAGGCCTCTCCTATTCATATTCCAGTGTCTGATTCAAATCAATGCATGGTCGCTAGGGTAATTTTGACCCTAGCAACCATGTTGCTGAAGTTGCAAACTTGAGCGCTGCTGAATAAAAAGCTAAATAACTCAAACTACAAATAAAAAAAATGTGTAAAAAAGTGGTGGCCTCTGGTGCGTTGCTCTCTAAAAACTCGAAAAGTTTTTCAGACAATATTACTAGTGGAAAAAAAATCAGAAAACACCTACCGTAAATAGGACCAACATATGCACCAATAAAATCTTCATCAGTATTTGCAGGTTTGTAAGAGAACTGTTTTCACTAATGTTACATAGTGTATTTTGCTACTGGAAAAGTCATGTAGACAGAACATGGAAAAATGGTTCTGAGAAAAGATTGTGACCATTTATTTTAAGGAACACTTAACTGATGATAGTGAGAAAAAGTAGGTTGCTGGTGATTAGGGATAGAATGTATATGAGTACTGTGGACTGGCAAAGAAATTTCAGCAGCAGAAATTTGCAATTGTGTTTCTTTGGAATAGTCAAATAACATACCATATGCTCTTAGCAGCATTAAAGATAGTGCCTAAATATAGTAACATTGATATTCTTTGCGGCATACACATTTACATTTGCATGCATGTTACATTAGAATCCAAGATATCACATCTACTTAAAGGCCAATATGTTTATTTAAATGGCTTTCTGTGCATAATAAGCCATGGATATGTTATTGGTAGCATGTATTTAAAAAGCCCCAACATACTCTGCAGCGCTGTACAATAAATAGGTGTATACATTGAATATACAGATCACATTCATGTGCATTACTTTGAGTTCGACCCTTAAGCTTCTGTTTCTTCACCCTCATAAACTCTTAACTGTTTCAGAGCAACAACTTTAGGTTTTTCACAGCAATTCTCTTTAATTTTCTTTATATTTGCAGAACCACCTTGTTTTGTAAAGCGTTGCATACCATTTTTGACACAAAATAAAAGTACTGTACACATTTTTATTGACTATTTCTGTGTGCTTTTAAACCCTAGTGAGCTTCTGTCTTATTTCATGTAAATGGAATTCTTAAGGTGATCCTGGGACTTTTCCCCAGAATTCTTTCTGCATTTGGTTATGTCTAGAAATAGTAAATCCAAGCCATATAAAGCAGGGTCTCTCCCACACTGAGGAGGGAGCTTAGCAGGTCTATATTTCACATATTATTTGATGATCGAAAGTTATATTTCACTCTAAATTAAGCATGTGGTGGTGTATAATTGTATATTGTTTAGCCTTAATAGTGTAAGAAATCTTTTTTTTTCCTCTTACTCCTTGATTCTTGATTAAAGAGCAGTATAAACTTCTTACACCTTTGTCCAGTATGAGCACATTCGATATAACTTCAGTACAACTGTATTTTTTTTTTTTAATGAGTCCTGTATATTGAATCCCCTTCTCTCGTGCATATAGCATGAGAGAAGGGGGTGCATGCTATAAAGCAAGCTGGTGTCTCAGGCTTGCAGATAAGGATGCGTTAATTATACAGGGGCCTAAATGGGAAGGATAATTTGAATAACTAAATTCTCCTTCCACTATTCTGCTGAAGAACCAGGGAGTTGCAAAATGATAGTACAGCTTTCACTGTTTGCACTGAATTAACAAAAACCATGAGTATATCTTTACCCAATTATGTAATTGATGTTCAAAGTGGTGTATCTATCCTTTAATTACAAATTTGCTTCTCTACAGATCAGATTTCAGAACTATGCTGTACATTTTGCTTTTAGAATGTTTGCTTTTAGAATACTAATTATTTTTTGTTTATTTCGTTATACAGACTGTTGATGACGAAGCGATAGGCAAATAAATGAAGTTCAAGTAAGGAAGGTAAAACGATGCCCAAAGGTGGGTGTTCTAAAACCCCACAGCTAGAAGAATTTTCTCTCAGCTACGACATGGTGGAGAAACAAACTGGGAAAAAGGTAAGCGTCTGGCAGTGTATGAACTGCTTTTATTTGTCTGTTCTAATGCCGAGTCTACTCATTTTACAGATCAGCATTTAGTACTGTGTGTGTTGCATCAAGATAATGGTTAACAGGAGTCTTTGCATTCTGCTGCACATAGCACTCCCTGCAGGCTATAAAGCTACCTTTTTCATTTTGAACCACAGGTATCAACACCTGAATTGCATAATCATGTGAGGCAAAAATGCAGAATACGGCATTTTCGCATTATTTCATGGTTCAAAATATGCTATGAGTCTCTGTAGGCCCCCAATTATATTCTAATTATCCCAATTTGGCTACCATGGGTAAACTCACCAAGCTAGTTGTTCTTATGTTGTATGCCAATGAGTCAACTCATTGTGTATGAGATCAGCCTGTGTATTGTATTGTAGTACGCTTTTTCACCTGCCTTCAGTCAGTGAAATGTTAATTATCATGAATTGGTAATAATGCTTTACCCTAGTTTTTGTCCCCCACTAGGGGGGTCCCCCAGCTTTTTATTAGATGTTAGGCTTCAGACCTGAAAATGTGTTTGTTTCCAGTAAGAACAGTGACAAAGTGCATACAATTTCCCCGGTGGATTGGTTAAGGTTGCTATACACAGGGAGATCCGCTTGTTTGGCGAATTCCCACATTGAGGTTGGTGATATCGGGCTGATCTGATCGTGGACCAGATATCGATCGGGGACACCCATCAGATGGCCCCA
Source organism: Xenopus petersii (assembly GCA_038501925.1). Classification (NCBI taxonomy): domain Eukaryota; kingdom Metazoa; phylum Chordata; class Amphibia; order Anura; family Pipidae; genus Xenopus; species Xenopus petersii. The sequence continues at coordinate 53,195,079 of CM076678.1, read as the reverse complement.
CACATGGGCCAATAAGCTGCCGACTCGGCCTGTCTGCAGCTTTTATCTGCCCGTGTGTGGGGGCCTTTATTTGGAATTGACTGACTGGTAGCATACTTGCAATACCAGACAGCTGCGATTTCATATAAGCGCTACAATATTTGAGGTGACAAGGCCCAGTGTTTAGTCATATCTGGAGAAGCTGGGCAGGGTGCAGTAATTATATTTATTATGAATTATTATTATGTGCTATAGGCAAATAGAGAAAAAAAAATACTACTACTTATGCACTCTAGGTTTTTGCAGAAATGTATCCCATTATTGTTATTGTTTCCTAATACTAACATCTTGCATTTCCCATTATTCCAGGTCAAGCTTAGGCTAGTGCCGCATTTGGCAGATTCTCGGCCTGCAGATAAACACAGACTGAAAAACCACCCCCACCCTCTTAACTGGTTATTGATGTGCCTGCACCTGGAGCTGTTGCATCGGCCCTAGTGCAGGCACATGGAGCGGATTTCATCAAGAAAGCTCTTGAGTATTGAGCATTTTGGCGTTTAAATCCGCTCTGTGTGCCTGCATCTGTGCCAACACAAAGGCTTCTGGTGCAGTTACATCAAAAGCTGTTCGGAGTTTAGGGTAAATTCTCTGCCTGTCGATAATCTACATTGTGTGGCACTAGTCTTTACACCACATCAGCCATAGCTTCTGCACAGTGAATTGCTGCTCAAGCTTTCCTCTGTTATGCATGGATCACAGCACCATATTACCTGTATTTGACGTCACTTCCCTTGCACTGGCACTATATGCACATGCTCTAATTCAGCTGCTTGAGTCATTGCTAAGAGGGATAAAAAAGAACAAACTGCAAGCATGTGCAGATCTTAAAGGAACAGTAACACCAAAACTGAAAGTAATTAACATATAATATATTGTTACCCTGTACTGGTAATCTGTGTGTTTGCTTCAGAAAAAGTAATATAGTTTATATAAAAAAAGTTGCTATGTAGCCATGGGGGCAGCCATTCAAGCTGGAAATAAAGGAGAAAAGTCACAGGTTACATAGCAGATAACAGACCATCATTGTATTGGACAGGGCTTCTCTTTGCTTTTACTCATTTTTTCCAGCTTGAATGGCTGCCCATATGGCTACGCAGTAACCTATTTATATAAACTATAGTAATCTTTCTGAAGCAAACTCACAGCTTTTACCAGTGCAGGGAAATAATATATGTTAATAACTTAACTTACATTTTTTGGTGTTACAGTTCCTTTGAGCAGTTTCTTCTTCAAATACTCATGCAGGGGAATAAAGGATTGTGTGGGGATGGACTACTAGTTCAAATGATTCAGAAGCTATGTATATAGATATTAACTTTGAGGAAAGATTGCAGTATCAGGGTATGTTATTAAAAAGCAGTTTACAGTGACCTTGCTTTATGACTATGCACACAGTGGCTGTTTTCAGCCTGCGTATTTGGGCTGACCTCAGCCTGTGTGTGACCGCATACAGGCTGATTAGATTCAAAATCAATGGAGCTTCTCTCAGCCTGCAAAATTACACAGGCTTACAACAGCAGCTCAGAACAGGCTGTGTGCCCATAGCCTATAGCTTTCGATCTGATTTGGTAAGTAACTTAAGGTGGCCATAGACGCACAGATAATATTGTACAAAACTAATTTTGTGCGATATTCAGGGCGTGTATGGTGGGAAAAGAGACGACTGATATCAGCGGAAGACTTTGATATCAGTCAGCTCGTTGATCGGGTTGGACAGAAAATTTTGATTGGTTGCCTTTGAGTAGTCTCATTTTGCAAGTAGTCTCAATTTTTTGTTTTCTTTGAATTGGAATCCGTAATTTGATCTTGTACACTGACAAACCATTATCTTCTAGTGTTATGTAAGCAGTGGCATTCTAAGGTATTGAATTCAATACATTCTTTATTACAAAACCATCTGCTTTTCATTGTTTCCTCCAGTCTTCATTTACCCTCTTACGATCAACACTTGGATGCAACTTATGTGGAACTGCATTCATCAATTGAGAAATGAAAATTTAGCTCAAATTTTAGGTGATAATGCATGTTTTATCCCATATCGGTATTTAAAAGTATTCGAGGATCTCTTCTCTAAAAGGCATAATCGTTATTACAAAGCAGATGAGACACATGATGACACTGACTGGCTGACTGAAAACTGTTTAGAAAAAAATATTCACAGAAGATGGAAGTTTGTGAATATTGTGGTAAATGCAACAAATCTATCTCCCCTTTTATTTTTTGTCCCCCCCAGTTTGGCGATCTTACCCTAGCAATAATGTTGTTTCCAACTGAAGCCTTTCTGCTTATACCTATCTTTAAAATAATTAAATTGATAAGATGATTGTTGCAGTCCATTGTTCTCCCCAGGCACATTGCCTCGCATTAGGCCAAGGCTGCTATCAGCCTGCAAATTTTTTTTTTCATGGCTGAAAAAAGCGGATCTTCTCCACGCCCCATCTCCTTTAATTTTAACAGTTGCCTGCAGTCACACACAGCAGAGCAGACTGCCTGAAAATGCTTGTTTTTGCGTATTTGGGCCGACCTCCATTCTGCTTCACTGCGCGTGCTCCGTTTGCCATTTTCTTTAGGCTACTGCCACACAGGCCAGTTTTTTGGCCCACTTATAAGTGCAGGCAGAGAAACAGCCCCTCCGCTCTGTTTATCTGCACCTGGAGACACTGCATTGACCTGGGTTTGGACACACACTGCAGATTTCATAGCTGAATCACTTGAGTATATGTTTAGTTGTGAAATTGTTACGTGTTTTGATGTAGGCTGACGCATTGTGTCACTAGAGAGTGCATCCAAGCCGAGGGACTGTTTTTCTGCCTGCACTTGTACGTCCTGTGAGGCAGGTTTTAAGTACCTACCAAGAATCCAGAGCTTTGAAACATGCAGTCGTTTGTTTTTCTGGTTGCTGTGTTTAGCTCAAGACAAAACAAAAAAACATGCTTTATGGCTATTCTTCAGAAAATGTTGTGTTTGCCATCAGTCTTTTTCATTAACAGGGACCACGCTCCACATTTGGGGGTATGGCCACACAAGCAGATTTGGGGAGATTAGTCTTCCCAGCAACAAATCTCCTTTTCTTCAGGTCGACAAACTCCCCGAACTGACCACCCCCTCCCCTCCGCCGGCTAAAATTAAAATTGCCTGGAGGAATGCATACGTGGCGCTTTGTTTTCCGAAGTTGCCTCACTGGTTTCTGCTTGAATGGAATAAACTTGAATCCGTGAGTTCACAACCCAAAAAGTCGAACTAATTAAGTTTTCAGCAGGAAAAAACTCAAGTCACTTGAATGGATCGAGTTTTCAAGCAAAAAAACTCGAACATCATGAAGGCTATTACCATCTTCAAATGGTTCCAGGGACTCTGCCATTGACCTACATGACCTAGACAGGTTTTATATGGTGTATTTTCAGATACTATCTATCTCCAAGTTCGGTATAATAAATCTCGGAAAAATCAAGCTGTTTTTTTTTACCCGAAAATGTGATTTTTGAGAAAAAAAATAAACTCGAAAACTCATTTTTTTTTAACACAACTTGATCCTTAATAACCCCCTAAATGTGTAGCCTTACAGAGAGTGCTTGTTATTTAGGTGGGGTCACTGACCCCCATTAGAAAGCTGTAAAGAGTCCGAAGAAGGTAAATAATTCAAAAACTATAAAAAAAACCAAAAACCTTTAAAGCTTACGAAACCTTTGTTTTTTTTTTTTGTTTTTTTTTTAACTTTTATGACTTATATTAATGTAATCTTTTACAGCTATATTTTTGTTCCAGAGCGCTCTGATGTTGCTTCCTTTTTTGTTTTTATTGATTTGCCTTTGTCTAGGCCTTAGTTTTTTACTTAAAAACTTTTAACGTCTTCCTTGCTATTCTTAACAAAAAAAATAGTTTGATGGGAAGGCCCTTCTGCAAACAAAAGCCTTCTTACCATATGAACCAAATAGAAACAAAGGCACACTCCACACAATGCGTCTTCAAACAATTAAAATGTCATTTATTCAAGTGAGATCACAACAAACATTTTGGGGCTGTTGTTTCTATTTGTTACATATCTTTGTTTTTTACTTCATCCTGTTTTGGCCAAACAAGTTGTTTTCTTTGTGTTTCAGCCTTGATTAAATAGCTGTATATGCTGTGCTCAATCAGCAATTAAATGGGTTATCATTGCTATTGCACATAATTTGGAATTGTAGAATCTTATAAAAACAGCAAAATAGTAGGTAGGAATGTTCCTGAAGGGTGTTGTGTTATGATGACCTACATACACACTTGTCTACCTATAGCTCCAAATCGCAAATCTTTCTTTTAATGGTTTAACTTGCTTTTTACAGCAGGCACTTTTACTTTAGGAGCAACCCAATACATGCTGCTATAACCCCTCTAAGAATGTTCGGAGGTAAAGTCCAGTAGCCATCATAATAAAGTTATTAGATAAGTAAGCTGTTACACTCAAGTGGTTGACCCCTTGCCTTGTCCACTTAGCTTTTATTAAGCTACAGGCACTTGTATACTAGAATAAATGAGCTTGCATAGTTACACCAACAGAGAGCAGCGCGATTTTACCCATACATATATCAAGACCAATACTTTGGGGCAGATTCACTAACCGCCGAAAAGTCGCCAGCTTCACCCATCGCTACACTTTGCCAGGCGAAAATTCACTCAGACAATGATGTCCCTGCGGGCGCTAACACTGGCGAATTGGTGCCAGCACTTGCCCTATCACCCTTTAGTAAATCTGCACCTATGTCTGCACGTTATTTTTAATTTAATGGAACATGGACATTTTTTAAAATTGATTCTGTTCCTGGGAAGTGCAGAAAAAGACTTTGGTGTTGTGTTTTACAGAAAGCTATGATACTGCTTTTTAATTTGTTTATACTTTTTGTACTTGTTAAATGAAGGGTAAATTTAATGGCAAATCTTGTAGTTTGAAATCACACTAAGGGATAATCTGCTCCTCCACCGTCATCTTCATCTGTGTATAGTGCTCACTCTCCCGTCAGGCCACACCAGCAGGCCCACAAACATTTAGACAAGCATAGATTTGGATGGAGCACAAGAGTCGCAAAAAGATTTATTAAATCACAACATGTTTCGGATCACATGGATCCTTTTTCAAGTCACCTGTATACATTGCCTCGGCTCAGGTGCAGACAGATGCAGCAGATTTTGGGGCAAAATGTGAGATTTTGCATTTGGTGCTGAAATATGTTGCATTTGCCTGCACACAAGCCAGGGCAATGTATTCGGGTAGCAACAGAGCAGCATTGGAGAAACATAGGCCGAGAATCGCAACATCTGGCCCTTAGTGTTCCATTAGGCTAAGTAGCAGATGTCGGCCTGCAGAGTTTTAATAGTGGTGCATGTGGGCAACTGTCTTAAGGTGGCCATAGACGTAGAGATCGCCAAGCGAGCGGATCTCTCCCTATATGCCCACATTGAAGTGGCCGATATTGGGCTGATCCGATCGTGGGCCCAATGATCAGATCATAATGCATCAGATACGGGTGGTCGGATCACGGGACCGCATGTGCCCACAATCCAACGGGATTTTTTAACACACCCGATCGAGATCTCGCCAAATCTCGGCCAGATATCGATCAGGAAACCCGTCAGATGGCCCCACACACGGGCCAATAAATTGCAGACTTGGTCTGTCTGCACCTTTTATAGGCCCGTGTATGGAGGACCTTTAGTTCATTATGCGAGATCCTGTGCTTGTAGAAAAAGGTAATGAGTGAAAAGTTGCAAAATCATGACCATGTCACGGCTGCTAATTTTGAGTGTATTAGCAGAGACAACTCTCAGTATTGTCTATGGCAGGGTAAATAGCACCATGTGTCATTGCCCTAATATTGGATGGGCTACATTACTTTTATTTTGTGTGTAGCATCCAAAAGGAATTGTCCAACATGCTTTCAGAAATATGTTCAAAGATGCACAGTAGACAGAGTAAACTTATTTTTTGACATCAGTCTTGCTAATTTGAATAGTTTCAATGCAACCATACATGTGGGGTTGCCAATTATTGTAGTATTGTACTGGTTATATTACTTGTTAGAAGGTGTGCTCCTTATTACCTGCTCTTGCAGGCTCAAAATGTGGTTCAAATAATTGGCTACTGTCCAACATTCTATTTTCTGTTGCCATAAAAAATACTCTGTTGCTATTTTTCACAGAAATACATTTTTGTAATGTGTGTCATTGTATAATCCCTGAATAATACTGGTACTTTAAGTAGGGATGGCCCAAGTCGGCTATTTTGTCATTCAACCGAATATGGAAACTTTAGTGATGGATTTGGCAAGTCCCAGAGCAATTACTAGCCCGGGTTTGCATATGCAAATTAGGGTAGGAAGGGCTAAGAAAAAAAACTAATTTCCTTGTTTGTGTGACGAAAAGTGTCAAGGCATTGAATTAAGGTGACCAGATTTTTTAGAGAGAAATCTAGGGACGGGAGAATATGGTGGAACACGGCAACATTTTTAGACCATGCCCACTTTGCAAACCACACACCCATTATCCACTCCACATTTTACTAATACACCCTCTGTGAATATATTAATGAATGTATAGTACCCCCAGAACTCACAGAAGGATGGCACAAAGGCAATTTCATTTATAAAACCCCCAGAACTCACAGAAGGATGACACAAAGGCAATTTCAAATTCAGAATGGCTAATTAAGGCAAGTAAAGATTTAATGGCATTAGTGTGTGAAAAACAGATACGGCCAAATTGCTGCAAGATAATGGAAGTGGGAATAAATTAACACCACCAAACAAGGAGTTATAAAGTTGGAGTAATTATTCTTACCAACATTCTCTCTGTCTGTATTGATAGTTTGTGGGTGGGGGAGAGAGGGGGGAGGTCTGCCAAGCTGGAGCCACCAGGAGTGAGTGAGGAGCAAAGTTCTTTCCCTCCACTCACCAAAAGGAAGCAGAAAGCTCTTCTGCTTCCCCAAATCCGGCTCTTCTGACAAATACAGGCTCCTGCTTGTGTTCTTCGCCCCCTAGTGGTAAATATCTTAATATTTCTGTACGAGCCACAGGGATTTTTTTTTATAGGTTTTCTGCCAGACGGGGACACTTCACGGGGGGGCCGAAGTCATTAAACGGGGCCTGTCCCTGTCCAACGGGGAAGGATAATCCGTTTAATTTGGATCTGATGAAAAAAAAAAGCCAAATCCTGGGTTTGCTGCAGCCATTGTTTTAACTATAGTATTTCCCTCTGACTCGTATGAGCCGATGTGTGTGCGTGTGTGTGCGCGCACACACACACACACACACTGTTGCAAAATCTATTTGCTGTTGCAAAATAGATTCAATCACCTTCCACCTCTCCCACTTAACCTTTTATTATATAAGCTGATGGTGAAAAAAAATGTCCATCAACCCAAGTCTCAAATAAATCCTGCTTTGTAGAAATAGTAGTCTCCCTCTAGTCTTCATATATTCATCTAGAGAAAGTTATACCTCCATGTGCAGGTGCAAATATATTTATTTTGCATATGCTACATTTTCTCAAGTTTTTGCTCCTTTTCACCGTCCTTCAGAGTGATAAATCATCAATGTATGGCATTACACTTAGCAGCCATTATCTACAAGCTTCTTGTCCCCCTACACAGGGCTACTTTTGTGCTCATATTGAATCGCATTACAAGAAGGTTGCGTGCTGAAAGGTCTGTAAATCAAACTTTCAATAGTATTAGGAACTCCCTGGGTTTTCACAATATATAGGAGTGATCCCATAAATCTGTATCAACATAGGTATTCCCCTGTAGATTCCACTGCATGTTTTCATGCAGACTGGAAACATGCTCGAAAGCTATAAAATACCTTTTAAAAAGACGCCACCTCTTGTCCCAGCATGTTGACTGTTTTGTGACTGCTTGAACTTTTATGCATATATATTTACATTTGTTGACCAAACAGGAGAAGCTTTGAGTATATGTTAAAGATGTTAATGCAGCTGACAGACTGAATGTTTTTGGTTTATGGAAGGACATTTCTTTTTCTGAGCAGGAATTTAAAAGTTTTGGGCTTATAGCAATTTTTCTTATACTACATCAAACCATGTTGTGTGCCTTTCCTTTGAGGGAAAGCAGGTTGCTGTGTTTTGGCATAATCATAGTAACCTGCTGTGAACAAAAGATTTAATTTATTTTTCAGTCCAAACATGTAGGTTAATAACCCCTGTTTTAAACCAATCATGCTTCATCTCAGATGTCAGATGTCAATGTAAACATTTGATTTTATGTCATATATGTGTGCAAACACTCTTAACTAATTGTGATAAAGACCTGGATTTAAAATTAAAGTAAAAAATGCAAACACTGTTGGTTTAAAAAGAATAATTGCACCAGAGGATTCACAGATAGATGACCTTCCACAATATCTTTATTAAATATTTCATACAAAATTGATTTTTCATCTAAAAATACAATTCATTTCTCACATTTTTTACCTAGGATAAAGATAAAGTTTCCCTAAATAAGACTCCAAAATTGGACCGAACTGATGGAGGGAAAGAGGTAAAAGAAAAAAACACAAAAAGAAAATTGCCTTTTTCAGTTGGAACAAATGGAGATCAAAAAGATTCCGATACAGGTAACAGAAATTCAGTTGAAATGTAGTATAAAAAAGTTTGTCATTTTTTTTCAATCACTTATCACAGTTTCACACATTTTTGTGTACATTGGTTTTAATACAGTATAAAATAAAGGCACTTCTACATGTGATAAATACTGGTTTTAAGAATCCAAATCGAACCAATCAAGCTTTTTATCAGTTATCAGTGACTCTGGGGTATGTCATTTGTTTCTCATCAGAGTTTGTAGAATATGTTCGTTCTTAATTTGTGTTTGTTAATGTATAGCTTGCACCCTTCTATTGCTACTTCGTTGTGTGATTTACATATAGATACAGCCCTACTGCAAAATAACAAAAGACCGGGGATCCAAAGTATTCAGTCAACCGTAGCAGTCCTCTAAACTCCAATTTGACATTACTGTGTTTGTACTCATGGAACAGGGACTGATGTGAAGAGCTGGGTAAATGTCACCAATATATAGATAACGTAATTAAAAAAAAACAAAAAATCGATAAATACATTTATATAAATATTGATCAGTGTTACAAACAGTGCTGAGTAATGCCACTTTTCTCAACTTGAAACAGTTGTTCTATAGGATATACCTATAAGTCATATCAGAGTTTTATGACCTTTATAAAACCATTTGCCCTACAGCCTTGTGCCTTTATATGGTCATGGAACGGAGTAAATTAGTCACTATGTAGTAAAGAAAATACAAGGAAAAAACTGTTACATAATATTTCATTAATATACTTTTTGAGTAAAAAAAAATAACCATTTCTAAACAGGGCAAATTTACTTTAATGCTACACTCTTTACCTTATGTATCGGTCGCTATGTATGTAATTCTGTATGTTCTTTGTATAAAGCCATTTATGTTGGCGCTTTAAAAATGCATATCGATAATAATCTATGTTAAGTAATGAGAATACATATTTTACTAGTTTTATGACTTGATTTGTGTAGAATAACTAGAATAAGCTACCAAACGGCAAACGTTTGTAAACGTAACAGTTTGATCAAATATCTGTAAATAAACTCGTTTTTTACAGCGTCTCATCTCCCACGTCATTTGGTGCCAACAATAAACATTCTAAAAAAGACTGGCAGGGGACTAATCAAAAATGTGCTTAGGTTTACCAACATATGTGGCATGTAGAAGGCCCAAAATGAAAATAGTGCTTGTAAACTGTCATGGCAGTCATTTCAGCTACTGCAAAAACAGCACATTTTATGTTGGTTAATCCCACAAAAAACGACATTTATCCTGGAAAACCACTTATTTTTTAGAGAAAACATTCTTCCATATCCAATACGTATACATTTCTTTCTACTCTGTCTGTCTAAGCTTTCCTAAAGTTAGTTTTGATTTTGTTAAAATGCATTGTTAATTTTATGTAAATATGCCACATCTATGTCTACTAAATTGTGTTTTAATAAAAATACAGTTATACTATTACAGTTTCCTCTCAGTCTGAGAGGAATGGCAGTTCAGGCAATCTTTTTTTTTTCCCATGGCCAATTGAATGAACTTATATCAAGGCAAATATGTGTTTTTCCTTTTAAAATAATGAAAAAATGAGGAACACAAAGAAATGGAAGGTGGTGAAACCACACTCTCACCTTCGATTACCCATAGTACACAGTGAAATCAGTAAATTGTTCACAATTTCTTTCTTTCTACTAAAGGTCCATATTACTGGCTGTGGATGGCTTCCCAGAATTATATTTTATCAACACTCTCAGTTAACTTATAACATTTTTGAATAACGGATGATAGAAAGTACAAAGGAATGTTAATTTAGAAATGTATAAGATCCTCAAATCTGTTCACGTCATCAATCATTCAGTGATAGACATTTGGCTCTGTCAAGCCTAAAGGTGGCCATACACGGGCTGATAAAAGCTGCCAACAGACAGAGTCGCCAGCTTATTGGGCCGTGTATGGAGCCCCCCGACGGGCTTCCCCAATCGAGATCTTGTCGAAAGTCAGCCAGCTCTCGATCGGATGGGACTAAAAATCCCATTGAATCGTGGTCGCATCTGTTCGTTGATGTGGTCTCGTGATTTGACCACTCGTAAAGCCACCGTTCAGATCCGATCATTGGGCCCTAGGGCCCACGATCGGATCAGCCCGATATTGCCCACCTCAAGGTGGGCATATCGGGGAGAGATCTGCTCATTTGGCGACATTGCCAAACGAGCGTATCTCTCCGTGTATGGCCACTTTTAGTTGACTTATAGATATGGGGATACATATCCCACCACCCTGATATAATTGTAGGACTTCCGTTAGAGAGAGACCACTTTTTTGTTTCCAATTATGTAATTTTTATTTCACATTTTGTGTTCTTTTTTTTTTTTTTTTTTATATATTGTGTTATGAAATTTGTAACATGATTTGCAAAAAAACAAAAAAATCAACAAAAACCTATTGAAAGAGAAAATAGTTGTGCTGCCCTGAAATATGTTGTGTGATATGGCTTTATCAATTTATAGCAGATTGACAATTGCTGTGTAAGTCTGAGTAATCTGTCTATCCATTGTGCATTTTTCTTGATACGGTAAATATTAACATCTGTTATAAAGCCAAAATGCACAAAATATTTGTCTAGAAATTATAACATGTAAAAACATGTCAGTGAAAAGCTAAATAAAAATAATATATATGAAAGCATATTGCACTTAGGCAAGATTCTGTGAGGGGATGTCCATAACTTTGGAATAATGGAAAATATTCCCATAGGCACATCAAAAGGCCAATTTTGCTAAAAAATTTCTCACAAGAAATTTTCTGGCAAGTAGATTACAGCAGTTTCTATCTTTATCAAGAGCATTTTAATTGAATCAGCCTAATGGATTTCCTCAGGCTGGCTGAATCAGGGGATGAGGTGTCTTCTGGCAGTTCATTGATCTGTTTTCCAGTTTAGCTGCAAGCATTTAACCAGCTGATTTAATCAGGAAGGGGAAACAAATACAGTAGAACCACCATTTTTACAGTTTTCAGGGGGCCAGAAAAAATATGGTGTAAAATCAGGGAAATGTATTTTGATTTATATGTTGGTGGGATCACAGAAAAAAAGTGTCAAATTTGGGGAAACCCAAAATCAGGGTATGTAAAACTGAGGATTCATTGAAGTTACATTTTATAGCATAAGCATGTTAGGTAGTATGTCTGCCTTGTATTATATCTTTTGTATGGAGGTGCATAAGTGTGTTTTGTAGAGCAAAAAGTAGTATAGGGAACTTTAAGTAATGCACATATTATCACCAAAAATGTCAGGCCACTTATAATTTTTCTGGTTCAGTGGTGAAATAATGAGTTATTTGTATGAGGGGGTATTTCCAATTAAATAATGAGTTGAGAGATTTATAAGTTAAAATTGGGAAAATAATGGAAATAATTGGTAATTGAGTTTGTTCACCTTCACTAGTTTTTTTGAGTTGATCTTCATTATTTATTTTGTACAGTGTCTTTGGATTAAACATCTTCCTGTTTTTGCCTATTTCCAGCTTTAAAATACTATAATGTTGTCAGGGCCACTGACTTGGCAACAAAAAAATACTTTCCCAAAAGCAATAATGTCTATTGCAGGTGGGAAAACATGTGCTGTACTTTATTCTTCCGAAGTTGCTTTGCAAGGTATCTTAAGGCTACTTTGCAACACACTTATGGTTTCTCACCAGTGATTTACATATATGTATATATATATGTGTGTGTGTGTGTATATATATATATATATGTGTTATGTACAAACACACAAAGTAATATTGTGCTGTATATTACACACAGTCTCTAACACATTTAATGCAATCAGAAGGTTTGAGATCATATGGGATGTAACCATTTGTCTGTGTTTTTTTTGCAACATATGCTTTCTTTGTCATGGAATAGTACACAAATTGCAACAGAAAGGTGGGGAGATGACTGTTGCATGAACATAAATGCACCATCTGTGAAAGAGTGATCCTTCCATTTGTCTTTCTTGTTAAACAAGAAGGCATAGTTTATATAGTATATTGAAAATGTATTTTACATATATTAGTACAGGTATGGGATCCATTATTCAGAAACCAGTTATGCTTAAAGCTTTGAATCATGGGACGGCTGTCTCCCATAGACTCCCATACCTGTACCACCATACCTGTGCCAGGGCAAGCAATTTAAGTGCTGGTTAATATGCAGAAAAGCACTATTATACACATGAGCTATGCCCTATTGCTAATCAGAAAACCGAAAAATTAAACCTTTTTATAATGCATTATAATCAATTTGTTTTATCTTAATTAGATCTTAATGCTGGTGTGCATCACTCATAGAATTCATATCATGTTTATATTCCCACCTCTGTATAATATGTGCTGCCATATTTCTTTCCTCAGCAGACATATCCTGTAAAATTCACTATAGACTGTACTATAACAGAAAAGAATATGCTTATGCATTTGTGTTCCATTTATAAACTGAGCACATTTTAGCTTTAAGGCAAAATAAATGAAACCGAAACCTACTAGAGTACCTACCTGGAGTAATTACTTTATTGAAAATTTTGGTTTAATAAAGGTTACACCGTTACTTCTGAACATATCATTTTCACTCTGTCATATAACCTCACACTTTTACTCTATACACTTTACAGAGAAGCAGGGCCCAGAAAGGAAAAGGATCAAGAAAGAGCCTGCTAATCGCAAGTCTGGGTTGCTTTTTGGGATCGGTTTATCTGGAATCCGAGCTGGTTACCCTCTTTCAGAGAGGCAACAAGTTGCCTTACTTATGCAGATGACTGCAGAGGAATCTGCGAATAGTCCAGGTAATATATAATTGGTATTTAAGGGCTTTTAACTTGTATTTTAGGAGTTTTTAATATTGGAGCAGTTGAAACTAGCACTGTTTATAAAGATGGCATATATTATGTTATTTCTGTTGAATGTGAACAGTCTTTAAGAAACTTATTTCCGGCCAGTGTACTGTATCTCTGATATGTGGCGACACTAAAAATAGTGGCACATAGCAAGAGCTACCACTGGTGGCAAAACATCTGGTTGTTTCCTACCCGGAATAATTTAAATCACCTATGTGAAAACATTCCCTTCGCCACTGTTTTCTGAAGTAGTCCGAACTAGTCTCACGAGTCCGCTTTGGGCTGCGACGTGTATGTTTTTCCATCTGCGATTTACATTTTTGCCAACGGTATCCTGTTCCATGGCTCTAAATTAATACAACAAAAAGGCATCAAGTTACATTCTGACAGTCTGTTGTCTTAAGAGCCAGGTTTGATGTTAGTGCTAATATTTTACATTCAATTTTTTCCAATATTTTGTTTTTTAAACTGCCATTGTTAACACAGTAAAAATTTTTTCTGTTCTTACAATCTTAACCTCAATATTGACCTGATATGGCAGTCCTTAAACTCGCAAAATTGTCAGAGCTTTTTAATATCCTTAAACCTGTCAGCTGGGAGTTAAAATATTTTAGATTGTAAGCTCTGTTGGGCAGGGCCCTTCTTTACATCCTGTTTCTGTGGGGTTTTGTTTTTGTATGTAATCTGTAGGTTAATTTTATGCACAGATTTATTTTACAGTGCTGTGAAATATGTTGCTGCTTTAGAAACACAGGTATAGGATCCCTTATCTGGAAACCTGTTATCCAGAAAGCACTGTTTGCCATTTATAACTGATTACATCACTAAGCACCATTCAAAATAAGGATTAATATTACAGGATATTCATGGCTCTTCTGTATTATATAGTGAATAAAGTACCCCCTGATATATAAAAACACAAGGCCGAGGTAACTTCTAATATCCTCATATTTTTGGGGTACTTTATTTATTATAATACACAAATTTCAGTGAGTCATGTGACAGAAATAACATCAGAACTCACCGTTTATAACTGATGACATCAGAACTAGGGATGCACCGAATCCAGGATTCGGTTCGGGATTCGGCCAGGATTCGGCCTTTTTCAGCAGGATTCGGATTCGGCTGAATCCTTCTGCCCGGCCGAACCGAATCCTAATTTGCATATGCAAATTAGGGGTGGGGAGGGCAATCGCGTGACTTTTTGTCACAAAACAAGGAAGTAAAAAATGTTTTCCCCTTCCAACCCCTAATTTGCATATGCAAATTAGGGTTCGGTTCGGTATTCGGCCGAATCTTTCACAAAGGATTTGGGGGTTCGTTCGAATCCAAAATAGTGGATTCGGTGCATCCCTAATCAGAACTCTCCGTTTATTAGAATATAATGTACAAGATATAGCTTTTGTGTATTATAAAATTATAATACATACCGTATATACCCGCGTATAAGCCGAGTTTTTCAGCATCCAAAATGTGCTGAAAAAATCTACCTCGGCTTATACGCGGGTCAGCGGTTCCCCGACCCAAATAGCTGAGATTGCAGTCACTTTTAATCATTCCTATACCAACAGTTCACTTGGGGAGAGACTGCAATATCCCACAATGCCCTCTGTTGGTTATATGAAAGAATAACAGTGCGCCCTCTGTTGGTTATATGAAAGAATAACAGTGACTGCAATATCACACAGCGCCATCTGTTGGTTGTATGAAAGAATAACAGGGACTGCAATATCACACAGCGCCATCTGTTGGTTGTATGAAAGAATAACAGAGACTGCAATATCACACAGCGCCATCTGTTGGTTGTATGAAAGAATAAAAGGGACTGCAATATCACACAGCGCCATCTGTTGGTTGAATTAAAGAATAACAGGGACTGCAATATCACACAGCGCCATCTGTTGGTTGTATGAAAGAATAACCGGGACTGCAATATCACACAGCGCCCTCTGTTGGTTGTATGAAAGATTAACAGTGACTGCAATATCACACAGTGCCATCTGTTGGTTGTATGAAAGAATAACAGTGACTGCAATATCACACAGCGCCCTCTGTTGGTTGTATGAAAGATTAACAGTGACTGCAATATCACACAGCGCCATCTGTTGGTTGTATGAAAGAATAACAGTGACTGCAATATCACACAGCGCCCTCTGTTGGTTGTATGAAAGATTAACAGTGACTGCAATATCACACAGCGCCATCTGTTGGTTGTATGAAAGAATAACAATGACTGCAATATCACACAGCGCCCTCTGTTGGTTGTATGAAAGATTAACAGTGACTGCAATATCACACAGTGCCCTCTGTTGGTTATATGAAAGAATAACAGTGACTGCAATATCACACAGCGCCCTCTGTTGGTTATACAAAAGATTAACAGTGATGGCAATATCAAACAGCACCCTCTGCACATGGTAGTGGGACAGTGGGACAATGCACACAGTAATCCGTTTGGCAATTCTCTGTCACCATCAGCTTTGCAAAGAAGTCCGGTTGATCGCTGGGGGGGTCGCTTTGGCAGAATGTGCGCTGCTGGGAGACAGGGCTGTAGTTGTGTCTAGGCTTATACGCGAGTCAATAAGTTTTCCCAGTTTTTGTAGGTAAAATTAGGTACCTCGGCTTATACACGGGTCGGCTTATACACGAGTATATACGGTAACAGCCATGAATATCCTGTAAATTATATAGTGAATAAAGTACCCCCTCTTGTAAAATATAAGGATATTATAAGTTAAAATATGTTTTCAAATAGTACCCCAGTACACACAGCCTTGCTTCCAAGCCAGAAGTTCAAAAATATGTATATGATCTCTGGCCTTTTGGAGCTACATCAAAGTGGGTGGTGAGGGAAATGTTATTCATTAACAACTGTTCAGTGTTCAATGTTTTAAGGCAGAGACACACGCTGCTAATTAGGGAGATTAGTCGCCCAGCGACAAATTGCTTCTTTTTCGGGTGACTAATCTCCCCAAGCTGCCTTCCTGGCGGCTAGAATGTAAATCGCCGGCGGGATGGCACTTAGATCACTTTTGCTTTCCGAAGTCGTCAGAAGTTTCCTCGTGAGGCAACTTTGGTGACTTTGGGAAAACAAAGCGTTCCGAGTACTATTTACATACTAGCTGGCGGGAAGTCAGTTCGGGAGATAGTCACCCAAAGAAGAATCGATTTGTTGCAGTTCGACTAATCTCCTGAAATAGCAGCGTGTGTCTCTGCTCTTAAACTAAACACTTTGATAAATTGTTCCTAATACTTCCTAGCAGTAGTTTGATAATCTTCAGCCCTTATGAAGTATATTCACCAGCTTGAAGCTGCAGAAAAGTCTGATCTACTGTTACAAGTTAATAAATTAAGTTATTATTTTACCAGTAGTTCCAAGCATTTTTTGAAACTTTTTAGCTATGGGCCTGCCTGCCTGTTTTTAACGTGTGTTTTGTACAGTTTGCTTTTTATACATGAAAAGATAGATGTGATATATTTATAATCTACTGTACTTTGGTTTTTGCTTTTTGTTTGCATTAAGGTTTGTGCACCTGCTAATTCACATTTGTATCTTGTTCATTTGTATCTTTTCCCTACTTTTTGAATGTTTTTAAGGCCATGTGTACTTTAAACATCACTGTTTCATGACCTTTAATGTGAGAATTGAGAATTACTGATGATGTGTATCTACTTGGGGGTAAATTATAAATATGTAAATCAAGCCTGAAAACATAACTTGTCTTTTATGTTGTAGTTGACACAACACCAAAGCATCCTTCTCAGTCTACAGTTGGTCAGAAGGGGACCCCTAACTCTGCCTCCAAAACCAAAGACAAAGTGAACAAGAGGAATGAGAGGGGAGAAACCCGTCTCCATCGAGCTGCAATCAGGGGAGACGCTAGACGAATTAAAGAGTTGATTAATGAAGGTGCTGACGTCAATGTAAAAGACTTTGCAGGTGTGTACATAAATAAGGAGCTCAAAGGGCAAATATATGCTTATGTTCAATTTAACCCCAGCGAATGAAAGGTTGTGTTGAGGCAATTTAGCTCCAAGGGAAATCCTTCCTTCTGTGTTCATAGACAAAGCAGTTGTAAGTGAGATAGCACATGGTACATTTTGTTGCCCATCCATACATGTTTTACCACTATTTTCTAGTAGACTTAAGGTGCGAAGATCTAAATTACCGAAAGATCAGTTATCCGGAAAATTCCAGACCATTCTGGATTATAGTTCCTATACCTGTACCAAGGTCAGGTCTTTCTCCCAAATAGCATACAATCTACTGCCTCCTATAAATGATAAAACCTCTAAAGTGTCTACCGTGGCTTTCCAGTACTAAATCAGTGGGTAGTATGTAGTGATGGGCGAACTTATTCGGCAGGTGCGAATTCCCACGATTCACAAAGGTGAATAAAGGTTCGAAACCACTGCGCAGTTTTGCTAATTTTTCACCATTTTGTGGGAAATTCTCAAATTTTTCGGCGAAGCAAAACGCCCCAAATTCGCCCATCACTGGTGCTCAAAACGAGTATAACAGATGTGCTTGAAGTTGCTTGAAGCAACATTTGTTTGGTTTTTGATGGGATTATTCCCCTCACAAACCTTTTTTCATTTTGGGTGATTTTAGCTATTACACGATAGATGCTATTTTATATTTTGATAATTTTTCTAATATTGGGGTTAAACATGTCTCTGATGTTTCTCTGGCAGACTCTGAACTGTTACATTCGGCTACTTTTAGTTTTCTCAGATGCATCTTTAGATGGTTAGCAGCTATTGTATTAATTATAATTAACGTTAAGTAGAGCAGTTTTTCACCTTCCAAGCACTTTTTCAGTTCAGTTGTTTTTAGATTGTTCACCAGAAATCAGAAAAAAACCTATTTATTGCTTTCCATTTTCTACTATTTACCGTTTGTAGATTAAAGTTTGTCTGTGAAGGTTTTCATTCAGGTCATGGTATATCTATAGTAATAAGTGAAATCAACTGGTCTTGCTGTATTTTTTCTCTTGAAAAAAGTTATTTTTATGTTCCTGTCTTTTGTTTCAGTCTGGCAGCTCAGTAATTCAGGTGCAGATTCCGAACTGTTACAATTTGCAACATTTAGTTGATACATTTCTCAGCAGCATCTGTGGAATATTAGCAACTATTGTATCAATTCTAACAGCCGCTTTAATGACACATTGGGATTCTGCTCAGCTGGGATAAAGATAAGAAATGTATCAACTAATGTATCAATTTAGAACAGTTTACAGAGTCTCTTGACCCCCTCCCAGACCTGCGTTAGAAAGACAGAAGAAGATGAAAATGTAACCTTCAGTATTAAAAAAAACGGTCAGAAATACAAAGTGGATGAAAAGGTCATTTCTGGTGAACTATCTGAAAACAACTAACCTGAAAAAAAAGTTTTGGAAGGGGAACAACACCTTTTAAACTCCGGAATCCTGCTCAGTAGTGCCAAAAATAAGAAATCTACCTAATAGGGATGCAGAGAATTTGGTTTGTTATTCAACCTTTTCCAGCAGGATTCGGCTGAATCCAAGTGCTTAGCTGAACTGAATCCGAATTCTTAAAATCACTTGACTTTTTGTCACACAAACAAGGAAGTTCCAATTTTTTTCAGCATGCTTGGTTTTCTTTAAATCTTCTTCCTTCCACGAGAACGTGGAAAGTAGACTTCAAAATGACAAACGATAAAAAAAAAGAAGAAAAGCCTTTATTTTTGATTTATCTGAAAACAACTGAACTGAAAAAAGTGCTTGGAATGTGAACAACTACTTTTATAAAAACTACCTTTGCTAGAGACAAGTGAGAGGAAAAGTATTATGTGACCAAATTGTTGCTACCTTTTTTTTACATTTGGCATGTCTGCAATTGTCCGCACTTAAGCCATTTTCTGTGTTTATTGTTAGCTTTGGAAATTTCTGATAGTGCTGTTACTATCAGTGCCCATTTGGTAGGTAGTGTACCATAAACACAGACTAATTTGACAAAAATAAATATTCTTTAAAGGGATACTGCCATGGGAAAAATCGTTTGAAATCTAACATGGGGCTCGACATATTGTCGGTTTCCCAGCTGCCCCCAGTCATGTGACTTGTGCTTGATTAACTTCAGTCACTCTTTACTTCTATACTGGAAGTTGGAGTGATATCACCCCCCTCCCTTTTACTCCCAGAAGCCTAACAACAAAACAATGGTAAAATAACCAGATTACAGCTCCCTAACACAAGATACCAGCTGGCTGGTAAATAATAGAACAGCATTCAGTAGTAAAATCCAGGTACCACTCCGACACATTCAGTTACATTGAGTAGAAGAAACAAGAGCCTGCCAGAAAGCAGTTCCATCCTAAAGTGTTGGCTCTTTCTGAAAGCGCATGACCAGGCAAAATGACCTGAGATGGCTGCCTACACACCAATATTACAACTAAAAAAATTACACTTGCTGGTTCAGGAGTTATATTTTATATTGTAGAGTGACTTATTTGCAGTGTAAACAATGTAATTTAGAAATAAAAACGACATCATAAAAACCATTACAAAATCCCTTTAACCCCAAATTTGTTTTCACCAACCCTTTGGAATCCTCTGCCTTTTTTTTCCCCCTTCTCAGGATGGACTGCATTGCATGAGGCTTGTAACCGTGGTTACTATGATGTTGCAAAGCAACTTCTTGCTGCAGGCGCTGAAGTGAACACCAAGGGTTTGGATGATGATACACCATTGCACGATGCATCAAACAATGGCCACTTCAAGGCAAGTGTTCTTTTAAGTAGAAAATGCCAGAAATGATTTCCAAATAACATCAATGCTTACTGCTGTGTAGCAGTTAGGCAGGTTATATGCAGAATTAAGGTTGAACTTAATGGACGTGTGTCTTTTTTTTACCTTACTTTGACATATTGCGCTATTGTGTCACCTACTTAAAATCCTTTTTTATCCATGTATGTATTATCATAGCCTATAAGTTTCTGTATATTGCAGTCTTATATGTGTTCGTTCACAAGTCATTCACATCAAGTGTCCTTTGAAAACAATTGTTTGACCTCACCCTATTTATCTTCCAGGTCGTCAAATTGCTACTGCGTTATGGAGGAAATCCACATCAAAGTAACAGGAAGGGAGAAACCCCTTTAAAAGTTGCCAACTCCCCAACAATGGTGAACCTTCTTTTGGGAAAGGGTTCCTACACCTCAAGTGAAGAAAGCTCAACAGGTAATTTCAAAGACCTATAATGTATTTAACTTGAATCCACAGTCTGCGTCTTGTTGTTTGAAATAGTGCTTAGCTGTGAATGGGCTAAAAAATAATTGTCTGATGGGGTGTTTCTGTTTCAGTCTACTAATTTGTGATGGTTTTGTGGATTTTCTTTTTATTTATCGACAATCCAATAGTGCTGTTATTTAAATTTTCACACCTGGATGATTAACCCGGTAGGTCAGCCTTTTCACTTGCGGATAAAACATTTTTCTTAAGCCATCTGTCGGAAAATCACAGCAGTGGGGTATGCTTGTATGGCCTTATCTTGTTTTCCTCTAATTCTTCCACTGTGCATTCATTTAACTACAGTCAAGTGTGGCTATTAATTATTTAGGGTTTTTTTTTTCAATTCAGACACAAATTTCCATTGTGTTTAGTTTTGATCAAAAATACTATATTTGCTGTCTTCACACTAATCAACACCAATTGAAAAATACTAGAAAAATATTTATCTCCAGTTCAACTTGTTTCCCTTTGAGTAGCAACAAGCTTAACTTAATTAACTCAAAATTAAGCCAGCACTCAAAAGTTCAGGGGATAAATAAACCCAGAACACGTTTAGTGCAACATTTCTTCTCTTAGCAATATCACACCTCACTGTTTATCTAAAAGGAAATCACAAATATAGATCACTAGCACATAGCCTTCTTTAAGCCAGGTGAAGAAAAATGTCTCTATATTTAGGGATAGTGTGATTCAAAATACACATCCTATTGTAACGGATTAAGGGCTCTTACAGACGATCGATTGAAGCTGCGCTCCCCTGCGTACCGTTTTTATGTGTTCAGCCGCAGGGGAGCGCAAGTGTCGACGCATTCAGTTTTTTTCAATGGGGCTGCACTCACACAGGGGCATGTAGGCGCCGAACGCAGGTTGAGACGCAACATGCAGCATTTTTCCTGTGTTCGGCTGAATGCCGTCTACTCCTGCGCTCCCCTGCGACTGAACGCATAAAAATGGAACGAAATGGGGTGCGCAGCTTCAAACGCACGTCTGTAAGAGCCCTATAGTTGGTTACCCACAAACAACTGTATGAAGCCTTTTTAAATTTGAATAACATACTTTCATTGGGGCTGGTCCTTAAAATTCATACTCTCATATATGTGGTAACCACATGGCATGAAATTAAAGGAGTTTTGTTCACCTTTGAGTTTGCAGTTTCAGCGATATGGTCACTAGGTTCCAAATTACCCTAGCAACCATGCATTGACCTGAATAAAACACTGGAATATGAAAAGGAGAGGGCCTGAAAATAAAGTTGAGAAATCAAAAGTAGTAGTAACAATAAATTTGTAGCTTTATAGAGCATTTGGTTTTAAGATGAGGTCCGTGAAAGTTGGAAAGAGTCAGAAGAAAAAGACAAATAATTAAAAAACTATAAATAATGAATAATGAACCACCCCTTTAAATCGTAATATAAAAATGTAATTAAAACAACATTTCAAATAAAATAGCACTCACACAGAAGTAGACCATCACGTAAAGCAGGAATGCCCATACTTTACTAATGCGAAGTTTACTTTTAGTGATGTTGCCCCATTCTGATCTACATCCATAAAAGCATTGTTAGCATTCTGTTCCATGGAAAATATGACTTAAATACTGATTTATGGGAAAATGTATATTGCTTTATTTAACAAACAACTATTTCTTATGTAATCTTAACATAATAAATATCTGAATGAAAAACATGAAATAGGAGGTTATTTAAGTCTTGAGATCTACTGACCACCAGCTAACGGTCTACTGGTAGATCCTGATCTACCTTTTTGGCACCCCTGACGTGAAGCATCCATCCAGGCTTCTAAACCCCTCCACATGCTTCTGTCCACGGGATAATAAATTCTGGTGTCTTGTACTCTGAAGCATGTTCATCAAGCAGGCTGCAATTCTGAATGGCATCTCAGTCTGCTACATTTTCTTTGACTTCCTCAGAGGCTGAAAGCAATACTGAGTATGCCTCAACTTTTTAACACATTTCTGTTCCATTCATTATCGTAGATATATGTGAACATCTCACTTCTTGTTGCCCTTTGGCAAATGCTAGATGTATCATTTGTTACCATAGGGACATCCACCGTACCACTTCCCTTATGCAGATACATGTGTTGTCATGGCAGCCCCTGAAACTAAGAACATTTATTCAGTCCGGTAGTATTTGCCATCTAGGTACATTGCCTCTAGCTGATCATTGAATCCCCTCTGGAAAGCAGTCACCATGGCGACTCCATCATATTGCGCATTGAAGATGCCTACACTCTAAAACAATATTATATATACTAAGAATACATTATAATGTTTCAATGATACGTTTAAAATTATTGTACTTTTAAACAAACCTGCTAATGTTACAACGAAATAGAACATTTCGGTTCCCTATAAAAAAAATTATATTATTGAACTAAGCTGTTTATACATGCTGAAGTTTAAGACCGATAGTGTGGCATTTTGTTGACACACTTCTGCTTTAGCTAATTTTAGTTTTTGTTACTTGTTCTATCAAGTAGACAGATATAATAATAATAATAATAATAATTTGGCACCTGCATTAATAAACTATGAATGAGGTTTCATCATTGGAAAGGTGTTGTTGGAAATCAAAGGAACTGATCAGTCATTTGGGGCCTAGAGCAGTCCTGGCATGTTAGTGGAAATTAAGGTGATTAATTGTTTTGAATGATAAAAAAGGGTTGGAAAGTGTACTTAGTTTGCATATTGCAGTAATGTGTGCTCTTTTAACAAAGGTTATAAAAAGAGAAATAAATAACTTACTTTTTGGTAGATTATATTTAAAGTAAAGCCTTGTTGTTTTTACTTTTGCAGAAAGCTCTGAAGAAGAGGATGCACCTTCATTTGCACCTTCAAGTTCAGTTGATGGCAATAATACAGACTCTGAATTTGAAAAGGGTTCAAAACACAAAGGCAAGCATCTGGAGCCTCCCAAAACCACCACACCTGTAAAAGATGAATATGAATTTGATGAGGATGATGAAGAAGATCGTATCCCTCCAGTTGATGACAAGCACTTGCTAAAAAAGGAGTTCAGAAAAGAGACAAAACCGAACAGTTCTATTTCTGTTCCTAAAATGGAAGTAAAAACCTATTTAAAAAACTCATCTGCACCAAAGAAAGCTGCGCGACGCATTCTGTCAGACACTTCTGATGAGGAAGGCAATCCTGTTTCTGTAGGAGCAAGTGAAAAACTTGGTCTTTCTGCTCACACGGGCTTATCGAGCAATAAAACCAGGGAGCAAACTATTGTGAAACTTAAAGACAAAAGCAAAGTTAAAAAGAAAAGGAAGAAAGACACCAAAAATAAGGAAGTGAGATTTGGAAAGAAAAATGACATTTTCTGTACCTCTGAATCCGAAAGTGACAATTTAGACAGTGATGTTGAAAATGATAGACTTTCTTTAGAAAGCTCAAACTGTTTAAAGGATACTGCTATAGTGCTAAAAGAAGCTTCTTTATTTAGCTCGTTGTCTGCATCTTCTGCTTCTTCTCAAGGTAGTTTAACCTCTCAGAAGCACAATGCTACGATCACAGACCAGCAGTCTAAACACTGGAGGACAGACAATTGGAAAACAATATCATCTCCTACCTGGTCTGATGTCAGTTCGTTGTCAGACTCTACAAGGACAAGTGAATCTGATTATGCATCTGAGGGTTCTAGTTTGGAATCTGTCAAACAGATTAAAAAAAAATCAGAGCACAAAAAGAAAAACAATATGCAGAATAGCATATATGAAAAAAATTCATTCCATTCACATGTAGAAGGCATAATTCCTAAATTAGACAAGGAAGGCAAAGTGGTCAAAAAACACAAAACTAAACATAAACACAAAAATAAAGAAAAAGGACAGAACCAATCAACACAGGAATTTAAAGTTTTAAAAAGCTTTTCATTTGAGCATGACAAGTCTGACAAGACACTTATTCTGGATCCTGATATCCCTGAGAAACTGAAAGTATTAAAACATGATCATGACCACCTAAGGAAAGAGGAGAAGGGCCCCAAAGTGAAATCTGATGAAAAAAATTGGACATTCAGGGAGGAGTCTGTAAAGGCTTTGAAAGAGGAAAGATCTACAAAAAAAATAAAGGATGCAACTAAAAGCGACAGAGAACGCTCTAGCAAAACAGAGCGAGAAAAAAATGTGAAAGAAAAGTCTCCCAAAGAAGAGAAAACGAAAACACACAAAGATGATAAAAAAAGAAAAAATAAGGAAAAGTCAGCCAAAGCAGAACGAAAAGGTGACCTAAAAGAGGATAAAAATTCCAAACATGATAAAGGCTTTAAAGAAGATAAGAGTAAAAAGGAAAAATCTCAAAAAGATGAACATTCATTTGAAGAACTAAACAAAAGTAAATTTTTAGACAATGAGCAGACAAAATTTAATATTTCTGATAATCAGAATTTGTGGCATTCTGGAACATCCTCCGATTTCTCTGAAGATAGTTGGGATTCAGTGGCATCCTATAGAGAAAGTACCTCCTTTACTAAGCTAATTGTTGAATCAAATAAGGAAGAATTTAAAGAAAAGGATTCCAAAAGCAAGGAGGAATTTAAAGAAAAGGATTCCAAAAGCAAGGAGAAGAAGGAATGTATTGAAAAACAAACTGATAAAGATCTCCTCAAAAGAAAAGATAGAGACCCTTCTGACAAAAGTTCTGAAAAGAAGGAGCAGATTGATAGGCACAAAAGTACTTCAACATACATGGTAGAGCGAGAGAAAAAACGTAAAGATTCCTTTGACTGCGTTAAAAACCGAAAGGATAAAGAGAGTTTTGAATCTACAAGAAGGGAATCTGTTGTAAATAAGGATCGCAAAGACTGTAAAATAAAGCAAGACGAGCACTACAAAGAAGATCTTAAAGACCATGGGAGTGAGGCATTCAACATAGATAAACCTGAAGAAGAAGTTGTTCCAAAAAATTCTGAGCTGAGGGAAAGGCACCATTCTGGCAAGGAAAAGAAAGAGCCTTCTGAGAAGGAAAAAAAAGAAAAGCCAAAGCTAGAAAAACACCGAGAAAAATCAAAGGACTCTGAAAGAGAGAAAGGCGAAAAGGCAAAGGAGAAAGAAACAGATAAAGGATTCAGAGAGAAAAAAGAACCAAAGGAAAAATATAAAGAATTGCATAAAGATCGGAAAAGCTCTTCTGAACAGAAAATTGATAAAAAAGAGAGAAATACATCCTTTGATCGTGAGAAAAGGAAAAATTGGTATAATATAGCTGATATATTCACAGATGAAAGTGAAGATGAGCCAGAGCAATATATATCTGCCTTCAAAATTACTGAAGGATTCGGTAATGAACTGCACAGAATGGATGGTTACCATGATGCAGAAGTTTCATATCCAGAAAAGGAGTCTTTGCAGTCTGAAAAACACAGAAAATATTCTAATGACAAGCAGCATTCAGGAGAAAAACAGAGAGAGCGTGACTTCAAAGAGAGAAAAAAAGATAAGATACAAAATGATGTAGGGAGGGAAAAAAAGGACAAGAACAATTTAGAAAAACATAAAGACAAGAAGGATAAAGATTCAGTTGAAAAGTCACGCAAAGACAAGGTTTTGATAGATTCTAATCAAGATAAGAAATGTAAGCAAAAAGGACAGAACGAGAAAGAGAAGCACCTCAATGAAGATAAAGCAAAAAACAAACATAAGGATAAATTTGAAAAGGATCATTTTAAAGACCGAAAATTTTCAAAAGGTGATGCAGAAAAAAGCCTTTTGGAAAAACTTGAAGAGGAGGCACTTAATGACTATAAGGATGATTCAAATGATAAAATCAGTGAAATATCTTCTGACAGTTTCACAGATAGAGCTCCAGACCCAACTCTAACAAACATGTTTGATACTTCTATACATACAAGTATAGAAGCATCAGAAGATAAATTTAAGGATTCCGTACCTTTGCAGTGTTTAGCTGAAAAGCTCAAAGATAGAGAGAGAAATAGGCATTCCTCTTCATCATCTTCAAAAAAGAGCCATGACAAGGACAAAATACGAAAAGAGAAATCGGATAAAAAATCTGAAAAATTGGATGATGTAAAGGATCCCTATATTAGGAAAGAGTTCTTGCAATATGATAAGGAAACCCCTCTACCTGATGGTGAGGCACACGTTTTGCTTCCTGACAGAAATGAGCCTGAAGAAGAAGTTGATAGAAGTGTAGACTATGTGTTCCCTTCTGAGAAAGACAAGCATGATCTGGAGCGTGAATCTTCTAAAAAGTCTGAGCGTGAAAAGGCTTATAGTACCACCTCTTCTGTTGTAAAAGATAAGAAAAAGAAAGAGAGGCACCGTGAAAAAAGCAAAGATGAAAAACACAGAGACAAACATTTAGAAGCATTTTTTAAGCATCATAGAGATGAGCAAAAAAATGTAATAAGAGAGAAGGAATTGGCACAGGTTATTCTAAAAGACAAATCAAAGGACGAGGTGGTAAAATGTGGAGGGATTAAGCTAAAAGAGAAAACAAAAGAAAGTGATAAAGAGAGATCTGACTCTGTCCGAATATGTAATGGCAATGAGAAAGTAAGCCATTTCAAGGAATCCAGTAAAAAAGACATTAGACCTAGAGAAAAACTTCTGGGTGATGGAGACCTGATGATGACTAGCTTTGAAAGAATGCTTAGCCAAAAGGACCTAGAAATAGAGGAGAGGCATAAACGTCATAAAGAGAGAATGAAGCACATTGAAAAAATGAGGCATAGGTCTGGAGACCCTAAATTAAAAGACAAATCAAAGAATGAAGATTTCCGTAAACGAAGTTTAGACTCCTCCTCCAAAAAGCCACTAATTGCAGATTCTATACAAAAGGAGAAAAAGGCAAAAGAGTTGAATTCAACAATGTCAGAAAATAAAGTGCAGTCTGTAGTATGTAATGATTCTAAAGACTGGCTAAATGGTCCACAAACAAAGGAAATTCTTACTGCATCTCCAAGGCCTGATCAAAGCCGTCCAACAGGGGTCCCTACTCCAACATCTGTGATCTCTTGTCCAAGCTACGAGGAAGTTATGCAGACTCCAAGGACACCTTCATGCAGCACTGAGGACTATCAAGATCTGTTTGAGTGTTCAGATACACAACATTCTTTGCCAGTGTCTGCCATGTCTATGAATGCTTGTTCACCAACATTTTTTGACAGATTCTCAAATACATCTAGTGGAATTTCGGAGAATCCTAGCCAAACACCAACTAGGTCAGTTTCCTCTGCCAACCGTAGTCGATCTATATCTGTTGACATTAAAAGAGCACCTGAAGATGAGTTACACTTGCCTGAGAAGTTTTTCAGACAACAAAGTGTTCCAGTTTCTTTGAGCTGCAGTTCTCCTGTTCGGATGTCAATGGATGACAAGGTTCCTTTATCTGTACTCCCTGCTGAGAAATATCCTTGTCTTTCTCCAGGTTATTACTCTCCTGAGTACAGGGCTGAATCTCCTGGTGTTAATAAAATTGTATCAGTAGATGGTGGCAATATTACTGTTTCACCTGAATGTGTTTATTCATGTGTACCTGGAAAGTTGTCAACACCAGAAAGAGATGATTTACTAGAGCCTTCCACGGAAAGTGCCATTCCTCCAACTGAGTTACCCCTTCCCTGTGATTCTGCAGAAGCACAAAAAGCAACGGAGTCTATTCTTCCTCAAGAGGAGAGTTTTTCACCACCTGAATCTAATTTTATGCCACACGAGTCCTATCTACCACCTGAAAATAACTTTATGACAAATGAAAATAGCTTTCCTGCAGAATCTGACTTTATGCCACAGGAGTCCACTTATTTACCCCAAGAGACCACTTTTTTACCTCAGCAGTCAAGCTTTATCCCCCAGGAGTCAGGATTTTTGCCACCAGAACCTGCCTATTTAGCTCCGGAGCAAAGCTTTGCAGTTCAATCTGAGCCTGATTTTGCCCCAACTGAAACTGCATATTTGCCAGATGATGCGGTTTTCCATACACCGCAGACTGAAAGCACTTTCCTAACACCAGAACCGGCTTTTATGCCGCCCCCACCCGAATCAAATTTTATTCCATCGGTTGAGGAAAATGCATATTGTTCCAGCATCTCAGAGCAGAACCTAGAATGGTCCAGTTCTCCTGTACAGAACTCTGAATCTACAATGCCAACTAGTCTCCTTGGAAACACCTTAGAACACCCTATCAGCTGGGCAGTTGGGCCTGATTTACTGAAGTCTCCCCAAAGGTTCTCTGAGTCACTTAAACATTTTTCTTCATCAGATAAAGGCAGTGATGCTGAAGTTCCTTTTATTCCGTCAGAGTCCCCTTACTCAGCTTCTCCAATATCCTATCCAATATCAGAACAAGCTTCTGAAGGAAATAAAAATGAAGCAGATATTATACCGCAGCCTCATGATCAGCCCCCTTATATGTCTCCTACACCACTTGCATCCTTTTTTAGCAACTGCAGACAAGAGGAACCTCAGCCGCTGTCAGAAGAGTCTCTTTGTTTAACAAATGAGGCTCAGACAGAGCCAATGGATACAGAGAACAATAACTACACAGAGTCCACTGACGTTCGTCGTCCTGATGCAGAAGAGCCGGAATCATGGTCTGATCCATTTTCAGCTGCAGATGATGATTTAGATCTTGGGCCATTTTCTTTGCCAGACCTTCCATCCCCAGTTAAAGAAGATGCAGATGAACTAATTAGTAGGCAGCAGATTGTTGCTGAAAGTCCTTGCATAGCCCATAATGAGTGTGACACAAATGACATGAACCCTGTTAATATTAGTTTTCAGGGGGCCGTAACTCCAGTTGAAACAGATCATGTAGTTGATGTGGAAAAAAATTTACAAATTCAAGATCAGAAAAGTGACCATACAGAAGACACGCCTGTAGAGCCTATAAAAGTTGCAACAAACAACTCTGACTTTGAGTCTGTAACATTTACACAGTTATCATCACCAGAGCAAACTGAGAGAGAACAGACAAATCTTCCTCTGAATGGCAATTTGCAAGAATGTATAGGACCACCTGAAGACTCTTCTACAAAGTTGGTGGAAGAATGTAAACCTGTTGAAAGTGTTTGTCATGATTCACCTGCAAAGGCTGAAACTCCGTTAATAAACACCACAACAGAAGCCCCAGAGCAAACTGCAAAAGTTGATGTTCCTAAAGCACCCAAAGTCGAAGAAATACCTCAACGGATGACCCGAAATAGGGCTCAGATGCTTGCGAATCAAAATAAACAAAATGCATCTGCTGTTGAGAAGGAGATGCCTGCAGTTACAGTGCCATCCACACGCGGAAAGAGCAGAGCCACAGAGGAAGAAGAATCACAAACCCAGCACCCTCGCAAGCGAAAGCTTCAAAAACCTAACCAACTACAACAACAGATTATAAGTAAAACCAGCCAACAGACTAGAGAGATGATTCAACAGACATTGGCTGTCATTGTCGATGCTATAAAGCTGGATGACATCGAGCCATATCACAGTGACAGGTCAAACCCTTATTTTGAGTATTTGCAAATAAGAAAGAAGATTGAGGAAAAGCGGAGAATCTTGTGCTATATCACGCCACAGGCTCCTCAGTGTTATGCAGAATATGTGACCTATACTGGATCGTATTTGTTAGATGGCAAACCTCTCAGCAAACTTCACATTCCAGTGGTGAGTTATTGAAATTCTCCTTTAATGGGTCACTCACTTCTTTAAACCTTTACATTTTATTGTGCATGTAAATTAAATAAGCATTAAATTATATAAGATTCTGGTTACAAAAAAATATGCTTTCTTGCTAGGCTTTAAATTAGCTATAAACGCCAGCTAGATCTTGCATTTCAATAGCCTGCAATTTATATTCCTTCCTTAAAGGCATTGGCAGGGCAATCAAGGTAACAAATTACTCCATCACCGACTATCTAGTTTAATGGCACTCACTTAGACCTAGGGGTGCCCGGCTGATCAGGTAATTTTTGTGAATAGCATTGGGAATGGATGAACAGAGGAGTTTTGTATTCTGTCCTTTCTGTAAACACATTTTCATTATCTGACTTGGCATTACTTTTTATGTTAATATCGCTTTTAGAAAGTTGTTTTTTTTCAAGCTTAGTGTATAGAGTGATACAGAGAGTGCACATTAATGAATAGTAAAAGAAAAGCAGTGTTTGCTACTGCTCTTAAGTGGGTCCAGGACAAAGTGTGCAAAGTATATTAAATACGACTGATACAACTATTCTTTAACTAATATTTATAACAAAGCAGTTTCTGCTTATTACAATTTAGAGGCAGCAATATTTTTTTATGGTTGGACTTGGTAATCCCATCATGGGGATATTGTCCCTCATGGATGACTATGCTGTAATCCTCCATAAAATTAAAATGTAAAAAACCAGATGGTGGGAACTGTGACTTAGCACACACTCTTAATAAAACTATGTGCAAGATACTTCCTGTGAACTTTCTACAAGGAAAAAGCAATGGATAGCATTACTCAGCCACACTGGGTATTTTCCACAATTGACTGAAAACCTGCTGGCTGGCACTTACCGTATACCGTCACAACGAAGATAAGGACATTACTATACTCTTCACATACAATTATTTATACAAGGTTTTTATTCCTTTATTTTTAGTGAAGAGTTTGTTTGGCATAAATTGAGCATTCTAATACATCTCTTCGGTGTTTCAGGATGATTGGCTTTGGTAATTCTAAGTTTTTGTTGTATTGCTTTTTTGAAATACCTTGAATATCCATTATAATCTTTGAAAGGGCAGTTTATTTTGAAGGATGTGTATACAGTTAGGTCCATAAATATTTGTATAGAGAACTTTTTTTCTAATGTAGGTTGTCTACATTACCACAATGAAACTGCAGCCTTTCTGTCCGAAGTTTAGTCTTCAACAAGTGAAATGCATGCTCAATTGGGTTCAGACCAGGTGACTGACTTGACCATTTGAGAATATTCCATTTCTTTGCTTTAATAAACTCCTGGGTTGCTTTGGCTGTATGTTTTGGGTCATTGTCCATCTGTATTATGAAACGCCTCCCAATAATTTAACTGCATTTAGCTGGATTTGATCAGACAGTGTCTCTGAACACCTCAGAATTTATCCAGGTGCCTGTGTCCTGTGTCACATCATGGATAAACACTAGTTTCTTGCCATCATTCTGGTAGATGTTGATCTTTGTTTCATATGTCCAAATTTTTTTTTTTGTTTTTTTTTTAGAACTGTGCTGGCTTTTATAGATTTTTTTTTTTTTGTTTTTTTTTTTAGCAAAGTCCAATCTAGCCTTTCTATTCTTGAGGCTTATGAGTGCATTCACTTTCATGCAGTCTTCTCTGTATGGTAGACTTGGATATCAATACGCTTACCTCCTGGAGAGTGTTGTTCACTTGTTTGGCTGTTGTGAAGGGGTTTCTCTTCACCATGGAAATGATTCTGCGATCATC
The DNA here is from genome assembly GCA_038501925.1 of Xenopus petersii. Lineage (NCBI taxonomy): Eukaryota > Metazoa > Chordata > Amphibia > Anura > Pipidae > Xenopus > Xenopus petersii. Next base: position 53,162,914 of record CM076678.1, on the reverse strand, counting down.
CACCATTGTTGTCTACCGTTGCTGAGTTCACCAGTAGGGATGTAGCGAACTGTTCTGCTGCGAACTAGTTCTCACGAACTTCGACCGTTCGCGTCCGCCGAATGTTCGCGAACGTTTGGGAACGTTCGCATTTTGAGTTCGCGTTCGAATAAAAATCGTTCGACCGCTAAAAATCGAACTATTTCCATTCGTTCGAACGATTGTAAGCATTCAATCGAATGATTTTCATTCAATCGAACGATTTTAAAACGTTCGATCGTTCGATTCGAATGAAAATCCTTCGATCGAATGATTAAAATCCTTCGATCGTTCGAATCGAACGATTTTAGCGGGTGTTCGAAGTTCGCGAACGTTCGCATTTTTTTGCCGGTGTTCGCGAACGGCATTCGCGAACACCAAATCGGCAGTTCGCTACATCCCTATTCACCAGTGCTTTCTCAGGATGTACCAAACTGTAGATTTTGCCACTCTAACACTCTAGAACTAATATTGTAGCAATTTCTCGGATGTTTTTCGCAGTTTAAGGATGGATTCTTTCACCTGCATGGAGAGCTCCTTTGACCGCATGTTGTCTGTTCACAGCAAAATCTTCCAAATACAAGCACCTCCCCTCAGATCAACTCCAGGGCTTTTATCTGCTTCATTGATAATGACATAACAAAGGAATTGCCCACACCTGCCCATGAAATAGCCTTTGAGTCAATTGTCCAATTGCTTTTGAGCCCCTAAAATTAAGTGATTGTGTTAATAAAAATGCCTTTAGTTCCTCATATTTTTATGCAAGTTTTTTTGTTCAACCCACTGAATTAAAGCTGAAAGTCTGCACTTCAACTGCATCTGAGTTGTTTTATTTAAAATTCATTGTTTTAATGTACAGAAGCAAAATTAGAAAAAAGTTCTGTGTCCAAAGATTTATGGACCTAACTGTATACAGTCTCAAAAGGGACTTACTAACTTGATTATCCAATGTTAAATATTGTCTATTGCTTTCATGCATAGAGAAAAATTGTAGCAGGGAAGGGGGGGGGTTATGTATAACATGTGACTTGTAAACATGTAGGCAATGCATTGCCAATGGTAATACATTATTCTTTTTTTTATCTTTAGATTGCACCTCCGCCGTCGTTGTGTGAGCCTCTCAAGGAGTTGTTTCGGCAACAGGAGGCTGTGAGAGGGAAGCTTCGCTTACAACACAGCATTGAACGGGTGAGTACCAGCTACTTACAGGTACACTGGAGAAACTGCTGTGTGTGACATTAGACAAAGTGTTTTGTTGGCTGTCATTTCATTTCCTCTGGCTAAAAAAACCCTTTGTGGAAAGAGCAAACCATCGCTGGTTCAACTTCCATTGTTTCCAGAGAGACACCATAAAATTTAAGCATTCCTTTTCATTAAGCACAAAGTTTTTACAAAAAAATTTGTTCACCGGCTGCTTGAAGGAGAAGGAAAGCTACTGAAGCAGTTTATTGCCAATATATTAGCCACGATCGTGCAAGCTATAACACTGTATTAATTCTGCAGCATGCTTCACAATACCTGAGTAAACAGCTGCAGAATCTGTTTGTTTAGGATAGCAGCTGCCTTATTAGCTTGGCGGGACATCACTTCCTGCCTGAATCTCTCCCTGCTCACTCGTAGCACTGCTAGAGAAATAACGAAACAGCATTTGTAGTAAATTATTTGTTTCGAGATATTGGCGGCCCGCAAATTACAAATCCATTAGATTGCTGTAAAAAGAAAAAAGGCTGTTTAGTATTTTAAAGTTTCATGTTATAATACAGGAATGACTGAACGAAATCTTTAATGATTTCCAAGGGGAATAAAAATATGTTTTAAAAATTCATTGTTCAGCCATATTGAAAACCAGCTAGAAATCTCATGTTCTTCTGGAAATCGCAACCGGGTAAATGTACAGGTAGACATTTACTACAGTCGCAATTTGTAAATCAATGACTGAACATTTGTCTTGATCCCACAGGAAAAGCTCATAGTGTCCTGTGAGCAAGAGAACCTACGAGTTCACTGCAGAGCTGCCAGGACAATTGCCAACCAGGCTGTGCCTTTCAGCGCCTGCACGATGTTGCTGGACTCAGAAGTGTACAACATGCCTTTGGAAAATCAGGTCAGTTGTCCCTTAGAACACAGATTGCACAAATCTATCTATAGATCCTTCCCACATAATACTTAACCAATATTTAACTAGCCGTTAAGTTTTATTTTTCAGGAAAAGGCATTTTTATATGAAAATGTTTTACATATCAACTGTTCTGTGCAATATATTTATGCTGGGGGCTATAGATTCCCTTCAATGTACCCAGATAGACAGCACCACACGTTCAGAAATATTCCTTAAAAAGCCTTTATTAGCAAAAGGGTTTCTGTTGTTGAGTGCTGACTCCTTGCATTATCAGCAATTTCTTGTGTTTCTGCAGGGAGATGAAAATAAGTCTGTCAGAGATCGTTTCAATGCTCGTCAGTTCCTTTCCTGGCTGCAAGATGTTGATGACAAGTATGACAGGATGAAGGTGAGTTTATTCACTACAAATCCGGAAGATATTCATTTTGCAAAACATAAGCAGTTCTAGTTTACAAGGGACAGTGTTGCCCTGAAATGTTGTTTCCATTTACTGTTACAGGAGATGATTTATGTATGGGTACAGAAGGGATGAAGTATTGCGGTGGTTTCTATGTGGTTACTGTACCTTTCAGTGCACTCTTAATTTAACTGTAAGGGATGTTATCATTAGAAAACAAACATGTTTTCTGTTTATTGTGATGCAAAGCAAGTGGCCAAGATGGGACCTCTCTCTCTGCTTTTCTTACTCTCCCCATCACTGTGAGTGGAATAACAACTATTTTTGGACCACTTTAGGGCTATAGCCAACCTGTATCCATTTACACATACTCCGTTCTATATATATATATATATATATATATATAGATATATATATAGATATATATATAGATATATATATAGATATATATATAGATATATATATATATATATACAATGGAAAGTTGTGCTCACCACTATTTTTTAAAACCATTAGGCGGGGGTGCAATGAGGGTGTGACCACAAAATACATATAGTCAAATACAAGAGTCCTCTGCACTCAACCCATTATCAATATATTTAAGACAGAGACATTTTGTGCATACTGCTACTGAAAAAGGGCAGCCAAGTATGGGGGTTTACTTTGAAAGCAGCAAGTAAGTTGCAGGTAAAACCTAGTCCCTTTGTAAAATGTATAATGAAGCAATAGAATTCTTAATGAATCAGATAAAATTGAGCATAGGACTGGCCAGATATGGGATGACTTTGACGTAGTTGGCCAGCTTAAATATATTGCAATATATGGACAAACAATCCCTGTTTTGTTTAAAGGGTAATTGTAGATACAATTATACCGCACCTGATTTCGGCCAATTGGTTCTTGGGTGCACGTCCAGAGACCTGTTCACAGAGGTTCTCCACCATGTAAATATTTTCTTCCAATAGACAGCATAAAGACGGTTTTAATACTATTGGAGTGCTGTCTATTGGAAGAAAATTGTTTAAAGGGTAAGGCATTTTTCAGTAGCAGTATGCACAAAATGTCTCTGTCTTAAATATACTGATAATGGGTTGAGTGCAGAGGACTCTTGTATTTGAATATATATATATATATATATATATATATATATATATATATATATATATATATATATATATATATATATATATATAGATATATATATATATATATAGATATATAGATATATATATATATAGATATATAGATATATATATATATATATATATATATATATATATATATATATATATATATATATATATATATATATATATATATATATATATATATATATATATATATATATATATATGCTTTAATGCAACCTAAGGAGACATAGACTTTCTCGATGAAAATCATTATGGCACACCAGAAAATGAAATTTTATATATATATATATATATATATATATATATATATGATCCATAAGTCCTCCGCACACCATTACTTTGCAATTACCCAGTTGCTACCAATAAACTGCTGTGTTATTCATTCATCCAAGATTCACTGGGATTTAATAAAAAATTTAAACTTTAATTGTCATATTTAAAATCAGCCAACGTTTCGGTCTCCACTTTGACCTTTATCAAAACCTAATTCAGAATAAAAGGACAATGATTTAAATAGTTAAAACATGACACTCGCCCAATCGTGTGTTATTTCACCATTCATGTGACTGAAAAGAAAACCTGCACCAAGAAATGCATAGAGAAATCTTAGAATAGGCAAATATACACATCAATGGAAAAGAAACTGATTAAAAACAAAACCACTGAGATCTAAAAGCTGAAACATTGTAGCATATAATAAATAGAGACATTAGGGCAAAGAAAGTAACATATTAGGTTTGCTGAAGGTAAATATTCACCGTTGATTTAAGAAGCATAAGAGGGAGCAGTGTTCATTTAGGCCTCCATGGGCCAAAGTATTAAGTTTTTCTTTATCCAAAACACCTCCCTCTGTAAAAGAATTTTGGATCGATCACCCCCACGTCTCAAAGGTGGAACATGGTCTATGGCTATATATACTTAAAGGTGGGAAGCCTGTGTACCATTTCCGAATAATGCGTGGCCACAGGTTTATTAGTAGTATTGTCCCTGAATGCCACGCTAATTGCCGACCTGTGACCATCCATTCGCAGGCACAATGTTTGATCTGTCTTCCCAACATAAGATAACCCACACGGACATGTGATCAAGTAGATAACATGTGTAGTAGTACAGGTTATATGATGTCTTATGGAAAAACGCCTGCCTGTTTGAGGATGTAAAAAAGAATTGCCAGGTGTCATGTACTTGCATGAGGTGCAATTTGGACAGCGGAAGCAACTCCGTTTCACTCCCTGGAGCCAACTTTTAGGCTGCTTTTGATAGCAATCGACAGGATCGCTTTTCACTAGATCATCTCTCAAATTGGTACCCCGTCTACAGCAAACCATAGGGGCTCTGGGGCCACCCCGTTGTAAGTCAGGATCAGCACTAACAATTCTCCAATTGTCCTTCAGACACTTACCCAAATTTTTTGTACACTCATTAAATTTAGTGCTGAACACCAATCTGTCACGTTTCTTACATAATTTACCTATCTCTCCACAGCGTTTCCTGGCTATATCCAGAGCCTCCTGTAACATCCTTTCGGGGTAACCCCTCTCTCTAAATTGTGTCCACATGACACTCAATTGTTTCTCTGCCTGTGGTTGCAAGGAATTGTTTCTCAAGACTCTACAGAATTGAGAGATAGGCAGCGATTTTTTCATAGGGCCAGGGTGGCAACTTTTAAAATGTAGACGTACGTTTCTATCTGTGGGTTCCCTAAATAGGGTAAACTCCAAATGATCTCTATTAATTGATATTTCCACATCAAGAAAATTCATTTTAACCGGATGAATTTCAAATGTAAATCTTACTGGGGACTCAATGTTGTTAAGTTCATTAAACATTCCCATGTACTCAGCTTCTGTCCCTTTCCATACCATGATCATATTGTCAATACAGCGACAAAAAAATAATAATCTATCACCCCATCTAGGTATTATGTATTTCTGCTCATATTGATGTATATACAAGTTGGCATATGCAGGTACCATGGCCGCACCCATAGCTGTGCCAGCCACTTGAAGATAAAAATTATTTTCAAAGCGGAAATAATTTAGTTATACGGTTAGATTTAATAAATCTAAGACCAACGGAATTGGGGGACCTTCATATTCAATAGATTCCTCAAGGGAATGTCTCACTGCCTCCATACCAGCCATATGGGGAATTGTGGTGTACAGGCTAACCACATCCATGCTGATTAAAAAGCATGGTGTATCACTTGGCAAAATTAACTGTTGGATACAGTCTAATAAATGTGGTGTATCCCATAGGTATTTGAGGGTAGCCTGCACTACTGGTTGAAGTAATAAATCAAGGAAAATACCTATTGGGTGGAGCAGGGAACCCCACCCTGACACAATAGGTCGTCCAGGGGGTCGTATTAAACTTTTATGGACTTTAGGGAGTGTGTATAATATGGGGCAAATAGGATAGTCCATTTTTAAAAATGCCCACATATCTTTATCAATGACACAGCACTCACTGTTGTTGATGTGATTTAAGTGTATTAAAAGCAGATACTTGATCCCAGCAGTATGTTTCGAAGTACACTTTTTCAAGCACATGGGTTAAATAGTTACAATGAGATACAAATCAGTACATCCCTTTTAAGGTATCAAACAGGAACTCACACTACTTTATACTGCTAATAGTATGCTTTTTCCTCAGAGGTGCTGAGCTGCTGGCAGATCAAAAAACTTAGCAGTGCAAAGGAAAGAACTGTACAATACTTTCAAACATGTAGCACAGAGAAAGCAGGATTAATGTAACAACAGAACACTACACAGCAATATATAAAAAAAATAAGAGTATTATACTACTTTAAAGTATTTAGGATGTGGGGTTAATGTTCTCAATAATTAATTTACCATTGTTTACAAGTGAAGTGTATCTCTGGCTTTTTAATATACACGCTAATGGCAAATGATCTGAAGCTAATGACAAAAATGGGCATTTTTTCAACAGTATATATTAGCTGGCAGACAAACGCCTGAAGCCCACAATGCAGTTACATAAATTGAAACTGCCGGACACAGCACTACAGACAGTTCTCCCAGAAGCACACACAAGCATTTTAATAACAACTTTACTAGCAATTTTAGCCATATCCATTAGGACTGTGGCACAATTGGGTGTGTTTGCTCAAGATCCGAGGTAGTTAAATTACCTAGTTACTATGCCTGGTAATATTAAATATCACATTGAGTGATGCACATGGAGTAGTGAAAGGCAGGCCTCCGCCTGTCAACACTTCATGTGCATAAGCCATGACACTTTCATATTATTCAGTCTTGTTTTTCAAGTAATTGTCTATTATGAGAACCCACAACAAGTAATTGTCTTTTTATGAGCACACACAATAAGTAATTGTCTATTATGAGCACACGCAATACTATAAGAGCAACTAATTTGAGTTCAGAATGCCTCATTATTAGAAGCATGACATTGTTCTCTTTCTCTTGCAGACTTGTGTATTAATGCGACAACAGCACGAAGCTGCAGCCTTGAATGCAGTGCAAAGAATGGAGTGGCAACTAAAGGTGCAAGAGCTGGACCCAACTAGTCATAAATCTTTTTGTGTTAATGAGGTTCCCTCTTTCTATGTGCCAATGGTGGACGTTATTGATGACTTTGTGCTCTTGCCGGCATGACAAGGTGGATGACCAGTCTTTATTTGTTTTGTGTAATTTTTTTTTTTAACCTATAAATGGTAAGGGCCGGCCCCTTTGGCTGAGAAGAGCTCAGATTTCTCTTGCATCTTATTGCTTGCTTATGAATCCGCTGCTTAAGAGGAGGAAGCATCTTGGTTCACAAGAATGGAAACATTATAGAATTGCACTTTTTTCACAGCTTAACCCCAGCACCCTCTCTGAAAGCAGGCACAATCTTGCCACCATAGGAAGGACACGCGTAGGTCACAGATACGGATAGATGGAAGAGAGCAAGGGATCAAGGACATTCCATGTGTGCATTTATCTGTACATGTGTCTGCACCTCCAAAATAACCACCAGTGCTCACAGTACTGGCCATGGACACGCACAGAGAACTTTCATTTGTTGGAAGGAGATGCAGCTTACTTTTTTTTATTTTGACTTTCATTTTGATTATTTTCAGCTGCAGATCAAGGGATCTTAGAATGACTATGGACGTACATCCCCTTGATGTTTTGTTTTCTCATTATAAACATTTTTACACAGGATGAAATGCTGACTACCTCAGGTCAGCCTAAAAATCTATAGACCTCACTTATTTAAAATCAGTGACGGCTTGTTTCAAATCCATCTTCTGTTTCTCCTGTAAATGTCCTCGCTCTCCCCCATGCTGCAGGGAAGTGGAATGTGCAGCTCCTCCGTTTATAATAACCTGGTTAGTTTTATTGTCACTTGGTTATTTTTATGTTTCCCTTTTAATCTTGGGCATTTTGTTTCTCGATTTAGAGAACATAACTTGAAACACTACAGAGCCAATACTCCTATATGTAAAAAATATATATAGAAAAAGGAAAAAAATCTGGTAAATTCTGTACAGTTTTTATACACATTATCCAATGTACTTTTGCTGCCTTCTAGATAAATTATTTTGCAAACACATTACTGCACAGTTGTAAATAACTTATGTACTGTAACATCACTTTCAGTTTTGTGTAAAGAAATAAATACATTTAAAAATGTTGTAATATATATAGTTCACCCTAGGCAGGACTTTCCCACTCTCTGAGAAATTCTGGGAGCCAAGCATCAGTTGGGCCATAAAGAGTGTGGTTCTGTTCAGGTTTTTAGCATTATTTCTTCCATTAGGTTTGTTGTGTTGCAGTGTCCCTGCCAAAGAATTTTTACCCTTGGGACAAACACAGACTTAGGCAGGGGCAGCGCTTGGGGACAAGTTCCAAAGCTTTGTTGGTTCTGTGGGGGAGAGGGGGGGGGTCCCAGTTGTAAGATTCCATAACAGCTGAACTTTGCAAAAAAAGTAGCAGCTGCACATCATAGAGCTAAAAGACATTTGGAGACCTCAGCTTTGTATGGTGGGTATCTGCTACATATTTTTAAATGGGGATTATAGTACAAAAATATTTGTTACAGCTGGTTTAAGCCTGGTAGCTTCAACACGTAAGTAATTCAGATATTGAATATTGAGCAAAGTCATTGAAATATAGGAAAATACATTTTAGCCAACAGAAATGCACTTTGAAATGCTCTGCCTAACTGTCAAGCTGCCAAGCCTATACACCAGAACACGATTGGTTATTTTAATTTGGTATCCCAAGCTAAATAACTGTCTCCTAAATTAGACTTACAACAAACGATTCAGCGGGATTAAATGGGTTGTATATTACTACAATTACATAAAGTTTAAAGCTAATGGTGCATGGGCAGGTTTCTGTGCTGGCATATGTATATCAGTGGAGAAAAGCCAATGCACTGCGTTCTGCATCCAGTATGCATGTCTACCTGTCGCAGAGCATCTGCATACTTTAGCATTTGCTGTGTGTGCTGACAAGCAGATCCCGTGCCTGTAGCTATACACACATACAGGGTGTGGAAGGCAGCAGAATGGTTCTATATATGCCGGCAAAGAGTGAATAGCAGATGTGTCACTAGCCCCAGAATGTAACCATATGACAGTTTGCGGCTGCTTAGGCTTCTTGTTTGTGTGGCTGCTTAAAGCCTACTTCATTGTAAACCACTTTGGAAATCACCATTTCCTGTAGTGTTTTTTAAGTTTAATTCTTAATGTAATGATGAAATAAGTGGCACTTTAGTCCAGTAGATATTGCATCACCATTTGTTACATTCCGGGACTGCAGTACCCATGCTGTTAACCTGATGCCTATGTATACATGAAGCTGGCAGGTATCTGAGCACTAAAGCAGCCAGACTTGTGGGGTCTGGAGATAAGACAGGGTTCAATTGTAAGAAAATGACATGGGGATGGGTTAGATGCTGTGCTAAAGCCTCCAGCTGCAGTAGCATCAAGTTGCTAGATTTTACCGTTTAGTTGGATCTTCAATTTTGTGTAAACCCACATATAGGAATGAATGACCTACAAATCATTCCAAAACGCTCCCCTCCTGGGTTTAAACAGAAAATTGTATTCTAAATGAAAATGCTACCCAGCAATTGGTTTGTTCTCGTGATTTGAAAAAACACCCCTGAAAGCATTCTAAGCATTTTGTTCAACATGTTGTTGCGTCAGGAGGGTCCGCACTCCAGTTAAGAAATATCTTAACGTAACAGTAACTTCTAAAAATGAGTGCTTTAAAGGAATGACCATATAATGCTCTGTTGTCCTGCACTTGGTAAATTTGGTGTGTTTGCTTCAGGTAGATCACGATAGTTTATATAAACAAGCTGCTGTGTAGCCAAGAGGCAGCCATTCAAGCACAGGATATACAGTAGATAACATGAGCTCTGCAGGATCCAATTGTTTATTACAAAGCGTATCTGTTGTCTGCTGTATATCCTGTGCCTTTTCTCCTTTTTCAGCTTTGAATGACTGCCCCATACCTACACAGCAGATTGTTTATATAAACTATAATAGAGTTTCTGAAGCAATCACACCAGTTTTACCAGTGCAAATTACATTCATTACTTTAAAGCACTTCGATTTTTTGGTGTTCCTGTTCCTTTAATATCCATTCATAATACCAACTGGAGTACTAGAAGTACTCTGAACTTTTAATGCTAAACTGTCTCTTTGTTTCCCTTGTATTCAAATAGACCCTCTGACATCCACAGATGGATGGAGATAAGGAACATTGTGCCCAATGCAAATAAAAGCAAAGCACGGTCAAGACTTGCTCCTATCCTTTACAGCTTCTGGGAATAGATGGTAGAAGTGTATTGCTCCATAGTTGCTTTCATTTTATTCAGATTTTGTGATGCCTAAACATGTGTGTTTGACTTTATAACATAAGCAGTTTCCAGGAATCTGCTTCAGAAAAGTTTTCTGGTTCAAAAAAAAAATTCAATCCCAAATTCTGCATTAGTATTATTTTCAACCAAGCAAAATGGTTTAAATAATAGAATGGCAGAGTTTTTAGATTGTACTTGGTTTAAATGCCAAGTTTTTTTTTTTTTTTGCAACCCCATTTCCTGCCAGTGCCGAACCTTACATTCCCAGCAGCACCAATAATTTTCTAAATTTCTCTCCTTCTACCTCTGTGAGCTTATGTTTTGTCTTTATGCCATTGAACTGATGAGCTCTCATACATTGATCACTCTTCCATTCCATCCCTCTCCTTTATTCACCTCTGTACATTTAACAGCAGCTTCCCAGCTAGTGATAATTTGTATTTGTTTTGCTGGCTGCTGCATGGGCTCTATAGTGCTTGCTTATAAACAGAAAGGCTTTTAAGTCTATTTGACATTCTCCACTGGCCTTTAGCCTACAGAATATCCATAAACATTTCTGTAAAAAAAAAAGTTTTTGTCCTGAAATGGCATTTTTTTTTCTTTGTGTATTCTTTTTGTTTTGTTTTTTAATGTCAAGCTTTATTGTTCTTAAACCGCCACATTTTTCTTTAAGGGCAGTGGTGCATGGACAGAGTTCTGCTTGCTGAAATACACGGCGTCAGAACGGAGCATATAGGCAATGGTGATCATGTTCATGATACTGTGGTGAGTTAAATATGGCAGCCCTCATGTCATTGCCATCACTTTTTATATTATCTGTATAAGATGACACCATGACGAACTGCTAAATGCGTTCCACCCCACGTCTGTTATTCCGTTTTTTTTAATACTTCTTGAGATTTCTGCCAGTCTACAGATTCAATCAGTGATAAGTGGAAACTGGACTTTCTTTTCTCTACACTTGTGGTATGTGGATTCATGTCTTGGCAGATTGTACATTTTCCTCCTGTAATGATTTTATGAGACTATGTAAATATATGTAAATAGTGATCTAGCAGGTCGATCCACACCCTATTTGTAACGGTTCACTTCTGTTAGTGTGTGGAGTAATACAGCGGACCGGTTGCGTTGTTGGTTAATGTAACTGTGTACATTTTTTTTATTTTTGCCCAATTTTTCCACATCTGTGTAAATATTGTTTGGCAGCACTGGTGCTGCCGCTGCACAGCTCTGCCCTTTGCAGTTCAGTCATTCAGCTGTATACAACCTCCTGCAGGATAAATCACAATAAAGTGAATTTTAAAAAAATTGTTATTTTCTACAGTTGCATGTACAGAGAAGCACAGAAATGCTGTCGATCCTCATAAATAAATGAAGCAAAACATATTTTATATGCTTTTTCTCATGCATTTAAAAAAAATAATTGCAGGTGATACACAGCTCCATCCATTGCGCATTTTAGTCAGTAATTAGCTGATGGCTTTGTGCTGAGATTTCTCTGATCTGTGCCATTGGTACATGTTGCTGCTCCCAACAGTAAAGTATTATTAGCTCATTCTCCAAACCTTAGGGAAGAAGAACTCTCATACTCATCAGTCATGATCCATACAAAGGAATATTTCTTGCACCACTCAATGAGATTAATCTGAAAGGGGACTGCTCCATTTAGCTGTAGGTCAGGCCATGGGTCAGACTGGGCCGCTGGGTCACTGGAGAAAAACCCGGTTGGACCTTATTTCGCCCACAAGGAGTGAAAGTATGGTTCGCAGTGGGAGAGGGTAGCGCTCGCAATTGGGATGGGGCCCTCTTATGTGACAGCTCTGTTGGGTTCCAGACATCCCACTCCAGAACTGCCGAGATCCCTGACGTGAACTCCGATCCCTGAATCTGCACTGAGGGTTAAGTAAAAAGTTAGGGGCATTTGCCCGGGGTAGTAGCTAGGCGGGAGGGGGGTAATAAGAGGTTTGTTTCTCCTTAACTGAAATCAGAATTATTTCTAAAATGTGGAACCAAAAGTTGTAGCACTTCCTAGCCAGCAAGGTAGTGCCTGTATTTCTTTCCCACCAGAAACTTGCTTTGTCTGATTATAATCACAAGCACTGCATGTATACATCACAAGCACGCAATCTGTAAAACTTTTTGTCTGGTCGTTTCCATCTGGATCCCAGAGAATGAGTTACACAATCCCAAGAAGGCACACGGAGTGGCTGTTCCCACCACAAAACAAAATCAAGAACAAAGTATAAATCTTACAATTGACTTTTCATGGTAGAGAATGGGCATTTGTTTGTTGTGGTTTATCCAGTAGCTGCAGCGAGTCTCACACCAGCATTTGAAGTGTATATGTGCGTGACAAAAGTGTGGAGTGCACAAAGCTTTATATGCACATCCAAACTTTGGTATTGGATCAGTCCGACCTGTATACACACGCTGTGGAGAATCCGTGGAGTAACAGATGGTACTGGGCCCCACAGCAAATTCAATTTAGGGCCCCAAAATATTGATAAATTGGTCTATTCTACCAAGATCGATTAAAGGAGAATAAAAGGCTGTATTTACAAAAGTTAGGCACCCCCAAGTGATTGTATTTACTTACTTGAAACCCCGGGCCTGTGCTCCTATCAGCAGAAATCTGCACTGGTCCGGGGGTGGTTCTAGCGAGCATCATGGAGTGATCAGCTTCTTTAACAATGAAGAAGTCGGCTATTTCGTTCTACTGTGCCTGCGTCTGCCCCGGTAAATTTAAAAGAAGGAAGCTGATCACTCCGTGGTGCTCTCTGGAAGAACCCCTGGACCAGTGCAGTTTTCTCCTGATAGGAGCACCGGTGTCGGGTAAGTATATATAATGATTTGGGTGCCTAATTTTTGGCATCCCTAAGTGTGTTCCGTCTCCTTTAAACTTCCTCATTAGTTAGACAGAGCCTCACTAGTCCCCTTTCCCCTGCAACCGCAGGATCTGCTTTATCTGTAGTTACACCCTGTGCAGAATAGAGTTTTTACTCACATGGTGCACAATAGGGATGCACCGAATCCAGGATTCGGTTTTGGGATTCGACCAGGATTCCGCTTTTTTCAGCAGGATTTGACCAAATCCTTCTGCCCGGCCGAACCAAATCCTAATTTTCATATGCAAATTAGGGACAGGGAGGGAAATCGCGTGACAAGGAAGTAAAAAATGTTTTCCCCTTCCCACCCCTAATTTGCATATTCAAATTAGGGTTTGGATTTGATTTGGTTCAGTATTGGGCCGAATCCAAAATAATGGATTCTGGGGTTCGACTGAATCCAAAATAGTGGATTTGGCGCATCCCTAGTGCACAAGAAGTAAGACGATGTGAGCTGCTCTAACCTGTTTCAAAGACTGAAAGAGAAGACTCTATTACTATATCAAACACCATATCAGAAACTTAAGGACTTACTGTATGTAATAAATGTTGCAAAGTTTGCTACTGGGCTAGTACCAGAACCACGCAGCCTTTTGCAGTCAGTAAATTCTCCATGCCTATTGGCTGCTATAGGTTTCTACATCTGGGCAAACTGCACATTTTATGACATTTCCCTGAGGGTATGATTATGCTGCTAATAATGTACAGCTAAAACACCTAGGGGGTTATTTATCAAAGTTTGAATTTATCCCAATATTTTCTGAAAAAAACTGACCAAATCTGCATGGGGTTTTTTTGCCTTATTTATCAATACACTTTCCCAAAAATTTGCGGGAAAATCCCCCAAATAAATCATGAAAAATACAATCGCACAAATTTTTCGGATTTTCCACCCGAAGACTTCGGATTATTGCGCGAATCCCAGCGCAGATAAAAAAATCTTTGGGACATCTCCCATTGACTTATGCAGTATGCAACCTCGACAGGTCTGACTTGCCGGTTATTCAGATTCGTACCTTTTCCATCCTCAGGGTATAATAAATCCTGAAAAAATTGTGTTCTTTTTTTTTCACTAAAAAAAACAATTTTTTTAGGTTTTTGGCATTCAGAGTTTAGTAAATAATCCCCTTAATATTTCATCAATATATCCAATGACACCTGATATCCTTATAATTCCATTATTAACAATAAAGCCTCATCTATTATTGTTTACTATTTGCATGCTGGGTTTTTTTAAATCTGGATCCAGGCAACTCTTAGTGGAGTGTAAAAAAAGCGGTTTAATACACCACATATCGCCAGGCTTCGGTGTGTTAAAATGCCTTAAAAATTTTACATGTTTTTTATGCTGTTTTTCTACATGACAAAGCCTGGCAATGTGTGGTATGTTAGCTTGCTGGGTTTTTTTTTTACACAGCCTTTTAAATTTGCCCTTTAGAGTAACGTCTGCCAGAAGCAATGTAAAATATAAGCGGCAAAGCTGGTGCTCGCATGTCGTAACATTCCACACTCCTTGATAAATTCAATTTTAGCTTTTTACACAATTTTTTTTTTCTTGGCAAATTTCGTTTAACACAGCATTTTATTATGCTGTGGAAAATGAAATTTCCAAAAAAAAAAAATGGTGCCCCTTGTCTTTTACTGAAGAACCTGAAATCCATGACCCTAGTATCTGCTGCACGGATTCTCTTTATCTTGGCAGTAGTGTCCGTTTTACTATCTATTTTATGTAAGGAGTTAATGGATGATCAATATTTGTGTTTTGTGTGTATGTGTGCTATAAGATGCTTCAGGCAGTAGCTATCCTTTTGGAAGAACCTTTTTTTTTTCTAATCATAGAAGTGGATATGATCTTTATGTATGCAATTCTCTCTGTTAACCACTAGGTGGAACTATGCTTCAGCAAAGAGCTCAGATTTCTCACTAGCCTCTGAATACCTGCAAGTAGGGTCATACATTTAAAACATAAGGCAAAGTCTGTATTAATACACACGAAACCTTACTACATATACACACTGACACCAAATTTAGACTAAATGCCAGCAACTTCCAGAAAAACAGATGGGCATTTCTTTGACGTGGTTTGTTGCACAGGGAGAAAGGGAGGCAGCAAAATTACACTGGAGAATAAAGGCCTTATTCAAAAAGGTATATAAAAAAAAATACAGCAAACTGCCACAGTACAAAGTATACAGTATATCCCCCAGGTGATATAGTTCACCTTTAAGTGAACTTTAAGCATGCTAAAGAATGGCTAATTCTATGCAACTTTTCATTTGGCCTTCATTTGATCTATTTTATAGTTTTTTTTTTAATTATTTGCCTTATTTTTCTGACTCTTTCCAGCTTTCAAATGGGGAGTCGCTGACCCCATCTAAAGACAAATGCTCTGTAATGCTACAAATGTATTGTTATTGCTACTTTTTATCACTTGTCTTTCTATTCAGGCCTGTCCTATTCATATTCTCATCTCTTATACAAACCATTGCTCAGTTGCTAGGGTAAATTGGACCCTAGCAACCCAACTGCTGAAACTGGAAAGCTGCTGAGTAAAAAGCTAAATAACCCAAAAACCACAAATGATAAAAAATGAAAACTGAATATCACTCTATAAATCCTAATAAATGTTCATTTTGTGATGAACACCACACTATAAATTCAGCCCTTAGATATACTTGAGTCATTGCTTAAATGGATACTTTCATGGGAAAAAAAAAGAATTTTTCAAAATGAATCAGTTAATAGTGCTGCTCCAGCAGAATTCTGCACTGAAATCCATTTCTCAAAAGAGCAAACAGATTTTTTTTTATATTCAATTTTGAAATCTGACATGGGGCTAGACATATTGTCAATTTCCCAACTGCCCCAAGTCATGTGACTTGTGCTCTGATAAACTTCAATCACTCTTTACTGCAAGTTGCAGTGATATCACCCCTCCCTCCCCCCCAGCAGCCTAACAACAGAACAATAGGAAGATAACCAGATAACAGCTGCCTGGTAGATCTGAGAACAACACTCAATAGTAAAAACCCATGTCCCACTGAGACACATTCAGTTACATTGAGAAGGAAAAACAGCAGCCTGCCAGAAAGCCTTTCTCGCCTAAAGTGCAGGCACAAGTCACATGACCAGGAGCAGCTGGGAAATTGACAAAATGTCTAGCCCCATGTCAGATTTCAAAATTGAATATAAAAAAATCTGTTTGCTCTTTTGAGAAATGGATTTCAGTGCAGAATTCTGCTGGAGTAGCACTATTAACTGATGTGTTTTGAAAAAAAACATGTTTTCCGATGACAGGATCCCTTTAAGTAGCTAGCTTTATGCCAGAACTGTGCCTTAAAATTTCCCCAAGCTGAAGGACACTGCTGAGCAGTCTGGCAACACCCACACATCTCCCCTGGCCGAGTTGTGCAAATAAATCTTTCTGTTTCAGTGTAACAAGATAGTACCCACAACTTATTTTGGCAGAATCAGCAGGAACACTGGGTTTTTCAGAAACTACTCGTGCTCTCCTCCGCTCCTCTATGCAGACAAAAACTAGGAATTAAGTGTTGTACACAGGGGCCAAGAAGCAAATATGGAAAGGGAAGAATTCGTACCCAGAATAATTTCAACTTTCTGTTGCTTCCTGGAACATGCACAGAGCCTTGTGTTATAGAGCTTTCCGTTATTTGTCTGATGCAATGTGACCAAAATGACTTACAATATTAAGGGCTCAATTTAATTAGGGCCAATCATCTGGCTTGAAAAGTCCCATTCATGGCAAATGCAATTAAAAAAAAAAATTGGAGGCCATGCATGTAGGATTGCATAGAATTTAAAGGAAAACTATACCCCCCAAACAATGTAGGTCTCTATTAAAAGATACTGAGTAAAACAGCTCATGTGTAAAACCCTGCTTCATGTAAATGAACCATTATAATAATAATATACTTTTTTAGTAGTATGAGCCATTGGGTAATCCTAAATAGAAAATGCCATTTTAAAAAATAAGGGCCGCCCCCAGAGATCATAAGATTCACTGTGCACACATACAAACCACATGTAAGGTCACATGAGCCAATTAACAGACAGAGTTCTGCCTTTTGCTTCCTCACTTCTTCCTGTTATAGTTAAGCTCCCCATAGACGCGACGATTATTCTTGCCGAACGACCGATTTTAGGGAAGCCCGACCAATCCTTCGAAATTATCGTGCGGGTTAGTGGTATTCGAACGATCGTACATCTTACGATTTTTCGGCCGACATCTGTCGGGAAATTGATCGGCCAGGTCAAAAAATCTTTGTCGGACCCAGTGCAATCTATCTATGTTTGCAGGGTCAAGCAGGCAGCTCCCCTTTGTTTTCCTGGCAAATTGGTCTTTTTAGTTGATGGTAAATTCGTAGGATCGTACGATCTTTCTGAGAAGATCTAGGTCTCACGATCAGCATCTGATCTTTTAAAAATCTCAACATCTATGGCCAGCTTTAGTGTTGTAGTATTTCTGGTCAGGTGATCTCTGAGGCAGCACAGAAAGAGTCACAAAATGGTGGTTCAAGGCAAGAGATGTATAAGGGCAATATTTATGTAAATATATATTCCAGTTTGGTAAGATTCTTTAATATGTCATTCAATTTGATATAAACTATCCGTTGCTTAAGTATTCATTTTGGGGGTATAGTTTTCCTTTAAGTCCGACTGTCACACATAACATTTAATTTTCCACATGTATGAAAACCATAGGGCCAAGAAAATACAGCTTGCATGAGGAGGCTAGGGTTTATTGTTATGTGTTTTGCTTGTATTGCTTACTTTTTTTATACCATTCTGACATCTTAAGTGCTAAAGAAGAACAAAAGTTACGTTCCCCCAGCTATTAAAATAGCTTACCAGATACCCTGGGCTAGTACTTCTGTTTGCTTAAAACTGCCCCAGTCCAGGGTATTGGCAGCTCATCTGTCCATCTTCTTTTTAATTTTTTTTCTGGATTCTCTTCCGCATGTAGGATTGTCACCTTGAATACAACCGACCTTCAAGCTGGGGAGTGGGTGGTCATGTCTATGAGGGCAGGCAGTAACATAGCTATTATCAAGATACAATTATAGATTAGCACCACAGGCTATGGAAAAAACAAATAACAGAACCTAGTGCAATATTGTTAATATTCAGTGCAGCCACCAAAGTGTTACAACACTAATCTGTGTGTGTCTTGGACCATAGATTTTTTGTGTGTGTTTTAATGATTTCTCCAAATTAAATTTGTAATTAAGTCAAACAAAGTGATCTTAGTGCTGGCTTCAAAAGGAATTCAAACAAGGTGCAATGGTGTTTTCTTCACCCAGTAAAAAATCAGCATGTGGCTTCTCCATTCTCTGGTGGGATTGGCAACTTACAAGATTCCTGATTTCCAAACAGCATATCAATATCAACTCCAGGGTATTCCTTTTTCTGTAAAGACATTAAAAGGCAGGGACAGCGCCCATAGTGCAATCTGCCTTTATTTTTTAAAAAGGTTTTATAACTTATTGCACTTACATAAGTCACACTTCTAAGCACGTATCAAACAATCCAGTCTTCTCGTGCAGATCATGGAGGTCAACCTCTGCAATACAAAGTAACAAAACTATGACTGATTGCTGGTGAATTTGTAATTCCGGCCCAAGTCCTAGCTGGGGATCTACCTCCTGGGCTGGTCAAATACCAATGGCAACCATAGGTGAATGCCCAGTAAAGCAAAAGCTGAATTTGGGAAAACAAACATTTTTTTGCTCCAGATCCGCCTGCTTATGCCCCAGAAGAAAGTAGAAGAGGAAAAATATTGGACTGAAGGAACCGAATCAGCAGCTAAAATCTGCCCATGTATGGCCACCTTAACTGGAACGTTCCTCAGTCTAAATCATATTAAATATTAAAGTGCACTATTCTAATCATCCTTTTCTCCCAGTCCAAACAATTATAGTGGCCTGTTTAGTGTTTCCCAAGAAGGCAGTGTTGGTATAAGATTAGTGTGTTTGTTTAGCAATTAGCAGTTGGTTGAAGGCCATAGACTTAATCATTTTAATCCACCAATATTCCCCATTTAATCCCAGGTGTGGCAGTTTCCCACCACTCAGTATCTCACCAAAAGCAAGAGATTTAAACTGAAACTGTACAATGACTTTAACTGATACAGAGTTTGGCATATGGAACAGCAGGGCAGAGAGTGTGGTGTGAGTGGGACTGAATCAGGTGCATTGGCTGTCTTTGGAAATTGACTAAGGGCTCTTACTCACGAGCAGTTGTAGCTGCGCTCCCCTGCGTTCCGTTTTTCTGCATCCAGCCGCAGGGGAGCGCAGGAATAGACGCGTTACATTTTTTCCAATGGGGCTGTACTCACACAGGCGCGTGTAGGCGCTGAACGCAGGAACTTCTACTATATATACTATTGCAGTCCATTCTGGAGGGACTGTAAAACAGTTTATCCCAGAATATTAAGGGTAAAGCCACGTCAGGCTATTCGGGTGCAGGTTCATGGAGACCATTTCCACACAGAAATCCAATCTGTGTGCAGGCACCCGGTCCAACACCGTGCCTCTGGGTGCAGGCACATCAGTAAGCTCATCAGAGTGTAGGGGTTGGGCCTCGGCCTACATTTATCAGCAGGCAAAAGAATCGGCCTGGTGTGCAATACCCTAAGCAGGAAAGTACTGCATGAAATTGCACCAGCACAATCAGTCCTGCTACTGATGCAACTACTTCTAATTTGGATTTATAATTACTGCTGCAGGTTGCACTCAGCCTTATGAACCTTTAAACACCAACACAAAAATTGGCAAGTTAATGTATTTTTTCCAGAGCTTGTCCATATGAACGAGTACCGAGAATCTGTAGCTTAAAAGTGATCATATTACATTATTTTATCTGTGATTGGACTATATTGATTTCATCTAGCAGGCAGAGACCCACTTCGTTCATTATACTTGTTTTATAAGAAATATACTTGTCACGGTGTGACCAGGCAGTGGGCTAATAACATGGGTCATGCTAAGTAATATGGACCCCCTTGTTCTTTGCAACTTGTATTGTATTGTGATGTCTCACATTCCAGTGCTTCAGGCTGCTCTATTCTGTACAATCTATAACAACCCATTTCCTGAGAAGGGAATCCTTTTTTAAACCCTGCAGGGGATATTTATAAATCTACACTGGCAATAAAAAACCTTCTTTTCATATGTGGGTAGGGTTGCATTTACTCATTGCTTTCTGTCCCTAAGATCCCTTACAGTTTACAGACTTGCTTCTTTCCCAGTCCCCTTCATCTACACAGTTTTTATAATGGACAAAAGAGATATACAGTATGTAGATACAATAAGAGAATAGAAGAATAGAGGATGAGTGAGGAGAGGAAGAACATTTTTTTCCCCTGTCTCCAGTGAGAGGCAGTTGCAGATTTTGGGCATTTTGGTGGCTTCCATTCTCCAGGAGAGCACAGTACTGGGCAGATCCTACTGTGTGCTGTAGGCCTTACTAAACCGGTAATGCTGAGGAAAACAAGCCATAGGAAATAATGCAGAACCAGTAGAACAGTTGCTATAACATATACAATAACATACGTGCAGATACTGCAGCTAGAGATGTGTACACAAATATGAAACAGATGGGTATCTGTCAAGTTATCTAGCTATTAATGTAAAATCCAGCAATGGCACAAAGGTAGAATTACGGAATATATCAATACTGAAAATACTGAACAATACCTCAAATCGGCAATACTTATTATAGAGCTCAGATGTGCTGTTTCCTTCCTGTGGGCTGAGCCCTACCTGGTAAGGGAGTTGTCGATTTTGTGCAGTGAGAAACATCTCTACTAAAAGCTCATATTTCCCATCCTATTATTTAACACTGAGAAAAAAAACAATAAAATGTTTGTAAAGTATTTTTTTATTGTTTTTTTATAGATGAAAGTTCCTGTTCTCCTAGTTGTTCCTCTCCCGCCAGTTATTAATACTGCAGTGTAACAAGCAATTGTACAGTTCTTTCAATTCACTTCATCTTGAGCAGGAATTGGCCAATCCCTGAGCAGAGCTTCCACTATGGGAAAGTCATCCTCTATGGAAAGTAATGAATCCCCTCACTTCACAGCAACTGTTTACTTCAGGGGTTAAATTTGGTATTTTTCTATCCCAACGCTCACTGTCCCTAAACCTTTGGTATTGCCTCACCTCCAAATATCTTCAGGGGTATCAGTTATTGGCTGTTCTTTTCATAGATTCCCTTGTGCAAATGTAAAGAACACAGCTGGGATAGCTGAAAGAAATATATGTGTAATGTGTATATCGTAATAATCATTAATACAATGGGAAGAGAGATCTTCATTTTATTCGATATGTTGCTATAGCAGCCCACCATGTTTCCATCTCAGCAGAAGCTTTCCCCAGGTAAAACATCTGGATTGCTGAGAGAATTGATTTTAAATGCACTACAGACTTAGAATGCTAACAGACCTTGACGTGGCACGTGAGCTTACATATTTTGGCCATAGTTTGATACTAACACCTCATTTTTCGTAATAATTATTTTTAAAAGCAAACCATGGCCTGACAATCTTTCTACTTCCTTTTGTGTACATATAATGGCTTTTTTAATCAATTCTTGCAGCTGGTCAACTCCAGAGTGTGGCGATTTCTTTTTGTGCTTTGTGTACAAATTGTAGCTAAACATTGCTTCTATTCAGCCTTTCGTATAAGGGACTATTTACAGGTGTAAATAAGTTGGCTGGGGCTTAAAAGCTCCCTGTTCTCGCATTAGAGCTCCTGAGTTAACGTGGTCTTACTACTCAGTCACACTGTTTGCTGGATTACTTAATTTTTATGTTAATAGATAGTATAGGACTTACGTACAATGAGGGGCCTTGAAGTGGCACACGATCTTACATATTTTGGCCAAAGTGCAGTGTAATAACCTAGTAGCGATCCTAGAGGGGGGCGGGCCCTGGTGCGTGAAGCGCAGCCGGGCCCCGCCCCCTCCGTACGGCTGCATTTGTCAGTGGCGCACGGACTGCCAGGGGGCCCTGAGGGGGTGTGGGCCCTGGCCCGCTCGCACCCCCTGCTCCCCCGGTAGTTCCGCCACTGCAATAACCTCATTTTTTTGCAATGATTATTTAAAGGCAAGCTTTGCTCTGGCAATCTTTCTCCTTCTTTTTGCAAACATCCAGATTGATGCATTATGCGCATCTGAACATTGCGTGACCTGGGACTGTCTTGTACAAAAGGGTGAGATTCCAGTGACAAATAATCAGCTGATCAGCTGCATTCTGAGAAAGTTAAAAAAACAGGTTTAGATTTTCTTTTGTAAAGATTTCAGACTTCAAGGGAATTTTAACATCTGGGTACAACCTTACAGACGGGATCCTAACAAAACTGCCTAGAGGGTGTGTGATAGGGACCTTAGACAGTTTGTGTGTGTGTGTGTGTGTGTATATATATGTATGTATGTATAGGTATGTATGTATATACAGTATATATTACACTAAGTTCTGGGTTGGAATTCAAAGTGGGCTCTGGCATTCAGGTACACAGAGACCTAAACAGCCCTCGACCAGCCTAATAACTAGAGACTGTCTATGGCATCTTCATGCAGCCCCTCTGGCATTTGCCTGAATCCACAGATTGCCAGTCCGGGCCTGGTTGCACTTATTTTAAAGGGATCCTTTCATCGGAAAACATGTTTTCTTCAAAATGCACCAATTAACAGTGCTACTCCAGCAGACTTCTGCACTGAAATCCATACTCAAAAGAGCAAACAGATTTTTTTATATTCCATTTTGAAATCTGACATGGGGCTAGACATTTTGTCAATTTCCTAGCTGCCCCTGGTCATGTATCTTGTGCCTGCACTTTAGGAGAGAAAGGCTTTCTGGCAGGCTGCTGTTTTTCCTTCTCAATGTAACTGAAGGAGTCTCAGTGGGACATGGGTTTTTACTATTGAGTGTTGTTCTTAGATCTACCAGGCAGCTGTTATCTTGTGTTAGGGAGCTGCTATCTGGTTACCTTCCCATTGTTCTTTTGTTTGTCTGCTGGGGAGGGAAAGGGAGGGGGGTGATATCACTCCAACTTGCAGTATAGAAGTATAAAGAGTGATTGAAGTTTATCAGAGCACAAGTCCCATGACTTGGGGCAGCTGGGAAATTGACAATATGTCTAGCCCCATGTCAGATTTCAAAATTGAATATAAAAAAATCGGTTTGCTCTTTTGAGAAATGGATTTCAGTGCAGAATTCTGCTGGAGCATCACTATTAACTGATTCATTTTGAAAATTTTTTTTTTACCCATGACTGTATCCCTTTAATCTTGTAGTCTCAACAGAAATGCCAACGGTTACTGAGCAGCTGGCTGTGGATATCAGAGACAGCTGGCAAATGGAGCAGAGTGACCAGTGCCTTATTGTGCATTGACACTGACAAATGGCTCTACAGGGCATGGCAATCTAACCCATAAAATCACGAGCAAAAAAACAAATGACGGTGCAGTGTTGCATGAAGAGTTGTAATATACTTTACATCTTCTTCAGCCTGCACCCTGCTATGTCTACAACATCCAAAGGAGTTCCAATTAATACATCACAGGCCGGTACAAAAGCCAAAGAAAGAATGTTAGTGGCACAAGCCCAATGAACTCTCTAACACAGGGGTCCCCAACCTTTTTAACCCGCGAGCCACATTCAAATGTAAAAAGAGTTGGGGAGCAACACAAGCATGAAAAAGTCCCTTGGGTGCCAAAAAAGGGCTGTGGTGGGCTATTTAGTAGCCCCTATGTGGACTGGCAGTCTACAGGAGGCTTTACTTGGCACCATACTTCGTTTTTATGCAATTAAAACTTGCTTCTAAGCCTGGAATTCAAAAATAATCACCTATTTTGAGGACACTGGGAGCAACATCCAAAGGGTTGGAGAGCAACATGTTGCTCACAAGCTACTGGTTGGAGATCACTGCTCTAACAGAATGGCCTACAGATGATAACTTAGTTTCAGGCACCAGGCTGCAATTTTGTAATCAATTAGTTTTATTTCTTCATAGTACAGATGGCTTATAAGCAGTATCTGATTATTGCCCAGTGGCGTCAAATATGTAACAAAAGCATTTTTCTATGGCAATATCTCAATATTTGTGTGCCAAGGCAAAGGATATTATTGAATGGGGTATCCTTATCATCACTGTTATAGCTTGTGTAGTACAGGCCCTGGTGCAGGTAAGCAAAGACTGTAATGGTGGAGCTACATTGTTTTTTGATCATGCTGTGGGTTGGATAGGTGTAGATTCAGTCCTCTTGGGGGCACTGCTCATTCAATGACTGCACTTTAAAGGGATAATATACCCCCCCCTTTGTGACACAAGCTCAGTAAATTGGGCGTAAAGGTGCCTAAAGAAACAGTAACACCAAAAAAAAGTGTTTTAAAGTAATGAAAATATCATGTACAGTTGCTCTGCACTGGTAAAACTGATCTGTTTGCTTCAGAAACACTATTATAGTTCATATAAACAAGCTGCTGTGTAGCAATGGCAGAAATTAAAAAAAAGACTATATGGCACAGGTGAAATAGTGGATAACAGATAACACAATTATGTTCTACAGCGTTTGCTGTGTAATTGAGCCTTTTTTCCTTTCAATGGCTGCCCCCATTGCTACACAGCAGCTTATTTATATAAACAATAGTAGTGTTTCTGAAGCAAACACGGCAGTTTTACTAGTTCAGGGCAACACTGCATTATATTTGTATTACTTTACAACACTTTTATTTTGGATGTTACTGATCCTTTAAACACTATCTGAATTTGGCTTCCAGGAAAAAATGTAAACGTATTGGCTTATACAGTCATACCTGATTCCACAGAATGAAAGGAAACCATGATACTCTTCTGAACCATTCTCCCCCCTTAGACTCACAGTATAAATCAACCTCGCTTCTCCACCTTGTTTGTAAAGTGATGGATTCTGTTTTTTTTTTACATATAATATTATATATATATATATATATATATATATATATATATATATATTTTCTTTTTTTTTTTTTTTGGAAGGTTGCTGTAATGAATTCTCAGAACAAGGCTGATCCAGGGACTGGAGTCACCCATCTGCGGGTCAGAAAAACATATTCACCCTCTGTTATGTCAGCCTCATCTACTATGAGCACAGCTTTGAGATGTGGTATTTATATTTTATTATGAAAATGCAATAGCCACTTGGTTATTTCCTAGGACTGTTTGTTTTTTTTTTTTCCTTTTCAGAATAATTCTGGCTCAGTCTTGCCCCAAAATGTCAGTGGTCTAAAATGTCATTGTCCACTATCTTATATCACAACACATTGGCCGAAGCCTAATGCCACACAAAGGCTGATTCTAGGCCTGCAGAAAATAAGCAGTGTGAGAATGAGCCCCTACACACTGGCAACTGTGGCAGATTTTGGCAAAGAAATGCAAGCTCTCAGACAGCTTTTTTAAGCAGGCCGAGATCAGACTCTTGTAGCATTAACATAATGCGCAGGAGATAATACAAACAATAAAACCTGTATATTATAGTATGCCATTTGTCTTTCCTTATCTCCCCAAGCTCTAAAGCAATAACTAGTAATTTAGATAAGAGAATGCTAAATAGACAGCTAGAGAGCACCTACTGTGATAGGGGAGAGAGCACAACTGGGCACAAGAACTGCACCTTTATTGGTACATTTTTTTTGGAAGCTGAAATTCTAAGGAAAATGCTGTTGGACATTAAAGGAATTGTTCAGTGTAAAAACAAAAACTGAGTAAATAGATAGGCTGTGCAAAATAAAAAATGTTTCTAATATAGTTAGTTAGCCAAAAATGTAATGTATAAAGGCTGGAGAGATTTGATGTATAACATGTCATGTCAGAACACTACTTCCTGCTTTTCAGCTCTCTTGGTTTACACTGACTGGTAACCCTGGTTACCAGGCAGTAACCAATCAGAGACTTGAGGGGGGGCCACATGGGTCATATCTGTTGCTTTTGAATCTGAGCTGAATGTTGAGGATCAATTACAAACTCACTGAACAGAAATGTCCCATATGGCCCCCCTTCAAGTCGCTGACTAGCTCAGAGTTATAGAGCTGAAAAGCAGGAAGTTGGATTCTGGCTGTTTTATTAGACATCCAGTCACTCCAGCCTTTATATATTACACTTTTGGCTAACTAACTATATGAGAAACATTTTTTATTTTGCACAGCCTATCTATTTACACAGTTTTTATTTTCACACTCTCTGCACAAAATAGTGGGAGAATTTCATGTATACTATCCCCAGAACTCATAGAAGGATGCATTGCATTGAAAGCAAAGTTCAAGTCCAATTCCTTACCAGTTATCTCCCTATGCTGAGACGGAAGGAGGGGGGGGGTCACTGAGCCACCAATTTGCCTTTTAGCAAGTCCATAGCCCAGCTTACAGAGCCAATGCGGACGGGAAATTCAAGTCTGTCACCGCTTGACTCTTCTACTGCTCCTTTTATAAGAGGAGGTGGGGAAATGTAGCCTGCAATCGGCCTGAGCACCCTAGCAGGGTATCTGAGGACATCCCGCATTGTCAGGGGACAACAGTTTTCTGCCCAAAACCTGACACCCTTATGGGTACCAGACCCAATGCAGGACTCTAGTATGAGGTCCAGCATAATTTCTTCACTCCCCACCCACCCTCTGTATGGTCCTGCACCCTCCTCCAGTCCTGCACTCCAGTCCTGCACTCCAGTCCACAGGCGCAACAACCAGTTGTAAAATTTCTGTCGCATGCGACTTGTTGCAGCGCGTCGGTTCGCTCTGAAAACATCCATGTAGTCCTACCCTTAGGGTGCCCCTATAATTATACTGCTGTGCACTATAGCATTGGGGTGCCCCTATAATAACACTGTATTGCACATTGTGTTACAGCACATTGGGGTGCCCCTATAATAACACTGTATTGCACATTGTGTCACTCTTATAACACTGCACAGTTGATATCAGTGTATTGAAGGTATTCCAGGCTAGAACCCTGCAAATGTCTCTGTTTAACAAAACAGTGCAAAAAAAACCCAAAAACAAAACAGTGCAAAAAAAAAAAAAAACAGTTTATAAAACTATTCAGCATACACACCTTGTTTTCTAGCAGACTAATGAACACAATGTTGTCTGTTTGTTTCCTGCTTCTCAGCAGCTCATGCAGGAACTTCAAAAGCAGGAGACTCTGGCTCTGTCTCTGGCTGAAGATCCGATCCGTGCCAGACCTGCATCATCAATCATGGTGTGCGCTCTTTAAAAAAAACTTTGTGCGGTACAAAATGTTACCTCACACGCTGCCGCACACAGTGATTGATGATGCGGGTCTGGCACGGATCGGATCTTCAGCCAGGACAGTCTGACTCATGCTTTTGAACTTCCTGTATGGGGGGAGGAAGTAGAAAAATTACTCACAGCTTGTCCTGGCCTTCATGGTGTGGGGTACGGGGCGGACTCAATTGGATGAAATTAGCCTAAGGCCGGCACTTCCCTCAGAGGTTCCGATTGGCCGCACCATGTTCTAAATTGCTCCCTGAAGGTTGCGCATACTACAGAGGAAGCAGGCCCGCCAGGCCCCCTGAACCCCCGGGCCCCCCTGCGACTGCAGGATCTGCTTCCTCTGTAGTTACGCCACTGCTCACGAGCATTACTATAGAGGAAGCAGACTACTCTTAGGTGCACATTTACTAAGATCGAGTGAAGGATTCGAATGAAAAAAACTTTGAATTTCGAAGTTTTTTTTGGGTATTTCGACCATTGAATGATTCAAACTAAAAATCGTTTGACTATTCGACCATTCGATGTTCGAAGTACTGTCTCTTTAAAAGATTTTTGACTACCTACTTAAACCTACCGAGCTCCAATGTTAGAAAACTTATGGGGAAGGTCCCCATAGGCTAAGCATTTTCTGATTGAAGGAAAATCCTTCGATCAATGGATTAAAATCCTTCGAACGATTTTTCCTTCGATCAAAGTATTTGCGGTAAATTCTTCGACTTCGATATTCGAAGTCGAAGGATTTTACTTCGATGGTTGAATATCGAGGGTTAATTAACCCTCGATATTCGACCCTTAGTAAATGTGCCCCTAAGAGTTCTCAGGAGCTACAGTTGGACCACCGACTAATATATATTTGTGAAACATGTCTGAAAGACAAATTTTAAGAAATGACTTTGCTTTGTTGGGGCCCAGACAATGGAATAACTTCTAGTTACACTGCTAGTGGCTCTCCAACTCTCTTCTGTTAGCTAAGGTGGATGATGCTGGGGGTGTCAACTTTCTAAACTCTGTAATAGGGGATGTGGTCTGTGATCAGGGGACCTGGCTTATTGGGAGGTGGGTGTGGTTTGTGTCAGAAACTTTGACATTTTCTTTACTTTCAGAAGTCAAACATAGTAAGATTTTGTCTGAAGTCTAAAGGTGGCCATGGACGTTACAAATTTGATCTTTCCTGGAAAAAATCTTTCCAAGAAAGATTGTTCATTTCAATAGAGGTGAAAGATTGTTCATTTCAATAGAGGTGAAAGATTGTTCATTTCAACACAGGCAGATAAAGCCGCCAATATTGATCCTTTAGGCCATGTATGGGGGCTTCTGACGGGTCTTCCCGATCGATATCTGGCCACGATATAGAATGGGAAAGTTTAATTTTTCCGGTGACGACCTGTCGGAGCCTATTGCTCCTCGTTGTAATCCCATCGTTCTGCCCTAAGGCCGAATGTTCAGATCACGCAGATATAACCCTGCTGTTGGTGGGCATATCGGGGGTAAGATCAGCTCGTTTAGTGATGTCGCCAGACGAGTGGATTTCTTCGTGTATGGCCAGCTAGTGTAGAGCTGAGTCGTCAGATATACAGATAGAAGCAATAGAAGTCTGACAATTCAGCACTAATAGTGGCTGATGTTCTGGTGCCTTCAAAGGCTCCCCATCAAAATTTTCCGCCTGACCCGATTGACGAGCCGACTGATATCCAAGTCTTCTGCTGATACTGGTCGGCTTGTCTCCCACCACTCGCGCCGAATATTGTACGAAAATTACCCTATTTATGTTTTGTTTGTCATGTTAAAGTTCAGCACAAAATAGTCCAAAACATAAGAAACAAATGTGATTGAGCTGCTCAGCAGTGTTTGTATACATTGTGGATGGAGAATGGAAATGGGCAGGGATTTATCTATTGTTTGAGGAAGGCTTAGCTCTGGAATAAACAGAGGGACAAGTCTTAAAATAAGTGTCAAAGGTTAACCAGCAACTCCCGGCACCTGCTGCCAGCTAAAGCCCATAGGTGCTGGGAGTTGTTGCTCAGGGTCAGGCAGCAGTGCATCAGCTCAGTAATAATAACGCAGAGCCGAGGAATAAAGGGTGGGGGAGGCATCTGGAGTTGAATAGAAACTATTTCTCTGCTCTGCATAACATTCCCGAGCTGCTTCAAGCAACCCCTGAGCCGCACTTGTGAAATCCAGCAGCAGCAGTACAGACACAGAGACTTATATGTGTTCAGCTCCAGGCCCCGCCCCGGCTTTGACTGATGTGCGCTGACACGACTGGCTCGCTTGTCTCCGACTAAACCACATGTTATTATTGCCGTGTTGCCGGGGAGGGAAGCAGAATGTTATAAGGAGTACAGAGCCGACAGGTTGGTTGTGCCCGCCCACCTCCCCACCCACAGTTGAGCCTTCCCAGTCAGTCAGCGGCTGTCCCACATCTCTTCCATCCCGGGGCCCCGTTGCTCTGGCTCTTGGCTCTTCATGGAGTTTGACGTGCGAGTGTGGCCCCGGGTGGGGGGATTCGGCCGCTACACTCGGCTTCTGGCGGCTGCTACTTGGTTGCCCAATGTGGTCCTGGCGATGGGCTTCTTCTCCGAGCTCCTGTACACGGCTGTGCCCAACTACCAGTGCCAGGGGGAGCCCGGGGGAGCCTGTCCCGGCAACAGCAGCTGGGAGAGTCCGAACAACCAGTCTGAGCAGCGCTGCCCGGGGGGCTGGAACTTCCAACCTCAGGGATGGCTCAACGGCAACATCGTCACGCAGGTGAGGGCTCGGCCCGGGTGTAGCTTATATACCTGTATGTATTATAAGTGTATATTATATGTGTATATTATATGTGTATAGCTACAAACTACTGACACGCGTGTTCTGCCCACGGAGCATCGGCCTGGCACGTAGCGCGTGTTGTACATAGAGTGTGTCGCACTGTAACATATGCTGCTGCCGCTGCCCGACCCCTTCACCTGGGAGATACCACATGTACATCTTACACTCACACTGGGTCACACTCTCATACACATTCCCACAGCTATTTGGCACTTGCATCACAAACGTCCCACCCTGGAAAAGTGGAGAAATGGTTGTGCCCTGCAGAGAGGAGCCAGGGGAGGATTTGCTTGAGTTCTAGCACAGAAAAGGCCAGTCATGTCTCTATTATTCTCATTCCATGTTAGTGAAATTCCCATAATTCCCTGCACTTGGGGCCCATACACCAAACACTTGCCTTAGGCAGTGACACCTTGTTATAGTGATAAGACCAAGTGCAAGATTGTCATAAGAACAAATGGCTTGAGCCATATCCTTCACCCAGGACCGCCATCAGAAATCACAGGGCCCCATACGACAAAATTTTCTGGGCCCCCTGGGCTGCGCCCACTGCAAGCCCCACCTACAGGTCCGCCCCCCACCACACAGTAAAAAAACAAAAAAAATATTGGTGGCTAGGACCCCACATGTTAATTTAAAAAATGAGATATTGGTGGTCAGGGCCTCCCATAAAAAAACATTTGTGGCTAGGGCCCCCCATGAGAAAAAAAAATTGGTGGCCACCCCCCCCATTTTAAGAAAAGTCAGCAGCTCTCAGAAAGATGGGGGGCCCGTATAATCAAGTAAGTGTGGCATGGCAGGGCCCCCCTACCCTCGGGGCCCCCTACAACTCTCCCCCCTGTCCCCCCCTGATGGCTGCCCTGCCTTCACCCGCTGCCATGTCAGCTCTGTACCGACTACACTTAATTGTGATTTATACATCACACTGTGTGCCATTTGGGATCTTGTTCTACTCAGTAATAATCCTATAAGAATCATTACAGCAAGGGGTTAACATGCACAATTCATGCCCTGCCAGTCAGGTCTGGACTGGGAGTCTAAATAGGCCCTGGCATTTCTAGTACACAGAGGCCCAAACAGCCCCCCACCAGCCCACTAAATATTGACTGCACCATACAGCAGCCCCTCTGGCATTTGCCAGAACCCATAGATTGCCAGTCCGTATCAGCTAACGTATCAGTCACCTTCAAATGTACATGATTTCATATGTGATGCTTGAGGGCAGTTTACATCCACACAGGAGAGATGCAAAAAAATGGATTATATATGGAACCCCCTCTCCAAAAAGAGAGTAAAAATGTCCAGTTGGGAATGATCTTAGAACCCCAATGTGCACTATAAAGTCAAGGGGAAGTGTTCTCTGCCTGGCAGTTAAAGGGTAAGGACGCACAACCTCACAGACACTGAGTGGGTATTGCCTAATTGTAAATGTTAGTCACTATGTGACTAAGAGGTAATGAGTGAAGCTTTCTGCCACTGAATGGTTTTGGAAAGCACAACAGCAGATGTTGCTACATTAAGGGACACACGGGCAGATTCGGGGTGATTAGCCGCCCTGGCGACAAAGTTCCGCTTCTTCGTGGAGATAAAATCCCTGAACTGCCTTCCTCCGGCTATAATGAAAAATCGCCAGCAGGGTGACACTCGCGGCGCTTCGTTTTCCGAAGTTGCCTCACGAGGAAACTTGTAGCCGCTGGGAAGGCAGTTCGGGGAGACTGTCGCCCTGAAGAAGAGGTGATTTGTTGCCGGGCGACCAATCTCCCTGAATGTGTCCGTGTGCCCTTACCTTGATTAAAACCTTCCTACAGCCAATTAACCATGCGCTGCACCCGCCTTCCATCTAATAGTAACTTTTGTTGAAAATTTACATTCTGCTCAAAACCCTCCTGAGAGGCTAAATCTATATATATATATATATATATATATATATATATATATATATATATATATATATATATATATATATATATATATATATATGGCTTCAGTACACATATAGGTAAATACATATATAAGGATTCAGGGCAGCTCAGGTTCCATCCTTGACTGATATCTTGGTCACTTAATGTGCTCAATATGGCCGCCCCATTTGGTTATTTTTGCTCTTGCTACAAGTCTGTGCTTAATGATTATAATGAATTTTGAGACCCCTCACGACCCCTGTATGAGCATGTAGGAGGAAGCAAATGTATCATAGCACCTTTTTGACTTGGTCGATGATTGACCAATTTGTGATCACCTTTTATTTCCTCCTGCTGCAGATCACTGGCTTACATTGTCAGATCTATGAGGCATATATATATATAATTTCCAGACACCTAGGGCTCTTACTCACGAGCGTTTGTAGTTGCGCTCCCCTGCGTTCCGTTTTTCTGCGTTCAGCCGCATGGGGAGCGCAGGAATAGACACATTACATTTTTTCCAATGGGGCTGTACTGGGGGTTGCTGCATTTTTCCTGCGTTCGGCATCTACACGCGCCTGTGTGAGTACAGCCCCATTGGAAAAAATGTAATGCGTCTATTCCTGCGCTCCCCTGCGGCTGAATGCAGAAAAACGGAGCCCAGGGGAGCGCAGCTACAACCGCTCGTCAGTAAGAGCCCTTAGTCACTGGAGATGATGCCATATGAGAACTGCACTTAAAGGGCACATAATCTGCACATGGTTTTATTCCCAGGGACAGAGAGTCAAAACCACAGACTGTCGATGACACAGCTGGCAACATATAAAAATAACCACAATGATAATATATTAAACTTACTGTATTGGGTTTCCAGTGTGGGAGCCCAGGGAATGAGTCTCTGGAACTACACTGTGTGTATATGTTTTAGTGTATAGTGTCCTGGTGTGAAACAGGGGAGAGACCACTTGTGTGTGTCAGAGGTGAATACCAGCTTAAGCTTAAGGTCAAATTGATGGAATATAAGCAGGGGGTGACCTTCAGATGGTGTTGATCGTATCACCAGTATATGAGCACACTTTGTGTTAGTAAATAAACCACTGTGTTTTTCTGATTTTCCAGTTTTTCAGCAGAGATGTCCTCAGGGACTGGGATCTGTTAAGTCTTGCCACGCTCATTAGTTTATCTTTTATATTCATATATTCATGTCTGTCCTACTCACACCTATACACCTGGGGGCAGGGGAGGGGTATGCAGGGAGAAGCAGCACAATAGAGATCTGCAGCACTAAGGGGTTCTGTTTGCAATACAGACTCCAACACATCTCTGCTCTTGTTGATTCTTCCCAGTGTTGGACTTGCGAGTCTGAGGCCCCCCGGGGTCCCCACACCCCTCTTCAGGCCCCCCCGCCTCAGATGCAAACCTCCCTCCAGGCCCCACGCATATCTGTCCTTTAGTTGCAGCAGGAACAGAATTAGAGGGGGGGGGTGAGATCGGGGGCATTGTCGACTGCAAACTGGTGCGGGTCTGGGTTGGTGCTCAAGGTTTTTAACCAAAGTCCCGTCGGCCCAGTCCAACCCTGAATCTGACAGTGGTGTCTCCTCAGATGAACGCTGCAACTTCATCCAACATTTC
Source organism: Xenopus petersii (assembly GCA_038501925.1). NCBI lineage: Eukaryota > Metazoa > Chordata > Amphibia > Anura > Pipidae > Xenopus > Xenopus petersii. Next base: position 53,128,874 of record CM076678.1, on the reverse strand, counting down.
AATCTCTTACCTTATTTCCATCGCATCCTACTTAACGCCTGTGGTTATGCGCAGCGCGTCAGATTGCACCAAAATCATCCGTGGAGTTGCTCCCTTACCTTATTTCCGTCACATTCGACTTGACGCCTGTGTTTTGTTGGAGCACATCGGATCAGACCGAAAACGCTCGTTTAGTTCTACCCAATATGAATTGCTTATTAGCCATGCAGCCTTTTTATTCCATATGCTCTCCGTGACCACAGGGTCTGCTGCCTCTATAGTTACTCCATTAAGCACAAGGCTACCACAACCCTTAGTAGTGAAGATCCATGCCACAGAAAATTCTATCCTGTGTCTCCCCATCTTTTTACCCTGCTGATTCAAAACACATGCTCTGGGCATCTAATAGTTACCTGAGCTTACTAACTTAAAACATATTGTGTATACAGTATATACATCGATGAGGTACTTCACTCTTAGCTTTTAATATAATGTCGACTCCAGCTCTCCAGTTTAGAATATCAGCAGCTATCTGGTTGCTACGGTCCAATATACCCTAGCAACCAGCCATTGGCTTGAATGAGAACAACAATAAAAGTGTAGGCTCATAGAGAAATAGTTTTTGACTGCTGGGGTTAGTCCCCCCCCCCCAATTTCCTAGCTGGAAAGAGGCAGAAGATCGTAGGAGGTCATTCTATAACATACTAAAAGTTAACTTGAAGGTGAACCACCCCTTTATTAACCAGTCCTGTAAGTATCAGCTTCTATAAAGGATAAGAAGTCAGCACTCCCCAGCTGAAATTCTCTGTCTAATGGTGCTGTCTAATTGAAAATAGTATCACCTTCTATGACACATGTGACCTCGCTTTCTGCTAATTTTGTGATGATTTCCATTCTGCTTAATCATTTTTCCCATTTGTGCTCTGACAGTGGGAACTAGTCTGTGACAGACAGTGGAAGGTGCCCCTGGAAAAGATCTCCTACCTGATTGGCTGGCTCCTTGGATACATTATCTTTGGCTGTATCTGTGACAGGTATTGCAGTCTGCAAACTGACCCTGGAAAATGTTGACATTATAGAAACCATAGTGGTATTTAAAGTGGAATGTCTTATATTTTCTATAAATATCTCCTGAGATTTTGCCTATGGCAACCAATCAGCAATTCAATTTAAACTGTCACCTACAAGTAAAGGTGGCCATAGATGCAAAGATCCGCTCGTTTGGCGATGTTGCCAAACGAGCGGCTCTTTCCCCGATATGCCATTAACAGGCATGGCTATATCGGGCGTAATCTGATTGTTCAGCCTTATGGCCGAACGATCAGATTACGATGTGCCATGAGCTCCGGCAGAATCAGTCGGGTCAAAATCAAACCTGACTGATCGACCAAACGACTAATCTCCGCCGGGGCGAAACATGACGGCACACGACACACACGATCCGAAAATCGGATCTGTGTGTCTATGGCCACCTTTAGAAAGCAAAAGCAAAGATCTGATTGGTTGCTATGGGCAACATCTCTGGTGATCTCGGGAGATATTTATCTCCAATGTTAGTAACCATGGCCCCAGGCCTTTATTGTTTATTTGGGTGGATTGTACAGTTTTAGCCTTTCTATTCTGACTTTCTGTGAACACATTACATTCATTTACTTTACACACAATTTACATTGGGCAGTGTGACAATGACTGACACATTTCATGCCTATAACATTGACACTATCTCTAATGGCACCTCTAATATTCACTAGTCTCAAGCATGACTCCTCCAAGACTCACTAGGCAACGACATGACACCTCTAGTTTATAAGTGTAATAGAAGGATCACCAACCTTTTTGCCCATCATTTTAAAACTAATAAGCCTGATGTTGCTGTACAATGGGCTGCCATTACAGGTCACTAAATGCTTCATTTACGGCAGTGATCCCCAACCAGTAGCTCGTGAGCAACATGTTGCTCTCCAACCCCTTGGATGTTGCTCCCAGTGGCCTCAAAGCAGGAGCTTATTTTTGAATTCCAGGCTTGGAGGCAAGTTCTGGTTGTATAAAAAACAGATGTACTGCCAAACAGAGCCTCCTGCTACCAGTCCACATAGGGGCTACCAAATGGCCAATCGCAGCACTTATTTGGCACCCAAGAACATTTTTCATGCTAGTGTTGCTCCCCAACTCCTTTTACTTCTGAATGTTGCTCACGGGTTCAAAAGGTTGGGGATCCCTGATTTACGGTATATATAATGTGTGGCTTCAGCTTCATTGACTCTGGCATTTCATTGTACTATTTTCTCCTCACAGATTGGGCCGACGTGCTGCCTTCATTGGTGCACTGGTGATGGCACTGCCCCTCGGAGTAGCTGTAGTCTTCTCTTCCAGTTACTTCATCTTCTTGCCCATCAGAGCAGGATTTGGGGCAGCTCTAGCTGGCATGTTCTTATCATTCTACATTTCAAGTAAGTGCAAGATATCAGTGTTTCACTATTAGGGTCAGGGCACACAGGCAGATTCAGGGAGATTAGTCGCCCAGCGACAGATCTCCTCTTCCTCGAACTGCCTTCCCCTGCTTTCCCGCCGGCAGTTTTGGGCGACTTCGGAAAACGAAACGCTCTGAGTGCCATCCCGCCGGTGATTTACATTCTAGCTGACGGGAAGGCAGTTCAGGGAGATTAGTTGCCCCAAAGAAGAGGAGATTTGTCGCCAGGCAACTAATCTCCACTCGAATCTGACTGTGTGTCTCTGCCCTAAAGATAGAAAGTCTCTTGGGAGAACTTCAACTCACAGCTAAAGAGTCAGGGCACACAGGCAGATTCAGGGAGTTTACTGAGGCAACTTCGGAAAACGAATCGCGCCGAGTGCCATCCCACCGGGATTTTAGCTGGCGTGAAGGCAGCGGAGGCAGTTCGGGGAGATTAGTTTCCCCCAAGCAGAGGAGATTTGTCGTCCGGCAACTAATCTCCCTGAATCTGCCTGTGTGCCCTGAGCTTTGTATAGATTGTATAGAAATATCTTTGGAAACACAGTTGGCAATACAAATGGGCAAATTAAAGGGGTCTTCCACCCAAAAAAAAAAACTTTACACAATACATTCATGATACATCTTCACTGGTTTAAAATGTATTTGTAAATGCTGTTGAGAGAAGTATTTTTTTTTTTTTTTTTTCTCTGCACTTCTGGTTCTGACTCCAAAAATAATGTAGCAGAGACCAAGTGATTGACAAACCTGGATGAGAATTGACTGCTGCTACATTCTATCAGAGAACAAAAAGAGAAAAACAAATACTGATTTCAACAGCGTTTACGTTTACACATAACTTTAGCCATTAGGGTGGACATTAAAATTTCATATCCTTGAGTTGTGAAGTGTCAAACTAACATAAAACATAAAGCAGTTGCTTTTCTCCCTCTGGTCTCACCCAGCTAACACTCATCCCCCAGACAGTTTGTATTTTGGCTCTTTGACATCTATTGTTTGCTTTCCTCTCTAACCTTCCCCCTGGCGGCTCTGGATTATTTGCTCTGGGAGGCTCCATCCCTTTGTGACGTTGCGTTGTTTGTTGGCTCTTGGCAGCAACTTTGTGACAAATATGTGGAATTGTGAGTGGTGGGAGCACTTGAGTTGCTTGAATACTCTAGAGCACTTACTGAAATAACAGCCTCTCAACCTTTATCCTTCTCTGCAGAATGTAGGTCCTAGATTTTTTTAACCCCTTGATTAGCAGCCACCTACAAACAACTGAGTCTTTTAACACTAACTTTTTGTGCCTATCATTTTCTCCAAAAATGTCTCCTTGAAGCTTTTTGTCATATTTGTTATTGTCTTATCTTTCCCGCAAGCTGCACATATGACTGACTCACCGGTAGGTACAATGCTACGCAATATGTTGGCGCTATATAAATACATGTTAATAATATTAGGTGGCACTGTTGCTTATAAATACATATAAATATACTTCTGTGGGGATGTCCGGCCTTTGCCTTTCTAGCTGTTTGTTGCATCAATAGCAGGTTGACATTCCTGTTGTATTACAGGCTAATGGCTGTGGGTCAATCAACATGATCTGACTTTTCCAGAACACAGCACCAGCTCTGATATAGAACATTCTCTAATACCAAACATCTCTTTCCTCAAGGGGTAGAACTGTGCAGCCCTAGTCAGCGGCTGATGGTGACAATGATCGGGGGCTTCTTTTGGGTGGCTGGAGAGCTGCTGTTACCAGGTTTGGCAGTTCTGTGCTCAGACTGGAGGGTTCTACAAGGCTCCATCACTGGGACCTTAATGCTGCTGGGAGTTTACTGGTGGTGAGTTATCATTTCAGTCCAGTTTTACTGTCAGTGGAATTTATTTTCTGAAATGGATGCTAAATTGCACAGTAAGGTTAGTGCAGATCCACTGGCTCGCTGCTGTGTTGGTCTGGGTGCAGACACATGGAGCAGATTTTGGTGCAAAAATCCATACTTGTGTTTCCACACCAAAATCTGCTTTGTGTGTCTGTACACAGACAAACACAGCGCCTCTCGATGCAAACACAGCAGCAAACCTGTCTTGTGCTAATTCCACACAGGCCTGGGTTTATCCACAGACTGAAAACCAACCCCGAGTGGCAGTGGTCTTGGGTAGCCTTGTCTTGTTCATACTATTATTTCTAGAGGTATTCAACTATTTGATAATCGCAATGCACTCTTAAAAGGGCCAAACTTCCCTTACCAATGTTCATTTATAATGTTTCATATCACGAATGACATCAATAATGAGACAGAACTTGTAGAGTGATTTTCGCAGGAGAATCATTTTGCATCTTATAAAAAGAATACTTTTTTGGGGGTTGTTCTTTTATCACACAGGGGGTGTCACTGATTATTATATCCATTTCCCATCTAGTGGACACACACTCTATCCAGAATCACCCCGCTGGCTCCTTGCCACCCAGCAGTTGGAACAGTGCAAGTCGGAGCTGCGTATGTTTGCAAGAGCCAATGGGATAAACACTAGCGACGATGCTTCTGGTCAGGACACTGTTTTCACAGGTAACACAACTCTGCACCCAGTAGTATCATTAACACTGCCCTATTCTGTTCATCCACAGTCACCACTTGTATCTCTCTGATTATCATAGAGATCGACTCTTTGTGTGAAGGCTTTCCTCGACCACGTTATTACAGCATTTGCAGCATATTTGGGACACGTTTAATCTGGAGAAACGCACTGATCCTTGGCTTTACATCGTAAGCCCATAAATACATAATCTTAACATTTTCTTTTACACAGACTGTATAGACTGATTCTACCTGTTCTTTCTTTCTCACTGGGCTAGACACTACTTATTCAAAATTTGCCCCCATATGTAATAATCTGCTTGCTTTGAAGAGGGACCTAACTCTCATTCCTTTTGTAGGTTTATTGGGTGTGGTATCAGACCATGCTTTGCTCGGAACCTACATATTTTCGGCCCCTACATTCCATATTTCCTACAGGCTGGTAGTGAGATTGTCGCCTGCATATTGATCTGCATCTGTGTGAGTCACTGTGGGAGGCGATCTGTTCTCCTACTCTTTACCATCCTGACTGGGTTTTGCTCCCTGATGCTTCTTGCTCTCACACAATGTAAGGGAACATGTTTCTCATATCATTCTTCTTCTTTCCATTTTATATGAGCTTTTTCCTGACACTATGTTATGTCAATAGATCTTTTTACTGAAGCCTCCATTGTGATATCAGTCGTGGGCTCCCTGTGTTCCCATGCTGTGGTGATGCTGAGTGTGTTTTATGCTTGTGAGGTGCTTCCAACTGTTCTTAGGTGAGTAAGACACTTATTTAGAAACACCCTTTTAAATACTCCTGCTTTTACTTTTCTTTATTTTGTTAGTCTTGCATCTTATTGTAATCTTTCATTTTTCCATTTACTGTCCCTTGATATAGCCATTAATGATCTTCCTCTGTTTATCTCTGTACAGGGGTTCAGGCCTGGGTTTGATTATGGGAGTAAATATGTTGGGCCGGGCTGCCCTTCCATTCATTGAGCTTCAGCACAAGTCTGGGTATTTTCTGTACCACGTTGTTCTATCGTCCTTCTGTATTCTCTCTGTGCTCAGTATCCTCCTACTGCCAGAGACCAAGAGGAAGAGTCTTCCTGAAACTTTAAGGCATGGTGAGAACCTGCGCCGACCTCCTTTGCTTCTCCATCCTACTCAAGATACTTTGCCACTTCTTAAACATGGCAAAAAACGTACTGACTACAACCCTGATAGCTATGCTCAACTGGCAAGCGCCACCAAGAAGATGATCAGGAGTGACGCAGCAAGTTCCACAAATGGAGAAGAGAACAGAGCTCTGAGCAGTGATTGAATGATGGAGGACGCCATGAGCTTGGATTGCAATATGGGCTAAAGGCTGAAAAGCAACTGACTGTAGTGGAGAAAATGATGCTGTCCAGGAGACCAATAGGGAGCAAATAACCCATGAATGGTGTCCTATTGGCATAGGGGTTATTATTTTTCGGAGGCATCACAGAATACGACTCCAATATGAAGATATTTTTTCAGCAATAAAAACTTTTATTATAAGTATAAAACTTTAGATTATGATGGAGTGCTAAGGACTTTAAAGTCTTGGGTACCAATCAGCTAGGCAGATAACAATCTCACCCTGTTTGTATTTGTGCCTATGTCTGTGCCATAACAATGCTCCTCACTAACTGATCCATACTTGGACCTTCCAAACCTCTTGCATTCTCTACTTTCTGCTCTTCCTGAAATTTGCTTTACATTATCTGTAATGGGCCTGAAAGCTAAACTCCCTTCTCAATTTCTACCAAAATCATCACAAGGCCGAGGCTTCTTTGCCTCATTCTCACATCCAAATTTCATCCAATACTTGTAACCTGTTAACATTCTGCTCATTTTTAACATTCAGTGCCATAGCATAGACCATAATACATGTTAGCTTTTCCAAGGATCACTAAGAGTTGAACCCAAGGAATTGTAGACAACCCATAGCGTCTTACTGACCAATAATCAAGGACCTGGTTGGCTCTTTCACCATGTGTGCGCCTTTAGTAAGCAAGGAATACTTACATTGGCCAGGGTCATAAAAAGTGTGGCCAATCCCTTCTATAGTTATAATAATGTCTTTGGTACAGGCAGGAGTGTCCTTTAGCATAACTAGGTCATTCCTTATCCTTTTTCATGCAATATGATCACATGTGATATGTCTTTAGATGATGAGGTGTTTGCAGTGCTGCTGTAAACTGGGTTTCTGAATTGAACAGTTTGGTCCCTGTTCTTTGGACCATAAAGTTCTAACTTCACTACTGAGCGACCTTGTTCCATCTTGGCGCTAAGATCATTTCAAAGTCAAACGTATAAAAATTCATCATAAAAAGTCTTAATATAAACTGTGTGTTAGGTATACGCTTGAGAGATTTTTTTTTTTTTTTACCGGTCATCAAAGTGTTAAATTACCCACAAATCGTCTGTGTTAAGGCTGAACATGTGACAGTCTGATTATAGCAGTCTCTTCTGGATTCTAGAAGGCTCATTGGTGGCCATACATGTCTGCCAGCCGGCGGAATCGCGGCCCCCATTCATGCAAATAGTCATATTCCTGGTCACTGTCATCTTCACTGGACAAAATGGAGCTGAGAGTTCCAGCCACCGATCCCTCCCCTTCATAGTCATAAATGAGAGCTGTGTCGTATGGGGGAGCACTCGGGTCTGAGTCAGCAGCTTGCAGTCCCTGTAGAGATATATGAAGAACGTGCTGTTATTATGGCCTGGAGACATGAGTATAATTGTTAAGGTAGGAGGGACACTTACATCCTGTATAAAGTCTGCTATATCTGAAGGACGATCAGTTGGTCTGCGTGGGTAGCGAGGTAAAGTCTGGTTGTAGGGGGTATCCCTGCGGATTGGTGGTTTCAGCCTGGGGGAAGGAGGAACTGACAGCCCAGGGTTCCTAAGCCGCATCATGTCATAACCATCCTTTAGGGGTTAAAAAAAAACCAGCTGGTTCAACATTATGTTTTCCCTAACATCATTATCTAAGAGGCAGGTTTATCAAGGGTCGAATTTTGAATACTTTGAAATTGGAATTCAAAAAGACCAACCGCAATTAAATTGAAGTTTTTTTTGGTCGAATAGGTCCATTTTGCGATAATAATTAGAATCATACGAATCAAAGTAATCCCCCCAAAAAAACGTCAATTTTCTAAGGTCCACCAATTGACTCCAATTCGGCAGGTTTTAGATGGCGAATGGTCGAAGCGAATTTTTAAAGAAACAGTACATTTTTTTTTCAAATTCAAATCGAATTTGGACTATCCCCTAGTTGAAGTACAGAAGAATTAGCTAAAAATTTGATTTTTTTTCATACAAATTTTCACTCCGACCTTTGATAAATCTGCCCCTAAGTGTTTGTTGTCTAACTGTGTAGTGACACACTTGTTCTTCTGTACCACAATGATGATGTCAATAATATAATTATAATAATAATGTCAGTGGAGCCCTTGGGCTGACTGTGGACTGTAATACCATATCTCACATGCAGTTCTACATCCCGATCCAAATACTGAAATAAACTGAAACTGAAAAGGGCTGAATTGGTCTTTTAGAGCTGAGGCAATGAAGGAGCAAGTCCAGCATTTATAGCAACAGCACACACAAACCATACCTGATCTTCTTCACCTCCACCTTGCTCATCATAGTTAAAAATATTATCTCTGACATCATCCTCAGAGTCAGCGAGTAGGCCCTTGTGTACATGGCCAGGCCGGGAGCAGCGGAACAGGAGCAGTAACAGAACCAACACTGAGACAAGGAGCAAGATATACACATAAATTATATATATATATATATTGGTTTAAAGGCACAACAACACAAACAGTACTCACATTCAAGTGCTATTAAAAAATAGGTATTTTAGTTGCTTATGCATCTGAGGCAATCTGTTCATGTTAAGGTTCTGTACTGAGATAAAATATCTTGAGTGGGTAGTTTGTTCATACCTTCAACTCTTCTATTTGGCTGGGTGGGTGGGTAGGGTAATAGTAATCTAACATTTTTAGCGGCAGGGCAGACTGAGCTTCAGTATTTGGTACAGATCTCACCAGTAAACAGTAGGCAAGTTTGCACCTGGGCAGTAACCCATGGCAACCAATCAGATGATTGGTTCCGGTGCTCAACCTGAAGCTGGCTGACAAAAGCTAATGACTGATTGGTTGCTATGGGTGCAAATTTGCCCACTGTTTATAAATGGGCCCCAATGTGTTTGTATAGGAAATATACCTAGCACTAGTTAATTAATAATCTTCATAGAATTGTTAGCCTATTTCCAAAAGCTGCAAATTTTATATGTGTCCAAAATGGAGCTTCAGGCAGCAGAAGCCACTGTGTTTCTGTTTTTCATGAATCAGGTCCTCGACCCACCTTTAATAATAGAACAAGAACTTGTTATACTGATAACAAGGTTATAGATATATGAAACATGGCAGTTTTATTTATACTGCTGTCTACTCATGTAATGTTTGAGCAGAGCCTTCTGATCTGATTCTTTCTGCAGCCTTTGTTATTGTAAGATCCCTGTTATAAATTATTTTAAAGTGCTTTGTAACTTGCTATATAAATAAATGATGATGATACTTTGGAGCGGCTACCACTTTTGGGGAATTTGTGTTTTAGAGAAAGTTCTAGTAAATGGAATCCGTGTGATATTAATGCTGCACTTACCCAACAGGAGGGCGATGCTGCTCATGATGATGATGAGAGCGGTGAGGCTTATTCCTGTTCCAGAGCCAAACAGAGCCACAGCATTACCCTTGCAGGTACCCAGAGCATCACACAGGCACACAGACACATTCAGGAACTGTACTTGAGCAAGAGGAGGGTTCCCTGAGTCTGACACCCAGAGGGGCAGTGTATAGACACCTTCTTGCACATCTGCCATAAGCTGGAGTAACGCATGAGTATCTGAATAATGGAGATACAATACATAGTGCATGATTGGAAGTGGATTCTCAATCTCTAAACCACAATCGCAGTATTAATAAATTAATAACATAGTAAATGTAAAGATTAAACCATTTTGGGGCTACCAGTTATTAGCTACATACATACTATACATGCCGGTTACAGTGTGTTTGGTGGTTATTGTGTTTACAGTCTCACAAATCTCACTGCTTTGTCAAAAGGGGTTGTTCACCTTTGCGATAACTATTAGTAAGATTGCAGAGAGGGATAGTCTGAAACAATTTGCAATTAGATTTAATTTTTTATTTGGTTTTTGAGTTATTTGGCTTTTTATTCAGCAGCTTTCCAGTTTGTAATTTCAGGAATCTGGTATCTAGGGTCCAAATTACCCTAGCAACCATGCATTGATTTGAATAAGAGACTGGAATATGAATAGGAGAGGGCCTGAATAGAAAGATCAGTAAAAAAAAGTAGCAATAACAATAAATGTGTAGCCTTACAGAGTATCTGTTTTTTATATGGCGCCATTGACCCCCCATTAGAAAGCTGGAAAGAGTCAGAAGAAGAAGGAAAATAATTTAAAAACTATAAAAACAAAAATATAATGAAGACCAATTGAAAAGCTGCTTAGAATGAGCCATTCTAGAACATAATAAAAGATAAAGTTAAACCACCCCCTTAATAATAGGGATGCACCGAATCCAGGATTCGGTTCGGGATTCTGCTCTTTTTTCAGTAGGATTCTGATTCGGCCAAATCCTTCTGCCCAGCCTAACCGAATCCTAATCTTAATTTGTATATGCAAATTAGGAGCGGGAGGGAAATCGCGTGACTTTTTGCCACAAAACAAGGAATTAAAATATGTTTTCCTCTTCCCACACGTAATTTGCACATGCAAATTCGGATTCGCTTTGGTATTCGGCCGAATCTTTCCCTAAAGGATTTGGGGGTTCGGCCGAATCCAAATCGGTGCATCCCTTAATAAACACTTACCATTGACAAGGCTTAGACTCCAGTTACTTGTCAGCTGTGTGAATGATGGGTCCAGCTGAAAGTGGAATGGATGGGCTTGTGGGGGCAAATCCTCATCAGTGGCACTCAGTAGCAGCATCCCGTTGCCTTGTTGGGAATTCTTGCACAAATCACCAGAGTGTGACAGGAGGAAGGGGGCGTGATCATTTACTTCCTGCACTTCCACAGACAGTGTCCCAGTAGAACTCAGTGGGGGGACAGCTGCAAATAAACCCAGTTTGTCACATTTGCACCAAAAGAACATAGCATAGAATAAAAGCTTATTGCCGATTGGTTGTGCTGGGCTACTGCACTGAGCAACCATGTTACCTAATGGGGATGAGAGCTAAATGCACTATCCCAGAATCATAGCAAAGTTACCATTGTCAGTTGCAGCAATCAGAGCTGTGTACCATCCCCGCTGTAGGAAAGGAGATTTTCTGTCTAGTGAGTATCTTGCACGGAGCTGCCCAGAATTTTCATCCAGACTTAACCAATTTGCGGGATCAGACACAAGAGAATATCTGCCAAGGAAATAACCAACCTCAATCAGTTGCCTACAACCAGTAGCAAACATTTATAAAACTGTATTTAAGCCTTGATGTATCAGTTTCTTATTAAAGATTTTACAGACTCCCACCGTCCATCTTCCTGCTTAAAATATAAATGAAAATACATAAGAGCATAACAATATTGGTAACATCTAGTGCACAACTGCCCCCTTGTGGCTACTGCCCAGGGTAAAACATGAGTTACTCAAGACTCCTTATACCCAGTCTGGACCCTTACAGTGAAACTGGTGGGAGTCAGAAGTTTTTGCATAAACAATGCCTTTTCGCTGACAATTTACAGTATTTTGTTTCATAATGAATACAGGTATGGGATCCATTACACGGAAACACGTTATCCAGAAAGCTCAGAATAACAGAATAGCTGTCTCCCATAGACTCTATTTTATCCAAATAATCCAAATTTTTAAAAACGATTTCCTTTTTCTCTGTAATAATAAAACAGAACTTTGTACTTGATCCCAACTAAGGCAAAACCATCATTTTGGGTTTATTTATCTCCCTTTTGGCTCCTATAAGGAAACCCTGGAATTGGCGCAATTGTTTGTAAATAATCCCCTCATATGTGATAAACGATACTAACGGGCCTATTTATCAAGCTATTTAAAAAACGAGGGGCAAAAAGACCAGTAAATGCTGCCTGCTAATTGCTTGCTACATATTTTCCATAATGTGAAATATAACAATATGTTTCCTGGTAATTTGAATCTCTTGATATATTGATAACAAACTGGGAATTTCACAGGTTTGCACACATGGCTCTCACCTGATCTTTTGTGTTAGCTTGTTATCTGGATCAACTGCTGTATATACAGTGATCTCACTCCCAGCAGCCAGCCTCTCTTTCACTCTCACCACCTTGGGGTTCTCCGAGAAAACTGGAGGCTCATTTAGGTTTTTCACAGTGATGTTCACTTGGGTTTGGGAGCGAGTAGGACGGGGAGCTGAGGGGCTGAGCTTGGCCTCGTTCTCGGCTGATATTGTCAACTGATAGAATTCTTGCTCCTCATGGTCCAGAGGCTGAAAGCAGAGGGGAGTTTGGAAGGAGTTAGTGGCAGGAAGGTTTATACCTCAAAAAAAATCCCACTTGCATGCTTATAAGATAAAAATATTGTTTTATTAAATCATTTTAAAATATCAAATACTCCCCACGTGGAGCCTAACGCATTTCATGCTTACCTAGCACTTAGACATAGACAATCTCTGATGCTTAAATGTTATGTGATATTCAATTTATTGATGATCGGCTGAGAACATTTCCAACCTGCACATAACCCTAACCTTCTGCTGGCCAATCAGATCCTGAAGATCATCTAAATGTTTTAACCCATACTCAACCTGCTGCAGCAGTGATGTCACAAGTAGGCATGGTTAGAATGGTGATGTTACTGAAGCAAAGGGGGCAGGTCTGAGTGCATCATCCATGGAGAGAGACCTTGCATTAAAACTGATCTTCTACACAACCAAATGCCCCTCTACTATTCATATTCCAGTCTCTTATTCTAATCAATGCATGGTTGCTGGGTCATTTGCTGAAATTGCAAACTGGAGAGTTGCTAAATAAAAAGGGAAATAATTCAAAAACCACAAATAATAAAAAATGAAAACCAATAGCAGATTGTCTCAGAATATCCTTCTACAGTAATGAAGTGCCACGGGGCAGGTGGGTTTGGGCCAACCGTGCTGCTCCTCTTGCGGGTCGCGGGCGACTTTTTTATTATATATTTTATTATTTTTTTTTTATTATTAACATGTATTTATATAGCGCCAACATATTGCGTAGCACTGACTTTAGACTGTTGACTACCAGATTCCGGTTTTACAGGCTCACGTCTGCCCCAACCCTTTTGTAATTTCTATAAATGGAGGGGGGAAGGTGGAAGCGGGCAGGTCCAGGTCGAGTTTTTCTCAAACCACACATCACTATTCTACAGCATCCTAAAAGTTAATCTAAAGGTGAACAACCCCTTTAAGTTTATCTGCCTGAACCCACCTGACCTGCAGGTAAACCTGTGGGGCCCTTGGGTTTCAGTATGACCCACCCATCACTAATTCATGTTCATGTTTTTAGAACATCAAATGTGAGAATGGCTGCTTTATCATTACAGAAAATGAATCATCTCGCATTATATGCTCCATCCCTGAATTGTTTAAATAAGGTACCATTTCCCTTTCAGTATCATGCACACCTCTTCCATCTCTTTCCCCTGCTTTCTACTTTCTTCTGCATATAGTGGATTTAACACTCCCAAATGAAAAAGAATGGCTGGTGCGTTTGCTTACTTTGTCCACTAGGGGTGCTATGTCCCTTGGTAGTTCAGTTAAAACCTTTGTATGATTTGAGTTACCTTGATTAGAAACAATATTCCCTCATTTGTCTGTGGATCAGTCTGGATAGAAAACGCTTGTTTGGAATCTCCTTTGGTGATGAAGTAGCGCACCCTCCAGTTGACAGAGCCAGGGAGGTCTTTGTCTGTAACATTCACCCTCCCAATGCCCAAATTGCTTTTGTTCTCTGGCACCTCCATGGAGAACTGAAAACAGAACAAACAATACATAGATTAAGGTTTGTTTTTTTTTACACCTAATACATTAATATATTGAAAATTATTTACATAAAATGCACCCATATATACCTTATATTGATCTTTGAATGAAATGATTAAAAAAATGTGCCTGACCCATACCTGCATCAATAAATAGGCTTCAATAACTGTGCACAAAGCAATTCACACTATTACAGCCCCTGACAAACAGCAATATGGAACCACTGAATAATGAAGTTAAAAAGCCTTTACTGAGAACATATGACTATTGATCTATGATAACTGCAATGTTTCTGGCCTACTCCGGCCCATTATCAAGCTAACAGCAATATGGAACTGCATAGAGGTTTATGGCTGATGTTTTTACCTCCTGCATAAATTCTGGAGGGTTGTCATTGATGTCCTCAATGGTGATAATAGCTCTGGCTGTGCTGGTTAGCCCTTCTCCTATCATATCCGCCACTTGGACAGTTAAATTGTACGATCCAACTACCTGGAGAAGACAAGATGTTGCAAATAAGGAGCAAAGTTGTGCCACTCCATGGAGATAATGACAAAGTATCACAGATTCTTAAGGGCTTTTTACAATGACTGGCCACTTGTTCTTTAACCTTTATCAAGTGCTGTACCTCTCTATCCAGTCCTACTTGAACAGTTCTGATCTCCCCTGTATTCTGGTTTATACTGAACATTTCTGGAGCTTCCTGCTGGATTATGGAGTATCTAAGTTCAGCATTGTCTGTCCTTGGATCATCTGCATCAGTAGCTTCTACTTTGAGAACAAAGGTCCCTGGAATATGAACATTTTACAACGTGTTACAGCTATTAGTCCACTTCCTATCCAGCATTTAGGATTTTCTTGGATTTTGAGTTTACCTGGTATGGCTCCCTCCAGCAAACGCCCAGTAAACTCTTCTTGCACAAACACTGGACGATTGTCATTCTGATCCAAGACTACAATCTCTAACTTAGTGGGGTCCTCAAGGGTTGATCCTCCTTCGTCCACTGCAAATGCTTCAAGCTTGGTGGGAAAAAAGAGGAAGAAACAGAAACAAAGTGTAACTTTCAAGATAGTGGAAGCCCAGCCTATTAGAAACCTTGTTCTCTGTACCATCAGTTTTTAAATTTATTTATGTCTCCCCATTACCCATTGTCTCAGTGGGGGATACTAGTTATACAAACAGACTAAAGGGGTGTCATTTGCTCACATGGCATTATGTCCTTGGTGCTACTATTCAATTCAAACACATATCCGAATTCCATCAGTTATGATGTTAAGTTAATACACCATAAAACACTTATGCTTCACCGCCCAACATTGCAGTATTCTTCTTTTATCTTTGTAAATGATGCCCCTTAGCTGTGTGCCTTGATATTTCAACAGTATTGTTCTGTTGAGCCAATCTTCCTGTAAATTCCAACAATCCTTTCGAGGTGTGTTGTAATGTCTATCAGACAATGAGCGATCGATGTATCATATCCAAATTCTTAGAGCATACCTTGAATCGCTCGATCTTCTCACGGTCCAGAACGGCATTGAGGTAAACCTCCCCTGTGTTTTTGTTGATAGTGAAGATTCCCCGAGGTTCTTCATCCACCCCTGGCCCTTTAATGCTGTATATGACACTGCCATGGTGCTGTTTGTCTGATTTCAGCTGAGGGATGCGTAGAAACATGTGTCAGTGCATGAGGCTGCATAAAGGTAGCAACAAGAGCATTAGGGATGCACCGAATCCAGGATCCGTCTTTTTCAGCAGGATTTGGCCGAATCCTTCTGCCAGGCCGAACTGAACCCAAATCCTAATTTGGATATGCAAATTAGGGGTGGGAGGGAAATCACGGGACTTTTTGTCACAAATCAAGGAAATAAAAAATATTTTCCCCTTCCAGACCCCAATTTGCTTATGTAAATTCGGATTCGGTTCGGTGTTCGCAAAGGATTCAGGCGAATCCAAAATAGTGGATTCTGTGCATTCCTAAAGAGCATACATATTGGGGCTACACCAAATTCTTTACATTTGTATTTTGCTAAAATGCAACAGTCGAGATTTGTCTGAATCGGAACCGAATCAAAATCATTTTTTTAAATATTTGAGACAAATCTGTAAAACTTTGTATCATATGTAAAATAGTTTTTCACTTTAGTTGACCAGCGAGAAGGAGAATTGGGTGGTAGGTGTGAGTAGAAGGGAACGGGAATAAATAGATTTTTTGAGAGAATGACCAAAGAAATGTGGCAAAAGGTGAGTTTTCCCTTTGAGTTCCCATAGTGGAGCTTCAAGGGAGATGCTGCTAAATAAAGAAGGCTTTATTTGTTTAAAGGATTTTGCTGCCTGGCCCTGGATCTGTAGTATTTTAGACGGAACAGGCAAACCAGACAATCATTCCTGTGCTCCTGCTCTCATACTGGAGCTCACTTTTCACAGGAAGACTGTCCTATAGAAAGGCATTTCATTTTAGTGAGAAAGTTATGAAGGTCTCTCTGTGAAGGACATAACAGGAAGGTTACCTGTCTGTGTTAGGGACTCCCGGAGGGGCTGCCACTGCAGAAGGATCATTCAAATGACTAAGAATCTGAGTGACGGAGAAACTGAGGAAAGCCAGGAGGCTGAGCAACACGCAAAGAAGTATTGTGAGTACAGGGGTGACCCCCAACCTACATTATGTGGTTTTGCTGGTAATTCACAAGAGACCCAGTTTAGTGAGCTAAATTGATCATCCCTGTTTGAATCAGGCTGCTGACAGGTTTAAAGCAACTTAAAGCAAACAAATCATCTGAAAAGGATAAGTATTTCTTAACTGCTTTTTTATATTAAGGTTTATATTTAACTACTGTGGTTTAATTTTTTTTTTTTTAAAAGGTTTTTTTTTTCTGCCTTGGGTGCTAAACAGCAAAGTTTGGTGTGCTAGTGTGCTTACAGCAAGTTTGTCACAACCTGCTTTACTTTGCAGTTTTCCCTCCGTTTGAGGGGGTGGGGTTTGATTAGTTGCACCTGAACAGACTGTATAAATAGAACCCCTGGGACTCCAGTGGAGCTTGCTCTAGTGTTAGCTTCTCTTAAGTGTTTGCTCTTTAAGTGGGGGTTCTGTAAGTGGAGTTACAAACACCGGAGTGGGGGTTCTGTAAGTGGAGTTACAAACACCGGAGTGGGGGTTCTGTAAGTGGAGTTACAAACACCGGAGTTTAAAACTAAAGGAGGTTCAAACTAGGTCAAAAGTTTTGTTCTAAACCCTCATTTTTATTTTATATATTTATTTATATTTTTTCCTGTTTTGATCTGTAACTGGGATAATGAGTGCTAGCAAGATTGAAGGTCTGACTCAGTGCACAGTCTGCCACATGTATGCAGATTTGGAACAAGAGATCCAAAATGCTTACCTCTGTGGTGGTTGTGAGCAAATTGCCACTTTGGAGGCTCAAGTTAGAGCACTAGAGCAACAAATTGCAACACTGCGGTCGATTGACAATCTTGAAAGGAGTCTTTTGCTCACTGAGCAGGACCTAGCGGGGTCAGATAGTTTGGGGGGAACAGAACAGCAGCAGGATGTTGAGGCAGCTAGCTGGGTGACAGTTAGAAAATCTAAGGTGGGCAAAAGGAAAATGGAGGCTGATCCGGAGATTATACATCGCAACAAATTTGCCAGATTGTGTGAAGATGATGGGAGTATGAATTCTGGATTGGCAATTCTAGATGGGGCTGATCTCTCTAACAGCCGGGAGACCAGTTTCTCTAGTAGTGGTGGGGGGGAGAGTAGAGTCAGGCCTAAGCAGATTGTGGTTGTAGGGGACTCAATTATTAGGAAAGTGGATAGGGTAATTTGTCGTCCGGATCGCTACAACCGAACAGTTTGCTGTCTACCTGGTGCCAGGGTTCGGCATGTGGTTGATCGGATAGACAATTTATTGGGTGGGGCTGGGCACGACCCAGCTGTCTTAGTACATATCGGTACTAATGACAAAATAAATGGTAGATGGAAGACCTTAAAGAATGATTTCAGGGATCTAGGCTCTAAGATCAAGGAAAGGTCTTCCAATGTCATCTTTTCGGAAATTTTGCCTGTGCCATGTGCAAGTTTAGGAAAACAGCGGGAGCTTAGGGAGCTTAATGCATGGCTAAAGTCTTGGTGCAGGAAGGAAGGGTTTGGGTTCATAGAGCACTGGGCTGACTTTTCGTTGGGGTACAACTTATACAGCCGTGACGGTTTGCACCTCAATGGAAGGGGGTCCGCGGTGCTAGGGGAAAGAATGGCTAAGAGGTTGGAGGAGTGTTTAAACTAGGCAAGGGGGGGTGGGTGAGATAAAGAATTATGGGGAAGCTAGTGTAGACGGGGCAGTGGGGTTAGTAAGGGGTCATGGGGGAGGAGTGAGGGGGGCATACAGTTTACCAGCTAAGGAGGTCCCTCTGTTACAAGGAAAACAGAATAATACTAACTTAACGTATAATTCTTTACCAAGTAATGCACATTTCAAAAGTAAAAGTAATAACCTCCGCTGTATGCTGGCAAATGCACGGAGTTTGTCAGGTAAAATGGGAGACCTAGAATTAATTGCATGCTCTAAAAATTATGATATAATTGGTATCACTGAGACCTGGTGGGATGAAACATGTGACTGGATTGTGAATTTAAATGGTTACACCCTTTTTAGGAGGGATAGAGGGATTAAAAAGGGTGGAGGAGTGTGTTTGTATGTAAAGCCTGAATTAAAGCCATGCGCTAAAGAAATAAAAATAGCTGGCACTGGTGAGGGTGTAGAATCACTCTGGGTAGAGATTTCGACTGGGCAAAAGGTATCAAAAAGAATTATCATTGGTGTATGCTATAAACCACCTCGTATAAGTGTCGAGTATGAAGCCGAGCTACTCTTGCAGATACAAGCGGCTTCACAGCTGGGTCAAGTTGTTGCTATGGGTGACTTCAATTATCCAGACATTGACTGGGGTAATGGGGTTGCTAAGACAGAAAAAGCTAGTAGGTTTGTAAATATGCTGAATGACAACTTTTTATTCCAGCTCGTTCAAGAACCTACTAGGAATAACTCTCTTTTGGACCTTGTAATAACTAACAATACTGAACTCATCTCTAACATTTGTGTGGGTGAGCATTTAGGGAATAGTGATCATAACATGGTCTCCTTTGAGATTCTGTTGCAGAAGCAATTCTATAAGGGAGTAACTAAAACACTAAATTTCAGACGTGCAAACTTTGACAGTATAAGGGCATCTCTGCAACATATTAAGTGGGAAATGCTTTTCACAGGGTTAAACACAGAACAAAAATGGGAAGTCTTTAAAATGCTGCTTAATAAATATACTTGTCAGTATATTCCACTTGTAAGCAAGGAACGTCGTTGCAAAGCAAAACCTTTTTGGTTCAATAGAAGCGTTGGTGTTGAGGTGGGTAAGAAAAGACGTGCTTTTAAGGCTTTCAAGTTAGCTGGTACAGCCGAAACATTTATAAGGTACAAGGAGGCCAATAAATCATGCAAAGAAGCTATAAGGCAAGCTAAAATTGCTATAGAAAAGGATATTGCAGCAAGCAGTAAAAAAAATCCAAAATTATTTTTTAAATATGTCAATAGTAAAAAAATGAAGCAGGAAGGGGTGGGACCCTTACTATCAGAGGGGGGTCAGCTGGTTGATGAAAACAAAATAAAAGCGCAGATTCTGAACTCGTATTTTTCATCTGTGTACACAAATGAGGACCAGTAAGTGAAGGTTTCCTTCTTAACACTCCCAATTCTAGTAATACAACTAATGATGCATGGTTCACACATGAAGAAATTCAAAAGAGACTTGAACATGTTAAGATTAACAAAGGTCCAGGGCCAGATGGTATTCATCCCAGGGTAATTAGCGAGCTTAGCTCTGTGATTGCCAAACCTCTTTACTTAATTTTTCAGGATTCATTGAGATCTGGCATTGTGCCGAGAGACTGGCGAATTGCTAATGTGGTGCCTCTATTCAAAAAAGGATCCCGTTCTCAGCCTCAAAACTATAGGCCAGTTAGTCTGACGTCAGTATTAGGAAAGCTTTTCGAAGGGTTAATAAAGGATAAGATACTGGACTTCATAGCAAATCATAATACTATGAGTTTGTGCCAGCATGGTTTTATGCGTAATAGATCTTGCCAGACTAACTTAATTTCTTTTTACGAGAATGTAAGTAGAGACCTCGATTCTGGGATGGCAGTGGATGTGATTTACTTAGACTTTGCTAAAGCATTTGATACAGTGCCACACAAAAGGTTACTGGTTAAATTAAGGAATGTTGGCCTGGAACATAGTATTTGTACCTGGATAGAGAACTGGCTAAAAGATAGACTACAAAGAGTGGTGGTAAATGGAACATTTTCTAATTGGACCAGTGTTGTTAGTGGAGTACTGCAGGGCTCTGTACTAGGTCCCTTGCTTTTCAACTTGTTTATTAATGACCTGGAGGTGGGCATTGAAAGTACTGTTTCTATTTTTGCAGATGATACTAAATTGTGCAGAACTATAGGTTCCATGCAGGATGCTGCCACTTTGCAAAGTGATCTGTCTAAACTGGAAAACTGGGCAGCAAACTGGAAAATGAGGTTCAACGTTGATAAATGCAAGGTTATGCACTTTGGCAAAAATAATATAAATGCAAGTTATACACTAAATGGCAGTGTGTTGGGAGTTTCCTTAAATGAAAAGGATCTAGGGGTCTTTGTAGATAACACGTTGTCTAATTCTGGGCAGTGTCATTCTGTGGCTACTAAAGCAAATAAAGTTCTGTCTTGCATAAAAAAGGGCATTAACTCAAGGGATGAAAACATAATTATGCCTCTTTATAGGTCCTTGGTGAGGCCTCATCTGGAGTATGCAGTTCAGTTTTGGACTCCAGTCCTTAAGAGGGATATAAATGAGCTGGAGAGAGTGCAGAGACGTGCAACTAAATTGGTTAGAGGGACGGAAGACTTCAATTATGAGGGTAGACTGTCAAGGTTGGGGTTGTTTTCTCTGGAAAAAAGGCGCTTGCGAGGGGACATGATTACACTTTACAAGTACATTAGAGGACATTATAGACAAATGGCAGGGGACCTTTTTACCCATAAAGTGGATCACCGTACCAGAGGCCACCCCTTTAGACTAGAAGAAAAGAACTTTCATTTGAAGCAACGTAGAGGGTTCTTCACAGTCAGGACAGTGAGGTTGTGGAATGCACTGCCGGGTGATGTTGTGATGGCTGATTCAGTTAATGCCTTTAAGAATGGCTTGGATGATTTTTTGGACAGACATAATATCAAAGGCTATTGTGATACTAAGCTCTATAGTTAGTATAGGTATGGGTATAAAGAATTTTAATTAAAAGTAGGGAGGGGTGTGTGTATGGATGATGGGTTTTCATTTGGAGGGGTTGAACTTGATGGACTTTGTCTTTTTTCAACCCAATTTAACTATGTAACTATGTAACTATAACTATGTGTCTGAATAAACTGCCTTAAAGGAAAAGTAACGCCAAAAAATAAAAGTGTTTTAAAGTAATTAAAATATAATATACTTTAGCTATGCATTGGTAACCGTGTGTTTGCCTTAGAATGTGTTTGCCTTAGAAAGACTACTATAGTTGTGTGTAGCCATGGGGGTAGCAAGGTAACAAAAGGAGAAAATGCACTGGCTACTTAACAGATGACAGATAAGCTCTGTAATAGAATACAATGGATTCTAAAGAGTGCATCTGTTATCTGCTATGTAACCTAGGCTTTGAATGGCTGCCCCCATGGCTACACAGCAGCTTGTTTATATACATTATAGCAGTGCTTCTGAAGCAAACACACCCGTTTTACCAGTACAAGGAAACAGTACATTATTTTTACTTATAATATAACTTTTTCTTAAAAATGTCCAAGAAAGCAAAATGAATGTCTGGTTACTCTCCTAGTCCGACCTCTCAGAAGTCATATTTAAATATCTTTCACTATTGGAATCCAGTTGGGTTTAAACAAGCTGCCTGCAAGTTTGGATTTCTAACTAAATCTCAAGGTACTCCTGAAGCTTAGAATGTAAGTTGGCAGCAGCATTGTTGTACAGCCCTTAATACCCAAATAACATTCCCTTGCCCAGGACTGAAAGCAAGAGAATGAAATGCTCAGCTTACCATGCAGTGATGATCCTGCAAATAAACATTATCTATGGTACATTTAGATCATTTTGGTTAAAAGTCATTATTAAGTAAATAATGTACCCCTGTTGTACAACGTAAGGGTATTATAAGTCACCAATGAGAACCATGACCATATTTTACAACAAGGGGTACATTATTTCTTATTTAAAGGGGAACTATCATGAAAATGATACTGAAATAATAAACTTTCTAAATACAATCAAATAAAACTTCTGCATTGTTTCTGAAATAATCAAGTTTTTCTTCACTATTCCTCTCTCAGCATCTGTTTCTCTTCATGCAGCAGTTGGGTGTCAGATATTCATTGACAGTAAGATCCAATATATCTTATAGGGGGGCTTCCTTTCCTAGCAGATGTATTAGAGCTCACCCAAATAAGTGATTCCAGTACAAACAAAATAACCGCCTTTTGCACGAATTCTGCATGTAGAGAGACATGATGTCTGGTGATTTTAATAGAGTAACCTCTAATACATCTTCTAGGCAAAAGGACCCCCTATAAGATATATTGGATCTGTTAATGAATATCTGACAACCTTTGTTTGCAGAACAGCACCAGACTGTCAATATTTTTGTTTAAAAAGCCTTTATTTCAGCTTTGGGCATCACCGCAACGTTTCAGGCCATGCTGCCTTTTATCAAGCTATGATGAATATCTGACGCCCAGCTCCTGAATGAAGACAGAATGAAGAGAAACAGATGCTGAGAGAGTAATAGTGAAGATAACCTTGATTATTTCAGAAACAATGCAGAATTTTGAATTGATTGTATTTAGAAAGTATATTATTTCAGGATGCTGAATATTTTATTGAATTTTCATTTTCACAATAGTTCCCCTTTAAATAAAAGTTTCAGCAAGTCATGTGACACAAGTTATATCACTAAGCATCAGTTATAGCTGATGACATCACTAAGCACCGTTTATTAGGATATTTATGACTCTTGTGTACTACATGACTAAGTATGTTCCAATCATTATTTGTTTAACCCTTTCTGTTGTGTCTCTGAGTGATGAAACAATCTCTTAACACTCTTAACATTAGTTACATACCTGTACGAGAAGCATAGGAATCCTCCTGAAGTTCTCAGGCACGCTAATTGGTGGAATCACCCAGGCTCTTTTAACCCGGTGTCCCTTGCCAGTCCCTCTGCCACGCTGTCTCCAGGGAAAGAACACCGGGGTTTCTGGAGAATGCTCATCCCAAACCATTAAGCAATGCAACTGCAAGGAACACACAGAGGGAATAGTCAGCGAGGTTGTGTGTGAGGACTTGAGCAGCCTGCATGTTAATATAAAAAGCTGCCTATTCTAGCACCCGTTAGGTTGGCCAATTTATACCCAAACGGACTCATTTGGAGTCTTTGGAGGAAAATAACCTGACTCATGAGTAGATGTCTGGATTCCAAGGTGAAATGTGGTTCCATTTGGCTTATCATTCAATTGCGTGTAGTGTAAACAAAGTTTCTGCCCTTTATATTTGTAATGCTGAAAACATGAGAAATAATATTTGTAGAAAATAAGTCAAATCAACTGGACTTGCTGTGTTTTTGCTTAAAGACGTTTCACCAGTCATCCGAATGGCTTTTTCAATTCAGAATAACTTGTAAAAAGATCTCTGGAATAAATACCCTGGAATGTTGCTCCAATCAGCATAATCTGTTTATCATAATCAGCAAGGATGTCATGAAGTTAGCTGTTGGTTGTATTAGCAAGATTGGAGCTTTGAGGTGTTATTAAATATATTGGATAATTTGGCCATATGCCGTTTTAGAGTGAGCAACGTGCTTGGGCCCAGAAGCACAAAGCAATTATTCAAAAAAACTAAATATGCACGTTATCTCACTTCAGGCATTTATTTGTGCAAATTCACCAAACTTGTAATAATTTTGTGTTAAATAAATATATTAATTACATACTGCATGGCAGTGTCTTATCTGTGTCTCCAAACCAATAGATGACAATAGATGTTGCACCCCCTCCACCTCTATTCAAACTTGTTTTTTTCAGTTTTTACATATATGGCTTCTTTAACACCTCTTTTGGACCAGTCACTCTCCCGGTCTAGAATTTGGATTTGGCAGTCTTAATGTGTGTCCTTTTTCTTTTAGGTGTAGGTCCTGACCAGAGGAGCTGACTCTTCTGTGCTGCGCCATACGCTATTGCAACCGCTGTTTGGTTTCTCCCACATACAAATCCTCACTGCCCTGCACTGCATACACAATGTTAGTCTTCTTGTGCTTTGGGGTTGGGTCTTTTGGGTGAACTAGTTGTGCCTCAATGTATTGCTGGGTATAATGCAGACAGTGGCATAGTGTTTATTAAAAAAATGTTTTTCTGACACCCCAGCTACATATGGGAGGACCAAGTTCTTTTGCCTGTCCTGTTTTCCACCTTCACCGGTAGTCTTGGTGTTATTGCTTCTCTTTCTACCAGTCTTAACAAAAGCCCAATCTGGATACCCACATTTCTTAATGGAGAATTCCACCCGTAACTAAATAAAAAAACCCTACCCTGCGTAAACCCCTCTCCCCCCGGGGGAAATGCCCCTAACTTTTTACTCTTGGCGCAGATTCAGGGATCACAGTTCACCGCAGCCATCTTCCGGGTCTTCCTTAAGCTGAGACTGAGTTCGGAGAATCGGCGCATTCGCAGTTCGAGCAATTTACCGGTTTGCGACAACTGCGCTTGTGACGAAATGGACGGAAATTGCAGAAGCACCGGAAGAAGACACGAAGTCCCGGAAGATGGCTGCGGTGAACTGCGATCCCTGAATCTGCACTGCGGGGTAAGTAAAAAGTTAGGGGCACCTAGGTTGGGGGAGGGGGGTTTACTTAGGGAAGGGGGATATGGGTTTTTTAGTTATGGGTTGAATTCTCCTTTAAGAGCCTCACTCTTTCACCTTAGCCTCTGTGCTGGTGGGGATCTTGTCTGCTCTGTGATGTAGAATTCAGATACCCCCAGTGTGTGATCTAGTGGATGGTGAGAGACAAACAGCAGGTACTGGTCTGTGTGAAAAGCCATAAAAAAACACAGCAAATCCAGTTGGTTTGACTTATTTCTACAGATATACCATGACATGGATGAATGAGAATCTTCACGAATATGAGTAATAATGCCCCCTCCCCACAAAAAAAAGTAAAATATCTGAGAAATCAACCAGTCCTGCATCAAAGAGCATTTTACTAGACTGAGAACCTACTAACTAGCCTTTATGTATAATTATATAATTTCAGAGCCCCTTGTCAGGAAAGATATGTGCTGAAAATGCTGAAAACAGAATACATTTTATATTCAAGTATCAAAGCCAGACTTGTAATGATGATGATTATTATATAAACATGGGTATATCCTGTGCATAGTGTCTCTACATATACATAACTGCTGCACTGAAGAGACAAGGGGAATTACAGTACATTATGCCACCCTAGTGGGCATGTCTCAGGTTACTTGTGTTATTATGAATGGAAACTTGTGAGAACACCAGGGCCGTGCCAGTCACTCACTCCTCACTCACATATATAACAGCACAGACCTGACATGTGTCACCACTGGGATCAAGTCTCTGCTAAGCGATATCTGATTAGACTTCTGACTGTATGTGTCACACAGGCCTAATAAACCCTCAATCCTGAGTTGGTTTCTGATGAAACATGTTGCCTTGCAGTAGGTTTCCTCATATCCATCTCCTTTTAACAACAGGAAAAATATTCCCTATTCACAACTATTGCTTATCTTTGGTTTTTCTCTCTCCATAGACAGAAAGACATATAAAGCCATTCTGGCATTTAATGACATTTCTTACATTTAAAGCAGGGCTACAATAAGGCTGGATCAGGCCTCTAGAACACGGAGCAGAAGCTGGTGCTCACTCTATTCTGCCAGGGGACCTATAGAGTATTAATAATACATTGGTGACCAGGGGATTATAAAAAAAAAAAACACACACACACACACATTGGTGTTCAGTGGAATTGAACGCGTGGCTTCAGGACTTCAACTTCATCTCCTTTTGTGACTTTAGGTCTTTTCGTCGCTTCATGACTTACATTTCGGCTGTTTTCATGACTTCGGGTCTTTTCGCCGCTTCCAGGCCCGGTACACTTGTACCCCCTGTGCCCCCCTGATGGCGGCCCTGTATTCTGCAGTAATTTTTTTGTGGTTCAAGTAGCCCTTCACAGTCCCTCATCATCAATGACATGTCTAATAAATGCAGGTTGAGGGGCTACATAGATTTCAGACAATTTAAAGGTGCCGTCTATAAATTTTCTACTAGTGTCTGTCACGACCGGCACCCAATACCAGAACAAATGCCAAGCACCCTGGTCTCGGCTCGGCTTCACCAGTAGTGTGACCACCGTTGGGCTTCGGGAGGAGCCCTCAGCTTACTTGGGTGCCACCTGGACTTAACGAGGGGTGCAAGGCGAGATGTTCTGGCTGGCGAAGGGGCACGGCTGTTAGCAAAGTCTTTTTGGGCCGAAGGTCACGGTACAAAAGGATTAGGCAGAAGGATGGTCAGACAGGCTGGGTCATGGCAGGCGGATATCAGAATCGTCAGGCAGGCAAGGGTCAAACCGGGTTGTCAATCAAGGGGTAAAGCAGGAAGAGTTGTCGTAGGCAGGCAAGGGTCAGGATACAGAGTTCAGAGTCGTCAGGATACAGGCAGGGTCAAACACGGATAATCAAGATACAGAATAACAGGAACAGATGCACTAAGGCTCAGAAGCACCAGGAAACAAATCCTATCACGGGCACTGGCTGGGAGACAGAATGGGCCTTATAAAGGTTCAAATTTCGCGCCAAATGGGCGTCAAAAACGTGCTGACGCAAATGCGCCAACGTGCCTGCGCCTTTAAGAGGTGCGCAGGCACGCCGCACGCGCCCTAGAATCCAAGATTGTGCCGGCGCCCACGCCGTCTCGTGGACCACGCCGACGACACGGTGGACGACCCCACCACACAACAGGCACAACAGGTACCGTTACAGTGTCCTTGATCTGGCTCAGAACTTGTTAACCAAAGGGGAGCCGTGAGCAGGTTTGCGAGTAGTTTGGGCAGATCAGGGATGTGGCCCAAATGTACATTGTGCAAAGTTGGCATTTAACAATATGTGTCTGTGTTGTTCCAGTGAGGTCCCTTATTGCACAGTGGAAATAGTAATTCTGTATTGTGCTCCATGGCATGACAAGATGGCTCAGAGTCTCTCCTGTCTACCAGTGTAATACACAGTTCTTGCTCTGCCTCATTACCCTCATTACTCTCATTACTCTCATTACTAGACAACAGTTGTTTAAATTAAGCAAGGATTGTTCTAGCAGAATACAATTCACAGCGCTGATCCAGCTGCAAATCCGTTTCATCAAGGAAATCCAAGTGTACACGTTAAAGGGACAAGAGGATGAAAATTCATTGGGGAAGGTTTGTCCCAGGTCTAGTAACCCATAGCATGTCTTTCTAGAGATACACACAAATGCTCATATGACATAATCTGCATTCAAAACGAATATTGGTGAAACTGAATTTGCAATGAGAGAGCATGCAAGATATATTTGTAAATGTTTCCATATCTTTATAGTATGTGAGCTATGTCAGCCTTTCAGGAGGCTTCTTCATCAGGCCGATGGTGCTAAAAATGTTACCACAAACCCTCGCCAATAGAGATGGCGCGAACTGTTCGCCGGCGAACTTGTTCGCGCGAACATCGGGTGTTCGCGCTCGCCGGAAGTTCGCGAACGTCGCGCGACGTTCGCCATTTTGGGTTCGCCATTGTTGGTGCTTTTTTTTGCCCTCTCACCCCAGACCAGCAGGTACATGGCAGCCAATCAGGAAGCTCTCCCCTGGACCACTCCCCTTCCCTATAAAAACCGAAGCCCTGCAGCGTTTTTTCACTCTGCCTGTGTGTGCTGAAGAGATAGTGTAGGGAGAGAGCTGCTGCCTGTTAGTGATTTCAGGGACAGTTGAAAGTTTGCTGGCTAGTAATCGTGTTGATACTGCTCTGTTATTGGAGGGACAGAAGTCTGCAGGGGTTTGAGGGACATTTAAGCTTAGGTAGCTTTGCTGGCTAGTAATCTACCTTCTACTGCAGTGCTCTGTATGTAGCTGCAGTGGGCAGCTGTCCTGCTTCTGATCTCATCTGCTGACTGCTGCAATAACAGTAGTCCTTGTAAGGACTGCTTTTATTTATTTTTTTGTTCCAATACAGAGCAGTATCAAGCAGATTACTAGCCAGCAAACTTACTATCATCTGTCCCTGAAATCACTAACAGCTCTCCCCCTACACTATCTCTTCCAAGCACACACAGGCAGATTTTTCAGATACATTTTTGCCCTTGATCCCCCTCTGGCATGCCACTGTCCAGGTCGTTGCACCCTTTAAACAACTTTAAAATCATTTTTCTGGCCAGAAATGTCTTTTTTAGATGTTAAAGTTCGCCTTCCCATTGAAGTCTATGGGGTTCGCGAACCGTTCGCGAACCGCTCGCATTTTTGCGCAAGTTCGCGAATATGTTCGCGAACTTTTTTTCCGACGTTCGCTACATCCCTACTCGCCAATTCCATTGACAGATTTAGAAGATCCCTGAGCGGTGCTGTATCAGTCTTCTGAGTCCAGGCTGCTATTTCAGTGACTGGAGGTATTTATCACTCATATACAAATGAAAACCTCAAAGATTGTCATGGGAAAATACTAATATCACTCAGGCATCTGTTTCCCATCGCTATTCTTGCCCTTGGAGTTTGCCAAGCAGCCGTGCCATTGTCAGCCAGTGCAGGGAGCAGGTTTCATTTAATGCCCCTTGATGTTTATATAAATAAGCTGCTGTGTAGTCATGGGGGCAGCCATTCAAAGGAGAAAAGGCTCAGGTTACACAGCAGATAAGCTATGTAGAACATAATGATGTTAGCTGTTATCCACTATTTAACCAGTGCCATATAGCCTTCTTTCAATTTCCGCCATTGCTACACAGCAGCTTGTTTATATGAACTATTGTATGATCTTTCCATTACTTTAAAACACTTTCATTGTTTGGTGTTACTGTTCCTTTAACCGTAACACATTCTAGTGCAATCATTTAAAGGGATAGGTCACAGAGGAATTCTGTTGGGAGTTTCCTTCAATGAGAAGGATCTAGGGGTCTTTGTAGATAACACATTGTCTCATTCTGGGCAGTGTCATTCTGTGGCTACTAAAGCAAATACAATTCTGTCTTGCATAAAAAAGGGCATTAACTCAAGGGATGAAAACATAATTATGCCTCTTTATAGGTCCCTGGTAAGGCCTCATCTGGAGTATGCAGTGCAGTTTTGGACTCCAGTCCTTAAGAGGGATATAAATGAGCTGGAGAGAGTGCAGAGATGTGCAACTAAATTGGTTAGAGGGACGGAAGACAAATTATGAGGGAAGACTGTCAAGGTTGGGGTTGTTTTCTCTGGAAAAAAGGCGCTTGTGAGGGGACATGATTACACTTTACAAGTACATTAGAGGACATTATAGACAAATGGCAGGGGACCTTTTTACCCATAAAGAGGATCACATACCAGAGGCCACCCCTTTAGACTAGAAGAAAAGAACTTTAGTTTGAAGCAACGTAGGGGGTTCTTCACAGTCAGGACAGTGAGGTTGTGGAATGCACTGCCGGGTGATGTTGTGATGGCTGATTCAGTTAATGCCTTTAAGAATGGCTTGGATGATTTTTTGGACAGACATAATATCAAAGGCTATTGTGATACTAAGCTCTATAGTTAGTATAGGTATGGGTATATAGAATTTAATTAAAAGTAGGGAGGGGTGTGTGTATGGATGATGGGTTTTCATTTGGAGGGGTTGAACTTGATGGACTTTGTCTTTTTTCAACGCAATTTAACTATGTAACTATGTAACTATGTAACTATGTAACGTGTTGAGCAGGTTAAACTGTAGATTCCAGCGGGGCTAGGATTCTATACATTTTTGATATACATTAATAAGTCTTTTTAAATGTAATTAATTAAACGCTGCATTTGTCTGCCCCTTTGGTTCTGGTTCTGACTCTTGACACAATGTAGCAGAAGTCAACTTTCCTCTATTCAAAACTCAATTTCCCCACAACGTCTGGAATGATTCATCACCGGTCTGGCTTTGGCTACATTGTTTCAGTAGTCAGAATCAGCAGTGCAATCAACAGCAGATCGGCACTGCTTGCAATAGCATTTACGCTAATTTACATACGTTTGAAACCGGTAAACATTTTATTAAATGTGCATTTGAAAGCTGCTAAGAATGATATTTTCTTTAAATAGGCAAATGTGTGTACGGCTTTACAAAACATAGTAACAAAGCAAGTGAGGGAATAGAGGGTTATGGGAGATAGCGAATAGTACAAGTTGATCCAGGGCCGGGTCCCATTGCCATTTTGGAGTCAGGAAGGAATTTTTCCCCCTCTGAGGCGAAAGGAGAGGCTTCAATGGCTTTTTTGCCTTCCTCTGGATCAACTGGCAGTTAGGCAGGTTAAAATACAGTTCAAAGGTTGAACTTGATGGACGCGTGTCTTTTTTCAACCTAAAGGTGGCCATAGACACACAGATCCGATCGTACGAATCGAGGATTCGTGCGATTTTCTGATCGTGTGTCGCGTGTGCCGACATCTTTTGTCCGGCGGAGATTGGTCGTTTGGTCGATCGGTCAGGTTTGATTTTGACCCGGCCGATCCCGCCAGGGGCCCATGGCACATCATAATCTGATCGTTCCGCCATATGGCCGAACAATCAGATTACGCCCGATATAGCCATGGCAAACGAGCGGATTTTTGCATCTATGGCCACCTTAACTTACTATGTTACAACCTCTTAAAAATGGTATAAACTTAGAGCTGTAGATATAAAGGATCATAAACAGTTGTTTTTTGTTACTGCTGCATTTTCCCTGTAGATAGCTGGAACAGCCCGGCAGTACTGATACACTGGGCACAGCGAATGTGCATTATGCAAATACTTGATGGATTAGAACATTTCACTCTTCGATGACCAGAGAGTCCGCAGCCATGGGCAGGTGTTAAAGTGGAAGGAGCAGTAATTGATTATCCAGCTGCCCTGAGTGGGAGGATTAAGTTGCACTGAGAGGTCCCCTGTGACCCAGAATGTACCAGCTGCTGCTCCTCCCCGCCCTCTATTCCCTTGGTATGGTCCTGTTACAGGAGTCACAGGAATTTACCTCATTCCAAACAAGAAAGGTTCTGAGGAATGCACTGCGCCAAATGGCTGAAGGGAGGGGGGTAGTTATTTATATAAACTGGTATTATTTGCACAGAATTCCATACACAACACACACTGCATTCTCACATCTGCCATTGGAACATGTTTATTTTATTGTTTTCTCTTTTAAAGGGAAGCTACCACCTTGGTAAACATAATCTTTTTACTTTGTGTAAATATTTATATTTGCCTTTGCAATGGTGGTTATTGTGCTTTTGGGACCTGACCGATCCCTGCCCCATCCATTGGAAGTGCCTGCGATATGGATCTCCATCAAATTTGGGAAATGGAAAACAGTCCTGTTTGCCACTGGCCTTACATCAGATTGTGAAGTCTCTGCCAATGATTTGTCTTTCTCAACTGCATCATTTCTCTACTAAATACATTAACACATATTCTCTCTTTGCATTATTCTTATGACAACAATAAGAGGTAAATAATGTTTTTTCATCTAATGAGGTTCCTCCCCTGGATACAATAAAGGTGTTAATAGTTTGTATTTAATCATTTCCTTGCTAACACTGACTGATCAGACTCAATGTCACAAACTTATAACCGTCCTCAGCTCTTCTGTTGCTTTGCATTCCCCATACAAGAAGCCAGATGAGTAACAGAACTGATACGTATGGCTTAGCCAGCTAAATTACAAATTGGGTTCCTTGGTTTTTCCGCACCTTCTAACCACCCATCACCACTGTTTAGAAGTCCTGTAATCTTAAAGTGGCCATACACGGGCCAATAAAAGCTGCTGACAGACCGAGTCGGCAGCTTATTGGCCCGTGTATGGGGCCCCCTGACGGGCTTCCCCGATCGAGATCTGGCCGAAAGTCGGTCAGATCTCGATCGGATGGGACTAAAAATTCAGTTGGATTGCGGGGGCCGCATCTGTTTGTTGATGCGGTCAGACCCGCAATCCGACCACCCATTCCCGTTTGTTAGGAACCGATCATTGGGCCCTAGGGCCGAAAGATCGATCAGCCCGATATTGTGATATCGGAGAGAGATCCGCTTGTTTGGCGACATCGCCAAACGAGCGGATCTCTCGGTGTATGGCCACCTTTAGACGTGCAGACAGCTCTTAAAGATCAACATGAATCTGAACCAGAAAGAAAGGAACTGCAGAGAAGAGCTAACGAGGTCGCACAGCCTTGTTAATAAATATAATTAGATTGTGTAACTTGGAAACCATGAAAGGAATAATTAATGCCTTAAAAAATGTTTTTTTGATGAGTGCAAATAATTCCATTCAAAATAAATTCATTGTGTCCACACTTTGATGTGTTGTCATTATTTTCTCTTGTGATAAACAATTAGGAGTTAATAAAGTGGAGTACTAGTCTTTTTAAGGCATTAATTATTCCTTTCATGGATTCCAAGTTACACACACAATCTAATTATATTTATTAACAAGGCTGTGCAACCTCGTTAGCTCTTCTTTGCAGTTCCTTTCTTTCTGGTACAAATTCATCTTAGCCAGCTAAACCATTCCATACAACTCTCTTTCTATCACCTGCATAGAGAGTTGACAATATAGATATCGCTGGTACTAAGTACAATTTTGCAGGAGGGTATAATGGCCATCTCAGATGAAAGAAGCCTTAGATTTGTCCTGCTTGCAGTATTATGTTTTTGTCATACAGTGCAATGTCTAATATGTAAGCCCAAGCTGCCCTCTATAGCTCATATCTACTCACCTTCCAAATATACATACACATTTTAAACTAGTTCAGACATTAACTTCTGAAATGCTGATAATGAGGAAACTATTGTGATGTAGCATCAGAAACAGTTCTAGAACTGTCTCCAGAGTCACAAAATTGTGGTCATTAGCTTCCAGTGTCATTGTGGAGGTTACACAAACATTTGGAGTAATACAACGACTTTGTAGTTAAGGCTGGATAACACTGAGAAACCTCTCACTCGAGATGTACTTGTAATGGTCTAAATCTGAATTTATGGTCTATATACCTGTATATATTCCCCTATGGAAATCTTTTTCTAATTAAGACTTTCTTCAGTCTTCAGGTGCCTGTGTGTCCCTGCTATGTGGGAACACATACCATAAGTAGCAGACTGGCCTACAGCAGAGACCATACCATGAGTAGCAGACTGGCCTACAGCAGAGACCATACCCAGGGCCGGATTTACATAGAGGGCGCCCCAAGGCCCACTGCCGTTTGCCCCCCCTGTCCCCTACCTTTTATTCATGCAAATGTTCATGGAGATTGTATCTCCTGCACATCCCCAGTGTTTTTGAACCAATGTGGGTGTGGTTGGCCAGCATGCCGCCCCCCTAAAATCCTGCCACCCTAGGCCCAGGCCTAGGTGGCCTTCCCACAAATCTGGGCCTGACCATACCATGAGTAGCAGACTGGCCTACAGCAGAGACCATTCCATGAGTAGCAGACTGGACTACAGTACAAAACATACCATACGTGGCAGACTGGCCTACAGTAAAGAACATATGAGTAGCAGACTGGCCTACAGCAGAGACCATACCATGAGTAGCAGACTGGACTACAGCAGAGAACATACCATGAGTAGCAGACTGGACTACAATACAAAACATACCATACGTAGCAGACTGGCCTACAGTACAGAACATACCATGAGTAGCAGACCTACATAGCACAAATAACAAACTACATTATAATATTTTGCATGCAATCTAGTTGGAGCAAGTATGTGGAGTGGTTGGCCCTCCTGGGTATATCCCCATCATTA
Source organism: Xenopus petersii (assembly GCA_038501925.1). Lineage (NCBI taxonomy): Eukaryota > Metazoa > Chordata > Amphibia > Anura > Pipidae > Xenopus > Xenopus petersii. The sequence goes on along the minus strand of CM076678.1, from coordinate 53,094,713 downwards.
TGTAAATCATTGCTTTCTAACCAGTAGTCCTGCAGTTGTCATTGAATTACAACTCCCAGCATCCTCCACCAACCATTTCTTGAACTATCACTCTGATGAACACAGCAACACTATTCACATATAACATAACAAGCACACTTTTTTTTATCTGAACCCGTAAGTACATATGACTGTGCATTTCACTCTACACGACACAGACACATATAGATACATATATACACATATGAACAGAACCATGACGGATTGGAGCAGCACAATGTCAGCACATCATACATAGTGTAATACTGGCACACCAGGAAGATTCAGGTTTGATTGAACTGTACAAGTCAGGGTACCTCATTTCTTAGGCATTTTCTTGTCAATTTTCTTTGTCAACATTTTATGATTGGGGGTGGCAGGGTGGTGGGCAGTGGGAATGTTATTAGCTGTGGGATGGTATTTTCCCAAGGCTGCTGCCAAGGAGTCTGGAATAGACTCAGTTCTGATATACAGTGCATAAGACATGATGTATGAATGTCTGGGAATGTGCACAGCTTCTTAACATTACACAGAGCTGGCAGCACTCTGTAAATATTCTACATATGCAAATCATCCAGTGCTCACTATAAGCTCTGTGGTTAAAGGAGCAATATACACATACAGTCAACAGCCCAGTAAATATTTGTTAATAAGTCTTATAGTAGATGAGTAAACACCACCTGTCCATCAATATAAGAAAAAATTCTAAATGATGCAGGAGGCACTGACACGACTCCATTTAAAGCTGACTCTAATGTGCCTCAAAGAGGAAAAATGTATTCTTCCTGTATAATGTAATAATATAATAATATAATAAATACCAGTACCCCTGTATTAAAAAAAATTCCACCCTTTCTTCAAATGTTCAATTGTACCTGCCAATACAACATTATAATAAAACCATAACATCTCCTTTCTTATCATTTAGAAGGAATGATCTCTTGTCCTCTTGAATGATCCACTGGTGAATATAGAAAAATGAAAAAGTCGAATGTACCGTACTCTTCATTTTTAAGCATAAAAGGAGAACTAAAGCTAAACTAAAGAAGTAGACTAGAAATGTTGTACATTATGTTTTGGGCTTCTGTACCAGCCCACGGCTACCACAACCCTTTAGCAGTAAAGATCTGTGCCTCCAAAGATGCCCCAGTAGCTCCCCATCTTCTTTTCTGCTGATTCACTGCACATGCTCTGTGCTGCTGTCACTTACTGAGCTTAGGGACTGACTCAAAATATACAGTACACATAGAATATGAATACAGATAATTACTACATGGCAACACAGAAATGCAACTAGCATCAGAATGTAATAATCTGCCCTGTAGCATCAGCTTTATAATTTGCAGTGATCCCTGAGGTTAGCTTCTCAGAGCCCACTGAGCAAGTGAGTGTCACAGACACTTTCCAAGATGGTGACCCCCTGTTACAAGTTTAAAGTCCTGGATCATTGCTGCTATTGAGAAGCTGAGACTTTAGGCTGGTGCAATAAGTTCATTATATAAAATATGGCATTTTAGCCATATTCATTTTTAAGGTTTAGTTCTCCTTTAAGCCCCTCTTTTCCAGTAATTCTATTGGCCAACCTAAATTCAATTCCATCTTATTTTAATTAAACGTATATAGAATATGCACATAAAGCGTGATCTAATCTTATACTTATTGCATCTCACTGTCAACAGAAGAAGAAATTGAAATCTTTAGTCACACTCTTTCTCACAGTGCTGTTAACTGTTAATCAGGCCTCTGTAAAACTTCAATTATACTTGTACATGGCAAGACAAAACAGGCAACTTCTTCAGCTCTGTAAATATGTTTTTACAACAATGTCTGAATATATTTCCAGTATTTAGCCTGTTTGTTGGTTTCATGATGAACACATGGAGAACAATACGTATCCCTTTTATTTATAATTACTCATAATCTTACATAGGACTTTGGCTACACACAAGCTAGTTGCAGGATATCTGACTATTTATTCCTCAGGATATTTGGCCAGGCAGGAGGATAGCTTAATCTTTTGGCAGAAGAGTGGGGACTACAGATCTGGGACAGCCAATAACCTAACACAAAACTGTTCATCATGGAAAACAATTACGGTACTACATGGGAAATCCCCATACAACATATATTATATTAACGGCTGTGGAAAACCTTGTCGACTGATGTTTTTCATAAACTCACAATTTGGAGCCTTTAAAGCTAATCCTACAGCTTCTACATTCACATTTCTGTCTGACTGTATTTATTCGAACCCTACAGAGAATAGAGTAACCTTGTTCTGCTCACCTTAACATAGTTTGCAACATTTGAAACCAATTTCAAGGCAGACTCAAGGACGAGAGCATGGAGGACACACTCTCACATTACACATACACAATTGTGATTATTACAATTACTCAGCCTTCATATTATCTGTTAATATGTTATAAATGGACCTGATGTAATTACGTTTTCATTATTTATTATATGTATTTTTTTTACTTATTACCCTTTAACCCTATTTCCAGTCTAAAACAGAAAATGATGTCTGGCTGTCAGGGGGTAACTGTTCCCAGCAAGTCACTGTAAGCAGATCTATAAGATGGAACCCGGAACACACTACTGCGTGTGTATGGTGGCTGCCAAGCCTGACTGATATCCATGAACTATAAATAATGGTTGGTTTGGGCAGGTTTGAAACTTGATCTGCAGATACACCAGGTTGACTTGCATATGATGCATTGGCAGATAAACAAAAAACGGGAAAGTTGTGCTCACCACTAAATTTTAAACTATTAGGTGGGGATGGAATGAGGCTGTGGCCACAACATTCATACAACCAAATACAAGAGTCCTATATCAATATATTTAGGACATTGAGACATTTGGTACATTAAGCTACTATAAGGTGGTGGCACACGGGGAGATTAGTTGCCCATCGACAAATCTTCTCTACGTCGGGCGACTAATCTCCCCGAAATGCCTTCGGAATCTTGCTGGCGGGATGGCATACAAATCGCTTTGGATTTCCGAAGTCACCCAAAGTTGCCTCATGAGGAAACGATTCGTATGCCATCCCGCCCATGATTCATATTCTTGCCGGCGGGAAGGCATTCGGGAGATTAGATTAGATTGGGCGACTCATCTACCCGTCTGCCACCACCCTAAAATGCCTTACCCTTTAAACATAACAGGTATTGTTTGTCCATTGATTGAAATATATTGAGAGATGAGCAACTATGTCAGTCATTCCTGTTCTGCCCAGTCCTACACTTACTTTCTTCTTACTTGTTAGGAATTAGCAGATAAGTAAATGAAGAGCTCTTTGTGTCCTGCTTTTCTAATGATTTGTGTTCTTTGAAGGAACAATTAGAACAATAGAAAAGAAGCCCTTCAATTTGGCATGTGGTCTCTTCAGTCAGAGAGTGTGGGGGATCTCCCGTATATGGCCACTCTTAGCGACATCAAGGTGATATTATATCTTTAAAGACCTATTATATCTTTAAGGACCTATAATATACCAACGATGGCTTACTAATCATAGAATGAAGACATACTGGCAGTTAAACACTTGCCTGCAGTTTGTCAGTTTTATAATCTATGAAATGACAAAAATACCCTGATAAATATGTGTCATGAAATCCTGCAAACGAAGCACAATAAGTAAAAACAAAGGATACCTAACTCAGCACAGACTGCCTAACTTGTACCTAAAGGTGGCCATACATGGGCCGATAAAAGCTGCCAACAGACCAAGTCGGCAGCTTATTGGCCCGTGTATGGGGCCCCCCGAGATCTCGATCCGACCCCCATTCACATTCGTTAGGATCCGATTGTTGGGCCCTAGGGCCCAAGATCGGATCAGCCCGATATTGCCCATATCGGAGAGAGATCCGCTGGTTTGGAGACATCGCCAAACGAGCGGATCTCTCCGTATATGGCCACCTTTAAAGGAATTCATAAACTCATAGAAAAAGAACTGGAGAGGTCAAAATGTTTACTTTGGTATCATGGAGCAAGATCACCATCTGGTTGGTATTTTCCCAGCATGCCTAGTAAGAATTATGCTCGCTGCCAATGTTATTAAAAGGGCAGAAAATTAAAAATATAGGAAGGCCAGTATTTTTTCCAGAAAACGTAGAAACCCTATGTAGGAGCTCAGCAAAAGCCTCTGCTCATCTGCTGGCATTTTGTTGGTTAAAAGATTGAGATTCATTTTTAAAGTAAGACAAATTGTCTGGGATCTATTACTCAATATGCTAGGGGGAGCAATGATTTCTAGTTCAGCACATTTTCTCATGGATAGTGCTTGTAATGCTCTTCTGTTGTTGGTCATACAAGACAACAAGTATTAGGTATTAGTATTAGTAATCTTCTGTGCATCCTGTTTAATGTATATTGATAACTGAAACCTCACCCCCAACTACCAAATATTCTCAGTCTCACAAGTGGGTAGAGGATGTGGTTTCCAGCCCTTCTTCTAAAGGGGTATGCCAAAAATGTCCAGCTGTCAGCCTCTCATATATATATAAGACTGAGTAACATGGATGGTAAATGGGTGTGGGGGGTCGGGTTGGAGTAAGTTGGGAAAAAATAAAACAAAAGCGAGAATCCTTGTTGACTATTCCTATACCTCAAATATAATAGCAGCGCATATGCTTCATGTAAGACTTACTATGATAAAATATAGGTAGGGTTCTAAAGTCTGGAAACCGGTTATCCAGAAATCTCTGAAATTTGGGCATGCCATTTGCCATAGTGTCCTGTGAAAAGAAGCCATTTTCCATTTTAAGTCAAAGGGTTGCTGGGCGTGTGTGAATACCATGAACAATAGTTCACCATGACTCAGTACAAGTGGCATCCTGCATGTAATAATAAAATATGTGGAACATTCTCAAATAATTCATCTGTGAGGGTTACTCACTAAAAGTCCATGGGCATATGCTGTGCACCTGCTTGTCTGACAAGCTCAGTTTGATATGGGGCTGTTTATGGAGCTGTGGATCAATGTGCGGCCAGCCTCCACTTGTCACATGCAGAAGAGATTCTTAGGGGTTGACATGTTTATAGGGGCACTAATGGGTAGGGCATAGAAGCCACTTTGGCCACCGGTATCACAGGGACATCTGGAGGAGAGAAATGACCCGAGATATATTATATTTGTCAACAAATAAAAAAAAAAACATATACATTTTTATACCTCATGGGTATCATTCAGGCAGCTGGGGTTTTGCAGGTTGGACATCCCTGAATTACATAAATCTAATGCCGGGGGGGGGGGGGGGGGCTTATGTATAATTTTGTCTCACTGCAGCTCTATTTTATGACTGTATCTTAGAGTTCAGAGTGGAAAGGTCAGCTCTTAGTTATTCACAGACAAAAGTGTATGACATCCATCTCTCCCCATGTCTAAAAAGAGCCACATTGGGTCACAAACAAAGCATTCCTCACATTTCATGCCTGTCACACATTCCTCTTGACAGTGTGTGTGTATTTATTAGGGAGGCAGGATGGGTACTATGAGCTAAATATAATTCCTATACCTAGAAGTATTGCTGCTCACGGTCTTACTATGACCAACAGATCCTTCCCTCCATGTACCTCACAGCTGAGGCTCAGCGCCCCTCCCGCTGCTATTCACAGATGAAGCATCTCACAGGTAACAGACTGGATATGTGCCCTTATATATGCATAATATAGACACAAAGAAGTTAAAAGATACGGTATAATCCATTTGTGAGTCCCCTTCCCAATGCCACATGCACTAGAGGATTCTGGGTGAGGATACTTCATTTAATAAATACATAGACGACATTTGACGGCACTTACATCTCTAGATTTTCTAGTACCACGGGAGGAAACATTGGGCGACTTTGGAAGATGAACCAGCGTCTATGTTTTTCCACTGGCAATTCTTTTAATTGCCAGTGGGAAAGCATTTTGGAAGATTTTTCACCTGTGATAGTGAAGATTTAACTGCAGGAGACAAATCTCCCCGACTGCCATCAAATACACTCACGATACTTTGAATAACTTGTGAAGTAAAGGCTCGGCGTGTCTCCCAGTCACGTGACTCAGCATGATTCCCTGAATTATAGAACAAACGATGAAGACGCAATGCCAATTCAATTGGTGTACTTAAGGTGGCCATACACGGGCCGATAAAAGCTGCCGACAGACCGTGTCGGCAGCTTATTGGCCCGTGTATGGGGCCCCCCGACGGGCTTCACCGATCGAGATCTGGCCGAAAGTCGGCCAGATCTCGATCGGATGGGATAGAAAATCCCGTCGGATCGCGGCCGCATCTATTCGTTGATGCGGTCCCGCGATCCGACCGCCCGTTAAGGCCTCGTTAGGATCCGATCGTTGGGCCCTAGGGCCCAAGATCGGATCGGCCCGATATTGCCCACCTCAAGGTGGGCATATCGGAGGGAGATCCGCTCGTTTGGCAACATTGCCAAACGAGCGGATCTCTCAGTGTATGGCCACCTTTAGAGTACCTCCAAATCTTTAATGTGCAGAAAAAAAGAACCAAACGTTTCAGGAGCCTCACTCTCCTTTCCTCAGTGGATAAGTGCACAAGTGACAATACAGAAAAACGCCATACAAATAGACAAATCGTACAACCACCCCCATCCAACGTTCAAAGTGTCCAATCAGACTGCAAGGTGGTTAAGCGTCTGTTAACACGACAGGAAATACAAAGCAGGCGGCTGCCGAGTCAGCGGAAGTGACGTAGCGCCAACCAAAGTAAAGGGGAGATGAGTTCAGTGAACATAGGCCAACTTTCAAATTAGTGCTATATAACAGCAAAAAAGTAGGGATGCAACAAATCCACCATTTTGAAATCGGCTGAACCCCCCAATCCTTCGCGAAAAATTTGGCTGAATACCGAACTGAATCTTTTTATTGCATATGCATATGCAAATTAGGGGTGGGAAGGGGAAAACTTTTTTACTTTCTTGTTTTGTGACAAAAAGTCAAGTGCTGTCCCTCCTCACCCCTAATTTGCATATGCAAATTAGGATTCGATTCGGCTGGACAGAAGGATTCTGGCCGAATCTGAATCCTACTGAAAAAGGCTGAATCCTGGCCGAATCTTGAACCGAATCCTGGATTCTGTGCATCCCTACAAAAAAGACACAATGATGTCCATTTAAATGAATACCTGTCTCTGAGTATGTGGAGGCAAGGAAATATATGCACAATTACTTAATCTCAAATTACATATAGAGAAATACTGTAGGACTGCCAGTGTGTTGCCCCACCAATCCTTGTGCAAGGCACTCTGCACAGATATACATTCCAATCTTCAGCTCCCTGGTAGATCTAAGAATAACACACAATAGTAAAAATCCATGTCCCACTACGACTCCTTCAGTTACATTGAGTAGGAGAAACAATATCCTGCCAGAAAGCAGTTCCATTCTGAAGTGCTGGCTCTTTCTGAAAACACATGACCAGGCAAAATGACCTGACACACACCGATATTGCAACTAAAAAATATACACTTGTTGGGTTAGGAATGACATTTTACACATTAGAGCGAAATATTTGCAGTGTAAACAGTGTCATTAAAAATACAAACTACACCATACAAATCATGACAGAATCCCTTTAAAGGAGAAGGAAAGGTTAAAACTAAGTAAGCCTTATCAGAAAGGTCCATCTAAATATACCAGTAAACCCCCAAAGTAATGCTGCTCTGAGTCCCCTGTCAAAAGAAACACTGCATTTCTTTCCTTCTATTGTGTACACATGGACTTCTGTATCAGACTTCCTGCCTTCAGCTTAAACCTCATTGCCCTGGGCGTGAGCATGCTCAGTTTGCTGCTCTTCCCTTCCCCTCCCCCCCTCTGCTGTAATCTGAGCCCAGAGCAGGGAGAGACTCGGGCAGGAAGTGATGTCACACCATGTTAATAATACTGCAGCTCCTATCCTAAACAAACAGAGCTTCTAGAGCTGTTTACTCCGGTATTGTAAAACATTGTACAGAATAAATATAGCATTCTAGCTTGCACTATTGCAGCTAATCTATTGACAATAAAATGCCTCTGTAGCTTTCCTTCTCCTTAAAATGTATTTACAGTATTGGCCAGTAGCACATGCAGCAGTAATTAGTCCAAGGGAGGAAAGAATGGGATTTTGGCCATGTATTTAGAAGTTGTACTATTTCTACACAATCAGTTAATGAGTGAGTGTCTGTACCAGAACCACAGCAGCTGTAAACCAGGCTTTGAACTGTACAAAACCCACATCCACTTGTCCCTGGCAGAGCTCTGATCTCATTGCATTTGTGCATTCTTATTCATCATCTTCTTTAGTCTCAGGCTCTGAGAGTAACAAGGGAGACACTTTGATCTCAGTAGTCAGTGAAGCTTTAGTAACTTGGCACTGGGCGTAAGTGATACTGGGCCCCACAACAACTTTTTAGGGGCTCCTCATCCCCAAACTTTAGGGAAGATTATTTGTTCTGCGTGTGTACACTGAAAATGAGCATCAGTCAGGACCCCCACTGGCACCCTATATCTCATGGTTTGCTGATGCTGCTCTACTTAATGCGGTTGTTCACCTTTAAATTAACTTTTAGTATAATGTAGAGAGTGATATTCTGAAACAATTTGCAATTGGTTTTTATTTTTTATTATTCGTGGTTTTTGAGTTATTTAGCTATTTATTCAGCAGCTCTCCATTTTGCAACTTCAGCCATCTGGTTGCTAGAATCCAAAATTACACTAGCAACCATGCAATGAAAAGAAGAGTAATAAAAAGTAGCAATAACAATGCCTTACAGAGCATTTGTTTTTTTTTTTAGATGGGCTCAGTGACCCTCATTCTAAAGCTGGAAGAAGAAGGCAAATAATTTAAAAACTATAAAAAAAAAAAAAAAAATGAAGGCCAGTTAAAAGTTGCTTAGAATTATACATTCTATAACATACTAAGGTGCAGATTTATCAAGGGTCGAATTTCGAAGTGATAAATACTTCGAAATTTGACCCTCGAATTAAAATACTTCGACTTCGAATATCAAAGTCAAAGTATTTTTCACCGAATTTGGCCATCGGACGATCAAAGTAAAATCGTTCGATACGAACGATTTTAGCGTACCATTGAACGATTGAATCGCTCGATATGAACAATTTTTAGCGTATGATTGAACGATTTTACTTCGATGAGTAAAGACTTAGAAAATGGTTGTAGAAGGTCCCCATAGGCTAACATAGCACTTTGGCAGGTTTAATTTGGTGAGGTATTGAAGTCGAAGTTTTTTTTAAAGAGACAGTACTTCGATTATCGAATGGTCGAATATTCTAACGATTTTTACTTCGAATCGAAGACTAAGTAAATTTGAAGTCGTAGTATCCTATTCGATGGTCGACGTATCCAAAAAATTACTTTGAATTTTGAATTTTTTTACTTTTTTTTTTACTAAATTCCCTCGAATTCCTTTCGACCCTTGATAAATCTGCCCCTAAAAGTTTACTTAAACGTGAACCACCCGTTTAAGGGCAAATGATAAGGAGTATTCTAAAACCAGAGGCACAATAGGTATTTTTTCACACCTGTGTTTCTAGAAATGTGTTGTAGCAACAAAATCTGCTTCATGTGAGCGCTCATAGTACATTGATTACATGGAGCAGATCGGCCTGAGATTCTATGCAGGTTAAATAAAAGTCTGGTGTGCATACTTCTTAGCATTTGCCTTTACACCACCAAGTCAAGAAAATAAAAATAATAATGCAGGGTAATCTGGCAAAACATTATTAGGCTTGGCTTTGTTATTACTGTTGTTTTTGCTTACTCTAATTCCCAAATGTCATCCTTTGCTATAATATATACAATATATATTTCTATGTGACTACGTATATATATCTCTTATGGTCCCTGAGCCAAAAACGACATAATGAACAGGGAGCTATGTACTCCAATTGGAACAAGACACATCCACAGTCCAATTCGGCCCTTGACCAACATGATTTTTAAACCTGCCCTATAAATTTAAGGCGATCACGCACAATATATTGGTGAGACAGAATTTCGTTCTAGATCCACACACAGGCCAATAAACTGCACACTTGGTCTAGAGCGGAAGCCAATGTCAGCCCGGGGAAAGGCAGATTTAGATTTATGAACAGAGTGGAGCCTATTCATTCTCAGCGGCCTCATTTTTATCTCCATTAGTGCCAGCTAACTCTTGTAAATGAACTACCAGTGTGACGTATTGCTCCTCTGAGATTACTTCTCTGGGAAAAGAGGGAGTTCTTTAAAAAATAAAAACACATTGCAAAGTATATTCCACAGCCTAATTTATTTATACTGGAGTTTAGAGCTCTTTGATCCATTTTCATCCATGTTTACTCTCAGTCCCAAATTCACCAAAAACAGACAACAATAAAAAATGAATTTCCATAAGCCTGATATTGAGTACTCTCCACGAGGAATGGTGAATCTAGTGTTTTTCCTTACAGCATCAGAATGCACACAGTCATATGCAATGTCTGCCATCCACACTTTAGTACTGCACAACGTGTTGTCCATGGAGAAGCCATCAATAGACAAAGATAAACAGTAGCACTGAGCGTGTAACAAATCTTAATTATCTAACCTCTTAGTCTATGAAGTTATACAAAGAGCAAATGTTAGCACTTTCTGACCCTGCCTGCGTCTGGGAAACACTTTACACCCCCCTCTTTGTGTTTATGGCCGACACTGTAGGTGTTACAACTAACCCCATTTTATACAAACGGATCAGAATAAAAACAAACCGACTGGCCCTTCTTCCAGGCCGTTAAAGAGCCAACAAGTAGAGTTCATAAAGTATTTTATAGCAAGATAAAGTCAGATGATGGACTACCATTCTATGGGTCACTGTTAGATAAGGGATTGAAGTTCACTGAACAGTGATGCTAAACATGGGGAGTTCTGCTCAACTAGGTGCTGTGCCCCTCCAGTTGTTTCTGAACTTCAAGTCTTTGAGAGCAAACAAATGCCGTGGGCTGATGGGCATTGCCATTTACCAACAGTTAGTAAGCCACGTGTTGGAAAGCAGGGATTTTACACATCCGTGACTTATAAAAGCACATAGAGAGAGATTAGTCAACATTTCTCATTATCAGGATATCCAAATCACTAAACTTTACCACCATAGCTGGGAGGCTACTCAAATTCACCAGGACAAATATCCCAGAGCTAAATAAAATACAAGACAACAAACATACTAAATTCCCTCTCTGAGCAGGTGCTTATCACACGTAGTGGTATATCCAGTTGTCAGTAAGGAGTGGATGCATTACCTGGCACAAGAAGGGCATCAGAAAGCACATGGCAAGCAGGCTCCTGCTCTCCATCCTTGCAGGGATGAGGGGCTCTCACTGGAAAAGGACAAGGGGTAGTGTGTCCGGCTATCTGTGCCACTAAGTCCCTCTCCTGGTGTGACTGACAGCACAAGTGTTCTGAGACTAAAGGAAACTTTACTCCACTGTTAGGGGTGGGAGGGGGAACCACAGGGGAGCAGGGGGGAGTGATCTGGGGGCAGGGAGTGCTGCAGCTGTGCCCAACAGGCTGCCTTCTCTCTTCAAGGTCACCTGTTTGCTTAAATGTTGAGGTGATTCTGGGAGAGGAGACCCTTCCTTCCACTGCAGCTGCTACCTGTCTGTGTCTCCCTAGTAGAAATAGAATCGAACAAAAGGACTACAGAAAAGCTGTGTCTGATGTGTGACATTGCAAGTTATATATATATATATATATATATATATATATATATATATATATATATATATATACACAGTCCAAAAGTTCTTAACGCACACCGTAATGCATGGTAATGAGATAATACCTGGGTGCTATCTTAGTGGGCAAAATTATCCAAATATCGAAAGAACAAAGATGCACACCAGGATTTGTATACAAAAGATTAAAAATCCATATTTATTAGATTACATTAAAAGTTCGGCCAACGTTTCGGTCTGCTCCTAAGACCTTTATCAAGACCATATTCTTAATAAATCCACCATGTTTAAATAGCTAAAAACATGTCACTCACCCAATTGTGCACACCCCCGCAACCATGTGACTGTGAAAAATCCAGCACCAGAAAGGTGAAGCAAATCTGTGTGATTGCTGTAAAGTATAAAAAACTTTTGTTACTTAAAAGTTGATACACAGTAAAACAAAACATACAGACAAATCCATAAGGAAACTTTTTTAGAGCTTAATGGCAACTATGTAACATATAAGTCATATTTAGCGCTGATTTAGGAAGCATAGGAAAGAGCAATATTCATTCAATCCTGTAGGGGCAACAGTGTTAAGTTTGCGGATCCAAAAGGTTTCACGCTGCAATAACATTCTGGATCTATCACCACCTCGCTTCAGAGGTGGGATATGATCGATAGCTATAAACCTAAATGTGGGCAATCTATGTCCTTTTTCTAAAAAATGTTTCGCCACAGGTTTGGTAGTATGGCCATCCCTGAAAGCTGTACTGATGGCAGAACGGTGCCCATCCATCCGTAGCCGCAATGTTTGGTCTGTTTTTCCTACATAGGATAGCCCACAGGGGCATGTGATCAAGTATATCACGTGGGTAGTGGTACATGAAATGTGGTGTCTGATGTTTAATCGTTTGCCTGTTTGAGGATGAAAAAATGATGTACCCGGGCTCATATACCTACAGGATGTGCAATTTGGACATCTGAAGCAGCCGGGTTTCAGTGTACTTAGCCAACCCCCTGGTTTTCTTGAATAGCACATTATTGGATCGCTCTTAACCAATAAATCTCTTAGGTTTGTACCCCGTTTGTAGCTCAACATTGGGGGTCCTGTTACCACTTGTCTTAAAGATTTGTCAGCTTCAATGATATTCCACTGATCACTTAGGTAATTACTGGCCACATCAGCACATGTATTATAGGTGGTAGTGAAAGTAAGTCTAGATTCCTTTTGTGGTGGCACACCTTTATCAGCTACCCTTTGTCTAGCGATGGAAAGGGCCTGGTGTAGCAACCTATCCGGATAGCCTCGCTCACTAAAGCGGAGCCACATCTCCCCTAGTTGACGTTCAGCAACAAGGTTATCAGAGTTATTTCTCAATACCCTGCAGAATTGAGAAATCGGAAGGGATTTTTTCATTGAGGATGGATGGCAACTCTCATAGTGAAGGAGTGTATTTTTGTCCGTTGGTTTTCTAAAAAGAGTAAAATCCAATTTATTATTGTACAGTTTCAATTCAATATCCAAAAATTGTATTGTATTGGGATGTATTGTATAAGTGAATCTTACCGGACTGTCCAGTACATTAAGCTCATTAACCATCTCAATGAATTCATCATGGGATCCTCGCCAGATGATTAACATATCATCGATATAGCGTTTAAACAGAAACATCTTTTCAGCAAACCGTGGGATTATGTGGCATTGCTCATAATAGTGCATAAACAAATTAGCGTATGCAGGCGCCATGGCCGCCCCCATCGCTGTCCCAGATGTTTGTAAATAAAAATTATTTTCAAAACGGAAATAGTTTAGGGTTAGTGATAATTCTAATAATTCTAGTACAAAAGGAATTGGTGGACCAATGTATGCTGTCGACTCTCACCCCCACATACTTACGTGATACACCTCATCTTTTGGAATGTGTTAAAAATGTATCTTTTACACAGGATGTGCCATATCTGTTGGCAACTATGGATGTGGTAAGCTTGTATACCATTATTCCCCATACGGCAGGTCTAGCTGCTATTGAACATGCTCTTTCAGAGTCGACAGCATACATTGGTCCACCAATTCCTTTTGTACTAGAATTATTAGAATTATCACTAACCCTAAACTATTTCCGTTTTGAAAATAATTTTTATTTACAAACATCTGGGACAGCGATGGGGGCGGCCATGGCGCCTGCATACGCTAATTTGTTTATGCACTATTATGAGCAATGCCACATAATCCCACGGTTTGCTGAAAAGATGTTTCTGTTTAAACGCTATATCGATGATATGTTAATCATCTGGCGAGGATCCCATGATGAATTCATTGAGATGGTTAATGAGCTTAATGTACTGGACAGTCCGGTAAGATTCACTTATACAATACATCCCAATACAATCCAATTTTTGGATATTGAATTGAAACTGTACAATAATAAATTGGATTTTACTCTTTTTAGAAAACCAACGGACAAAAATACACTCCTTCACTATGAGAGTTGCCATCCATCCTCAATGAAAAAATCCCTTCCGATTTCTCAATTCTGCAGGGTATTGAGAAATAACTCTGATAACCTTGTTGCTGAACGTCAACTAGGGGAGATGTGGCTCCGCTTTAGTGAGCGAGGCTATCCGGATAGGTTGCTACACCAGGCCCTTTCCATCGCTAGACAAAGGGTAGCTGATAAAGGTGTGCCACCACAAAAGGAATCTAGACTTACTTTCACTACCACCTATAATACATGTGCTGATGTGGCCAGTAATTACCTAAGTGATCAGTGGAATATCATTGAAGCTGACAAATCTTTAAGACAAGTGGTAACAGGACCCCCAATGTTGAGCTACAAACGGGGTACAAACCTAAGAGATTTATTGGTTAAGAGCGATCCAATAATGTGCTATTCAAGAAAACCAGGGGGTTGGCTAAGTACACTGAAACCCGGCTGCTTCAGATGTCCAAATTGCACATCCTGTAGGTATATGAGCCCGGGTACATCATTTTTTCATCCTCAAACAGGCAAACGATTAAACATCAGACACCACATTTCATGTACCACTACCCACGTGATATACTTGATCACATGCCCCTGTGGGCTATCCTATGTAGGAAAAACAGACCAAACATTGCGGCTACGGATGGATGGGCACCGTTCTGCCATCAGTACAGCTTTCAGGGATGGCCATACTACCAAACCTGTGGCGAAACATTTTTTAGAAAAAGGACATAGATTGCCCACATTTAGGTTTATAGCTATCGATCATATCCCACCTCTGAAGCGAGGTGGTGATAGATCCAGAATGTTATTGCAGCGTGAAACCTTTTGGATCCGCAAACTTAACACTGTTGCCCCTACAGGATTGAATGAATATTGCTCTTTCCTATGCTTCCTAAATCAGCGCTAAATATGACTTATATGTTACATAGTTGCCATTAAGCTCTAAAAAAGTTTCCTTATGGATTTGTCTGTATGTTTTGTTTTACTGTGTATCAACTTTTAAGTAACAAAAGTTTTTTATACTTTACAGCAATCACACAGATTTGCTTCACCTTTCTGGTGCTGGATTTTTCACAGTCACATGGTTGCGGGGGTGTGCACAATTGGGTGAGTGACATGTTTTTAGCTATTTAAACATGGTGGATTTATTAAGAATATGGTCTTGATAAAGGTCTTAGGAGCAGACCGAAACGTTGGCCGAACTTTTAATGTAATCTAATAAATATGGATTTTTAATCTTTTGTATACAAATCCTGGTGTGCATCTTTGTTCTTTCGATATTTATATATATATATATATATATATATATATATACATACACACAAGCCATGAATATCTTGTAAATTATATCCTTATAAACGGTTAGTTCTGATGTTATCAGTTATAAACGGTGAGTTCTGATGTAATTTCTGTCACATGACTCATTGAAATTTGTGTATTATAATAAATAAAGTACCCCCAGTTGCAAAATATGAGGACATTAGAAGTTACCTCGGAGTTCCATGACCTGTATAAAAACACTTGGCCTTCGGCCTCGTGTTTTTATATGGTCATGAAACTCCGAGGTAACTTCTAATATCCTTATATTTTACAAAAGGGGGTACTTTATTCACTATATATATATATATATCTAATACACAAAAGCCATGAATATCCTGTAAATTATATCCTTATAAACAGTGAGTTCTGATGTCATCAGTAATAAATGGTGAGTTCTGATGTCATCAGTTATAATCGGTGAGTTCTGATGTCATTTCTGTCACATGACTTGCTGAAATTTCTGTATTATAATAAATGAAGTACCCCCAGTTGCAAAATATGAGGATATAAGAAGTTACCTCGGAGTTCCATGACCTGTATAAAAACACTCGGCCTTCGGCCTCATGTTTTTATATGGTCATGAAACTCCTCAGTAACTATCTTCTTGGCTTTGAACATGCAGCGTTACAGAGCAGGTGCAGCTACCACAGATCCCATGGACACCCCGATCCAGTGCCGGGCCACGCTGGGCAGGCGCCCTAGGCAGGCCCGACACTCGTGGCGCCTGTATAGTGTGCGCGTGCGTGCGCGTGCATTAGCGCTCGCGTGTGCATGTGCCAATTTGCGCTCGCGTGCGCAGAAGCGAATTTGCACATGCGCAGAAGCGCACAAAGTGCGAAAAGTCGGCTAGAGATGGGAACCGGACTTGGGGTAGGCGACAGAGGAGGTATGTGCCTGGCGCCCTCCCAGCTTTGCGCCCTAGGCACGTGCCTACTCTGCCTACCCCTAGTTCCGGCTCTGCCCCGATCCACCCATCAATGCCATGTTGTTAGAATACATTTTTGTGGACACAAGGCATGCTGAGCAGTGACACTAGAGTGAAAAAAATGTTCAGTAGTTTTTTCCTGACTGTCATTTAACCTTACCAGGCTTGAACTAAAACTGCTTGCTATCTTGTTGATACAGTCACAAGCCATAGCAACAAAATGGCATTTTTAGAATTTGACGTCATGCTTCTAAAGCTAGGGCATTGGGAGGAACCCTATTATAGAAAGTTACTAAACCTAGTTAACTAAACCTAGTTAAGAGCTGGAAAACAGACAGAGTATTCCAACTCCCTGCAATAGACATGGACTGCAAGTTTAAGGGTGAAGACACACAGAGCTACTAGTAGCATCTACTTGTCACGGCTACAAAATAGACAATAGTGATAATTGGCTTTGCTAAAACCCTACTTGTGTTTCAGCAGAGGCAATTCTCAGTATTGTCTATGGCAGGATATTTTGTAGACACAAAAATGAGCTGCTACTAGTAGCTCCAGAGCAAGTAGCAGTAGCCATAGACAATACTGACAATTGCCTCTGCTAAAACATAGGTAGGGGCCCATTTATTAAGCCTCAATTTTTTCTGGTCGAGGTTTGTAAGGGGAAAATTTTTTATGGAAAAATAAAAACTCTAATTTTTAGAGATCTATCGTACCCGAAAGCTGCTAAAATCTGAATCAGAAAATATGCCAACTCAAACCTGTCGAGGTCATGTAGAAGTCAATGGAAGATTTCCCTGAAGTTTTTTCTTGACACTGTCATCTGCGCTGGATAATCCGATAAGGTCTGGGTTTTTGTTCGATAATCTGAAGAAGGTGTAAATTTCGGATCGTCAATCATATGATATGAATTGACACTCAATTTTGCTGAGATATGTTTTTTTAAAAAAAATATTGATAAATGAGTTCAATTCTTGGAATTTAATTTGATTTAAGTTTTGTTTTCATAAAACAACTTGGTTAATTTGAATTGAAGTCAATAACTCCCATAGTGTCTTAGCAATGCTAATGATCACTATTGTCTATTGCTCCTCTCCAGTAGGGTTTCAGTGGTTGAAGGAAGCCATGAGTGCAGAACTATGTGCAGCCTGGCATTCTGGATCTATGCACATTCTTCGAGGCTCGTGGGAATTTGCGGGTCAGGTTTGGTTTACAGACTTGAAGGGGAACCTGTGACATGGCAGCTGCTGCTAAACTGCACTAAACAGCTGTTAGACGTTGCTGAGCATTCGTAATCAAAATGGATTTGTTTTGCCTTTCGCCCGGAATTTTAGTAATACTATCTGTTTAGGGCTAAATGTGATGGATGTGTCTTCTCTCAGCCTCAGCTACTATGCAGTATTGCTACTGGAAGTTCTGATGAGATAAATATTTTTATAGAAATACTTTTCTATAATACAAAAAATACATATATTTAAAAATGTAGAGGATGAGCAAAATAAAAGTAAAAAAAACCTGCTTTTCTGGAATTAGGAGCTGACTCCCTTGGGCTTAACTCTCCTGTGTTTTAAAGGTACCGGAGAGGCATTTTGGTGCTTCTGATAAAGTGCCACCTAAAGCAATACCATTATGGAAGTGGCCATTTCTGGGATATGGGACAATTCTCCCATACTGAATGCCCCAAGGAATGAAAGAAGTTGAAACTGATGGGGCAATTTTCTTCCCATATCCCCAGAGTTTAGCAATATTCAGTTCTAGGGTTACTGGAAACTATGATAAAGGATTTCCCTGGCCACTTAAAGGGGTTCTTCACATTGAAGTTAACTTTTACTATGTTATAGAATGGCTTGTTCCTAGCAACTTTGCAATTGGTTTTCAAAGTTCATTTTCTATAATTTGATATGACACCCTAAACCTATTGCTCTGTGAGGCTATAATAAAATTCTGGCTATAATATTTTTTTTTAATTTCTATACAGGCCCTCTGCTATTCGTATTCTCGTTTCTTGTTCAAACTATTGAATGGTGTACTAGGGTAAATCAGATCCTAGCAACAGGATAGCTGCTGAAATACCAAACTGGAGAGCTGCTAAACAAAAGCTTAAAGGAGACATTTAGGATAAACGAAAAAAACCCTAATTTTATAGGCAATTCTGAGTAATGTGCTAAAAATTCATATCATCTTTAAAAATAGCCCCTTTATTAGAGCTCCCTATAGATGTTCACTGGTCCCTGTTTCAAATGAGGGGTGGACGTGTTCTATTGGTCCCTGCCAGAAGCACAGTAGGAGGGGGACAGCCAATCACAGGCCTGCAGTCACACAAGCACAGACAGGCGTCAGTTCCCTATCAGGTCCTGCTAGCTGCTGATTGGTTCTTGTGCTACAGTGCAGTGTGCTGAGAGCCTGCACAGCCTGGGAATTCAGGGATCAGGAAGTGGAACAGATGGGCGGAAATAGTAGGGTTTTTACAGAAATTTACAATAAAGTAACCAGAAACACAACTTTTTCAAGCACATTCCTATCTAAATGAGTACAATGCACTGGTACATTCTTGTTTTTTACACAATATGTCTCCTTTACTTACCAATAAACATTTTAAAAAAAAAATAAAGACCAATTGCAATTGAAGAATGCACTAGAATATCAACTACATGACTACATCATACTAAAAGATCATATAAAGGTGATCCACCCTTTTAAAGGGGCCTTCCTGTAAATTGTGTAGGCATATTTCTACAATGAGCGTATCCCCAGTAGAAAGTGGTCCACTAGGAAGAGAACAAAAGTAGAACAGAGGTCTAGGAAGCGACCTGTTTAACTAAATTTCCTAGGGAGGGGTTTCACGGAGAAGAGCTAATTGTAACCTTGTGACGCCCCCAGAAGTATGACTGGGGTGGGTAAGTAAGTAAGTAAGGACTGTGATGGCGCTATATGGTTTTTTTCTTGGCTACTCGGTGGTGAGGAATATGGACCTATACCCAGAACCTGAAAAGGGTCCATTTGTGTGAGGTACTAGCCAGTATCAGGGACAGATTTTAAACCAGATGTGTTACTAACACAATATATTAATGGCTAAAACTACACAGAAGATCCTGATTAGACTTTGTGGGTCAAAATTTTCTGGGATCCTACAAAATCTGACCTACTGTAATGGAAGTCAGATCAGATGAAGTTGGATGGTGTGTTTTATTCCTGCATCTAAATCTGACAGGCAGTGTACAGGTATGGGACCTGTTATCCAGAATGCTTTGGACCAGAGTTTTTCCAGCTAATGGATCTTTCCATAATTTAGATCTTCATACCTAAAGTCTACTAGAAACCATGTAAACATGAAATAAACCCAATAGGCTGGTTTTGCTTCCAATAAGGATTAATGATATCTTAGTTTGGATCAAGTACAAGCTACTATTTATTATTACAGAGAAAAAGGGAATGATTTTAGAAAACTTGGATCATTTGGATGAAATGGAGTTTACGGGAGCCTTTCCATAATTTGGAGCTTTCTGAATAACGGGTTTCCAGATAACAGATCCCATACCTGTATTTCAATGAGAAGAAAAAGCCTCTTAGACACTAATGGATTTCATCATATTGGATGCAGACGCAGCATGCAGTGTTCAATTCCAAAAGGCACATTGTGTTTAATGGCAACACTCCAATGTAGTTTTGCGTCAGAATTTTTAGTTACATTATTTTTTTGACCCATACAGGCCAATGATAATGAACTGCTCAAAGGTTGGGGTTTGTTTGATTAATGCTAGATAATGAGCTCTGAAGAAATTGCCCTGTTTATAAAGGGAAGAGGGTAGATGTTAAGTGGAAAAAAACCCAACTTTTGTTTTAGCATGGCAAAAATATGGATTTTTTTTAAACTAACAAAAAAGGGAGAATGTAATCAATTATTACAAATTATTGTGCTACTTTTTAGCAAAGGTATTTTTAGGTGTATATTTTTGTCCCTTTAAAGGGATACTGTCATGGGAAATAATTTTTTTTTGAAAATGAATCCGTTAAAAGTGCTGCTCCAGCATAAAATATCACAGAAACCGGAGAGTCTTCAAAATATGGGTTTATTTTATCACAGCACTACATGTTTCGGACCTCTAGGATCCTTCCTCTGGTGCAAGTTACAAACAGTGTAATTGAAATGACCTTTTAAACACTTCTTTTACCCATAATCCCCAGTGTACAGTATACACAGCTCCATCTGGTGGCCAGCGGAATGAATCCATCAGCATAATTACAAGAATATGAATACTATGTTGCCATCTATTCAATAAACACCAATAGTACTTCTTAGTAGTGTTACAAATGTATCAATAGTAATAAGGGTTTCCCTCACCACTTTAGATCTGTTACAAAGTTCGTATGTATTCAGAGTCATCAAACGTGTTTTCCACTGTAAAAGATATATATAAGTTAATGTTTTACGTTTAAATGGAACTTTTTTACAAAAAACATTTCAGGCTCCAGGCCTCATTAATTCCAAATGGTTCAATGCAATTTAACCTATCCATCCATTTTGCCTCGCGTTGCAATAACATTTTTTTCCTGTCTCCCCCTCTTTGTGGTCTTTCCACTTGTTCAAGAACCATCCATCTAAAGGTGGCCATAGACGTAACAATTACAATTTTTCTTGGAAAAGATCTTTCCAAGAAAGATCGTTCGTTTCAATACACACGTGTAGAGCTAAATCGTCAGATATACAGGTAGATATACGGGAAGAAACAATAGAATTCTACCTGTATCTGACGATTCAGCACTAACAATGGGCGATGATTGGGTCCCTTCAAAGGCACCCGATCAAAATTTTCCATCCAGCCCGATCGACGAGCCGACCGATATCCAAGCTTTCTGCCGATATAGTTCGGCTCTTTTTCCACCATACACGCAACGAATATCGGACGAAAATTAGTTTCGTACGATATTATCTGTGCATCTATGGCCACCTTTAGGCTTGCTGCATTGTGTTTGGCTGTATTAAAGTGTTTCCCCACAGGTGTATGTGTTTTCTTTTCAGTTGGGTTAAATGCACCTATAGACTTCTTATGTTCACTTATACGAACACGCACAAGGCGTGAGGTTTGTCCTACATACAGCATCCCACAGGGACATTTCAATGCATATACCACCCAATCTGAGTTACAGGTACAATATTGTCTTATAGGGATTTTATTGCCATTGTGGGGGTGTGTAATGTAGTCTCCCTTTATGATAGAATTGCAGCTGCTACAATTAAGACAGGGGAAGGTACCATTCTTAGGTGTACTTAGGAATCTAGTGGTGGGTTTCTGTGTCCCAATATCTGCTCTGACCAAATGGTTGGAAATATTCCTACCTCTTTTATATGAAAAGAGTGGGCGTTCACGGAATAATTTGCCAAAATTGTGGTCATGTCCTAAAATGGACCAATGTTTTCTAACGATTCCTTCAATTTGTTTACTGAGGACACCGTATTCAGTCACAAAGGGTATCCTTCTATCCCCTTTGTGTGTTTTCTTTTCTTTCAGTAGTGTTGTCCTAAGTAAGGCTAGGACCTCATCCCTTATCTCACACAAGGTGTCTTTATTGTAGCCTCTGGCTGCAAACTTTTTTATTAGTTTCTCAGCGGCATCCAAGTATTTTATGTCGTCTGAGGCTTTTCACCCTTAAGAATTGACCTTTGGGAATGCCTTTTATAGTGTTAGGGGCATGGAAACTGTCAGGCCTTAGTATGTTATTTCTTTCTAAGGGTTTGCTGTTTGTCCAGCATCATTGTTCACTTTGACATCAAGGTAGTTAATACTGATAGTACTGTATTCGGCAGTAAATTTAACTGTTGGATGTTGTTCATTTAAGTAATTTAGGAACTCCAGCAGTAGTATCTCAGTGGATTTCCAAATTATGAAAACATCATCCACATATCTAAAATAACAGGCAATCTGATCATTAAATCTTGCATTTTCCAAAATCATGCTTTTTTCTAACATGCACATGAAAATGTTAGTGTAGCTTGGGGCGAGATTACTTCCCATGGCTGTGCCTTGTGTCTGGATAAAGTAATTTTCAGCAAACCTGAAGTAATTTTTTCTTAAGACCAATGCCATTAGTTCCAATAGAAAGTATACTTTATTATGGGCTATGGGTTCAAGGAGTAGCATTTGTTCAGCATAATGCATTCCCTCATCGTGTGGGATTGATGTGTATAACGATTGCACATCAATACTACACAGGATCCACTCGGGGTCTATGCTGCCTATTGTCTCCAGGCGGCTCAGGAAATCAGTTGTGTCTTTTAAACATTGGGGTATTTTTTCAACAATACATTGTAAGAATGTGTCGACATATTGGGATAGTGGCTGAAGTATAGACCCCATCCCTGACACAATAGGACGCCCTGGTGGTTTATCCAATTTTTTGTGTACTTTAGGGAGTATGTAAAACACAGGAATACATGGGTGTGTAGTAATTAGGAAGTTTTTAGTCTGTTCCGTAATTAAACCTGCTTCAAGGGCTCCCATAACAACATCATCCACACTTTGTTTTAAATTCCCACGTTGGATCATGGTTCAGTTGGACATAATGACCAGGTATATTCAATAATCTTAAACCCTCGGCAGTATAGTCAGTTTTGTTCATTACTACTATACTGCCCCCCTTGTCAGCCTTTTTGATAACAATGTTAGGATTAGATTCCAACTCATTGAGTGAATCTCTTTCAGATTTGCTGATGTTAGTTTTGGTGCCCCACATTTTATTACTGTTTTTCTGCCATAGTGAACATACTTCATGCAAGACAACATTTTCAAACACTTCTAATTTTGCAGATGTAATATCTGGAATGTATTCACTCTTATTTTTTAGTAAGTCACTTTTGTGTGTGGTTTCCCTCGAGGGGTCACAGTCTTTATTCAGGAAACACATTTTCAGCTTAAGTCGCCTAATGAATTTGTAAAAGTCAATCTTCGAGCTGAATAAGTCAGTTTTCTGTGTGGGAATATACCCCAGCTCTTTATTAAGGACAGAATGTTCAGTAGGGGTTAAAGTGTGATCCGATAAATTAATAATCAAACCGTTTACCTCGTTCAGTATGACTGGAAGAACTGTCTCTGCACAGGCCTGCGCTGTGACTTTCTTTGCGGGTACACGTTGCCGACCGGCTCCTCGCGTTGTTCTCTTCCTTCTCTTGGCCAATCTGGCTCCCTCCGCTCGTATCTCCTCTTTCCGACCTAAAAAAGGCCTCTGGGTGCCCCTGTAGTTGCTTGCGCCGCGTTCTGATTCAGAGCTGTATTGCTTGTCGGTCTCACTGTCGGTGCTGCGGGGGAGGGGTTCGCCTGGAGTAATGCTGATCGAGAGCGCTGGTTCCCGGACGGTGTCTCAGCAGTCCAAACTTGTCAAAGTGCGTTTGCTGCGGTGGAGAGCCTCCATGCCAGCTGTAAACTTTGCCACATGTGTAGTCCCGGGTATCGCGTTCAAACTTCTTCAGTTTCCTAGCGACTGTTTCTCTTTTAAGCTTCTCAAGGTTTGTGCTCACTTCTTTTAGGGTTTTCTCATATTCTAATGGATTCACTCTCAATGAGTTAGAATCTAATCCTAACATTGTTATCAAAAAGGCTGACAAGCGGCGCAGTATAGTAGTAATGAACAAAACTGACTATACCTGGAAATTTAAATAATTTTTTTCTATTGAACAGAATAGAAATGTTTTTTTGTAAAAAAGTTCCATTTAAACGTAAAACATTAACTTATATTTATCTTTTACAGTGGAAAACACGTTTGATGACTCTGAATGCATACGAACTTTGTAACAGATCTAAAGTGGTGAGGAAAACCCTTATTACTATTGATACATTTGTAACACTACTAAGAAGTACTATTGGTGTTTATTGAATAGATGGCAACACAGTATTCATATGCTTGTAATTATGCTGATGCATTCTTCCCGCTGGCCACCAGATGGAGCTGTGTATACACTGGGGATTATGGGTAAAAAGAAGTGTTTAAAAAGTCATTTCAATTACACTGTTTGTAACTTGCACCAGAGGAAGGATCCTAGAGGTCCGAGACATGTAGTGCTGTGATAAAATAAACCCACATTTTGAAGACACTCCGGTTTCTGTATGTTACTGCAGTGGAGTTGGCTACTCTACTAACCTGTTGAAGAGTCAGACTACAAAGTCATTTGGAGGATCTAGAGGGAATAAGAACCTATATCCATACTGCTCCAGCATAATTCTGCACTAAAATCAATTTCTCAAAAAAGCAAACAGATTTTTTTTATATTCAATTTTGAAATCTGACATGGGGCTAGACATATTGTCAATTTCCCAGCTGCCCCAAGCCATGTGACTTGTGCTCTGATAAACTTCAATCACTCTTTACTGCAAGTTGGAGTGATATCACCCCCCTCCCTTTTCCCCCCCAGCAGCCAAACAAAAGAACAATGGGAAGGTAACCAGATAACAGCTCCCTAACACAAGATAACAGCTGCCTGGTAGATCTAAGAACAACATTCAATAGTAAAAACCCATGTCCCACTGAGACACAGTTACAATGAAATGGAAAAACAGCAGCCTGCCAGAAAGCATTTATCTCCTAAAGTGCAGGCACAAGTCACATGACCAGGGGCAGCTGGGAAATTGACAAAATGTCTAGCCCCATGTCAGATTTCAAAATTGAATATAAAAAAATCTGTTTGCTCTTTTGAGAAATGGATTTCAGTGCAGAATTATGCTGGAGCAGCACTATTAACTGATTAATTTAGAATTTTTTTTTTCCCATGACAGTATCCCTTTAAGTTCCTGCACTGTCTGAACCACCCCAGAAGCTCTGCAGTACTACATGCAGTATCGAAAATATGTGATGCAGTTCCAGTGCTGAAGCTCCACTTCAAGGTCCCACAAACACTTGCTCTTTGCTCTTGAGTGATGCATCACTTGCAGCTTTCTGCACTCTCTAGATCAAGTGTCGCATTTAAAAATACATACCCAAATCATTTTTATATATTTAAATCATGATTTAATACATGTAGTCCTGTATAAATAAAGACATGTATACTGTACATACATTATTTTCATTTCTTTATTCTGCAATAGCAGTAACATGCTTTTATGTTTCTCCTCTGTGTAGCTGCATTTCGGCCAGAGCAGTGCCTGTCAGTGCAGCCAAACATGGAGGTGCATTGGAGTGAATCCACTACTCTTCTCTTGACTACAACATGCAGAGAAGCAGAGCATATACTTAGTGTGACTTTGGCTATAGGTTAAAACAGTTCATATTCATGAGCTGTCCCCAGAAGCCAGAACACTTCATATTTTATAGAAATTGTGCCAATTTTTTAAAGGTGCAGAATAACCACACAATCGGACAGATTCAGTTCAATGAGAATAACTTTGCTCATGGTTTATCATGTGAAAAACCCATTAATGTCTATTGGGGAATCTGGAATTGAATTAGTAGAATATATTTTCACATACTGAATTGAATCTGGACCATTATGCATACTGTAAATGGTTTTAGAGTGTTTTCATGTCTGTTGTTCCTGGCCCTTAATAAATCTTGCCCACTGTCTCCCTTCACATCGTCTCAGTCTGCAATGTGTTATTATGTATTCCTTTAGCAATGAATGAGATACTGGGAGAGGCACAGGCAGCTGCTCTCAGTGACTTATGGCACACTATCATTTGCAGTCATCACATATGTCAAAGCCAGATTTCTACCATTATACTATCCATACAGAACAAATTAAATTAAAGAAAAAGGGGATTTGCAAATTCAGTCATTTTGTATGCTGCCATTTTGCTAAGAGGATCACTCTAATCCAGATATCCCATGTGCCAGGACCCGAATTAAATACAGACAGAGGGTACCTTGTAATGAAAGCACAGAGTACAGACATTCCAATCTAGACTGTGTCCTTTGTGTCATTAAATGAGTGGAATCAGTTGAATGTGTGGCGCTCTTAGGCTACGGCCACTCTGGGTGGATTCTCAGTCTGCAGACAAACACCGAATGAAAATCAACCCCATGTTAGAATTAGCACTTGTCTGTGCCTGCACCAAGAAGCACTGTTTCAGCCCAGGGCCAGGCACTTGGAGTGGATTTTCATGTTGTACCAATGAAGCGGTTCAAGGTACAAAAGAGTGCTGATTCGAGCATAGGGGTTAGTTCTTGGCCTGTGTTTATCCTCCCAGTGTGACCGCAGCCTTATGCAGAGCTAAAACAAATGACTTTTTCTGTGTAAACCAGAGCAAACTTCGTACAACTGAATTATGCCTGGGTACAGACACAGGTATTAGCTGAACCTCTTGTTTGTGTATCTTGCAGACACCTTCATCTGCATTGCCCTTGTGGGTCAGTACCGACAGTACCCTACCTAATTATGCACAATCAGGTACAGAAAATGTTGTTATGGCACCTGATCCTACAATTTACACACTAATGGTAGCCCTAAGGCCCATGATCAGATCAACCCGATATTGCTTTCTCAAGGTGCGCATATTGGGGAGTGATTTGCTTGTTTGGTGACCTTGCCATACGAGTAGATCTTTTAGTGTATGGACCCCTTTAGTTGTCCATTTGCAAAAATGCGTTAGCAGGTGATAATGACTTGCACCAGAAATAAAACTGTCACTGTAGACAGTTTGGAGCGCACATCTTCACCAAATATTGCATTTATATTCAGTTTAGAACTAAAATTATCAACGAATCAAGCAAAACTGACACCAATTATGTTCCGCTAGGCTAGAGGATAATATGTGGCATCAGTTTTTTAACACTGAACACTAGTGAATCCATTGGGAATGATAATACATGTAACGTATTATTAGTGAATTCATGGATAATAATTAAGATAACAGGAAGACGGATTACTGATATTAATTGGCCATAGTACAGTTTCATAATATTATTAACTGCTAATTACCTTAATGAGGGTGGTTATTTGGAATGATGATGCCAATAAAAATCTGAAAAATGTATGTACAGTAGTTTAAAGAGACGGTAAATAGACACTGAAAAAGGGAACAGGCACAAATAGCCCAGGTGGTGATTATCTCCTAATATTGCTGATATAGGCTTTAGGTAATTGCTTTAGGTATTTGTCCCTGTTTGACTTCTTCTGAAATTAGAATTCCCTAAATATCTTCTATTTATGCCATGGCACAAAGCCTTGCAAATTACTATCATTACACATATATTGCCATCTGAGAATATTAAACAGTGTATTACAATTACTGTTCAGATGCCTTAAACAAAATCTCTCCTTGTCTGACAGATGTGTGACTGACACATATGGAGCTTGTCTGAAATTAATAAGACATTTATGACAACAAATCATTTAGCTCAGTGGTATAACTAAAGTTACTAATGCCCCATTCCCAAAACAATGGGCAAAATGATGTGCTATGAACGTGTGTATTTGGAAGTAGAGATTCCAATAAGGTCATCTATCCTCCTGGTATCTCCAGAACCCGCTGGACTTGCTCTCTCTGTTGTTAAACCCTTGAGCTAATCTATATCACTAGATCAACACTTCCAAGTTAAAACAGAGAAAGCCTTGAGTCACTGAAATGGTTAATAGAATGTGTGTAATATTAAGAATGGAAAAGTTTAGTCAGGAAAGAATGAAGTGTGTATCCCTGCGCTGATGCTCTGCATGAAATCTGATGCCAAATTTAATATTGAGAAACCCTTGATTAGGAGCCAAACCTATTGCCGAAGGTGTAAGGATAAAACTGTGAAAATAAAGTTATAAAACGGCAAGGTATAAGAGCAAGTGATTAAATCATGACTGAAGTCGCTCTGATTTAATTGTCTATACATTCATTGAAAGGAGCATACATACCTTAAAAGACAAAATGTGTTATTGTTTATAAGTCTAATACATCTAAACCAGTAAATGTAAGCAATGCAAATCCAACCTGTAACTTGTTATAGCATTTCCCAGCAAGGCCCCTGTCTCTCCCGACTACAAAAGCAGTGTGTGAAAATGGCAGAGCCCAAACTAGCCTAATAGCTTGGATTAACCCAACACATGGAAGAAATTAAATTTTAAAACCTCAAAGGATGGAGCTTCAAGTACAGAAGGTGTATCATATAGCATTTTATAGCTTCCGTGCTATTTCAAAGAAATCCTAGCTACACACATTCTTATTATTCAATGAGACAGGGATAACAAAGGAACACTTGAACTACAACATCCAGGAGCTTTTAAAAACATCCAGCCTGAGGATTTTGGGGCAAATTCACTAACATTCGTAGTTTCGCCAGGCGCAACTTCACCGCGCTTCGCTGCACTTCGCCAGGCGTAGTTTCGCCAGCGCTCCGCAAATTCACTAAAATCTGAAGTTGCGCACATGGGTAGCGTAAGATTGCGAAGTTGCGCTAGCGTTGATTCGCTAAGTGAAGCGAAGTTACGCTAGCGAAGGCTAATTTGCATACGGCACCAAATTCAAATTTCAATGGAGGAATATGTATCAGCACTACAAATGGCTAGAAAACCTTCAAAACATCAAATAAACATTTTATTTTGCCCTACACATGTGCCCACTGTCTAGCTAAGTTGCCATGAGTCAGGAGATGTAGGGGGGAAGGAGGGGAGCCCCAAAAAATTTTTCGATCTTTTTCATCCTATCACCCATAATGTAGAAAACACGCCAGCGTTTTTTGGGACTTAGAACAAATTTTGACTTTTTTTGAAGCAATCTCTATCTACTCTATTGCGCTTCGCCTGGTCTGAGGTGGCGAAGGAAGTCTAGCGTAAAAGGTAGCGTTCAGTACACTGCGCGCGTTAGTGAATTTGCGTAGTTACGTCGCTAGCGAAACTTCGCCAGGCGTAAGGGTGCGAAGTAACACTAGGGAAACTACGCCAGCGTTCATTAGTGAATTTGCGCAGTAACGAAAATGCCAAACACTAGTGAATTAACGCTAGCGTTCGCGCGTCGGCGCTTAGTGAATTAGCCCCTATGGCTGCAGAGACTTTTCCTGCCCTTTCCTATTATGACCACAAGGTGTCATAAGAACATTATATAATTATCTCCCTGTGCTCATTATACATTCCTCTGCTATCACCACGTAATGCACTGTACCATACTGTAGTGCAATGTACTGCATATGTCCATTTAAACAACGAGAAGAATTACTTTCTCAGGGTCAGGTATATAATATAAATAGTCTTGTTCTTATTTCACAAACAAAGCAGCCTGATAACACAGTGATAGCAATAATATCGAAAGTAAAGGGGCATTCGCCTATCAGCACATGTAGTCAAAAGAGTGGGATGAGCAGCTGCAGGCCATGTTGCTATAGAGGGGCTCCTGGCTGTTTCTGTCATAGCTCATATAATCAGAGGCAGTGTCATGTAGAGGATGCCCGCAGGCCATGCCAGCTTGTCTTGCTGCATATGCTCAACTCACGTGACGGGAGTTTGGGGTTACAGTAGCAGAAAAATTAGTGTGGGCCGATTGCACAGCCTGTAACCTGGTCATTCAGTGTCTTTTATGTGCCTTGTGCTCAGGTCTAACATTACTGTCAAGGGCCCAATACACTAGAGTCGTACTCTCCCCTGCTGGACTTAGGGCCTATGAATGGGACCAAAAACAGCAGCTTTTCTGAATCCCACAATTCTGCTGTATTGTTTGTAAAATAATTTCCGCAAACCATTTTAAGCTGTTAGTGGTTTCTCTAAATCTGTGTTCTCTACATCCAACTCTCGGGCTTTGGGACAAACATCTTACATATAGCATGAGGCCACAGGTATAACAAGACACCACTTCCAACAGCAATGAACTCAGGCCAGTTCCCAGGAGTGACATGTCTGTGTGATGTTAATAATATTTAATAACAATATTTTTGTGAGACACTTAAAGGGGTTATTCACATAACTTTTAGTATGAAGTTAGGAGTGCTATTCTGAAATAGTTTGTAATTGGTCTTCAATTTTTATTATTTGTGGTTAAATTATGTAGCTTTGTGTTCAGTAGCTCTCAAGATTGGAATAGCAGCTATCGGGTTTCTGGGGCACAGTTTACCCTAGCAGGCACGGGTTTTAACGAGAGACTGGAATAGGACTAGGAGAAGAGCTGGATATAACTATAAGTAATAAAAAGTAACAATAACTAAATAAAAATGTAGCCTCGCAGTGCAATGACTGCTGGGGTCAGGAACCCCTATTTAAAAACTGAAAAGAGTCAGAAGAAGGCAGCAAATAATTAAAAAAACTATTTGAAAAAATGAAGACCAATAGAAAAGTTGTTTAAAAATGGGCATTCTATAACATACTAAAAGTAACTTTAAAGGCGAACTACACCTTTAAATCCAAAATTGCTTGGCATTTGTTTATTGGATACCAGTAATGGATATATATATATATATATATATATATATATATATATATATATATATATATATATATATATATATATATAGACAATCCAGGTGATAACCTGAAAAAGGGTTACTAAAGTGTGTAGTTGGATTTGTTACCTACAGCCTGCAATGGATGAATAAGAAATATATGATTCCTTTGTCATTTATCTTGGCTGACCTCTCACAACCCCCTAGTAATCCAGTTGTGTGCTTTTCCAAGTAACACTCAATCCAGTAGCCCAGTATCTGAATGCCAAAAAACATTTTTTGGTGGTCGGCTGGGTCAAGGAAATGGGTATTTGGGTTGAGTGGGAGATAACAACAGAGACTTTTGATCTGCAAATAGGTACTCAGCTCCCTCAGTATAGAGTAGTACCAGAAATAATGGGTTATAGGCATAGGGTATTTAATGGGCTCAGAAGTGGGACTAATTGATGCATAACTTCAGTGTGTGTGAGGGATCACGTTATTTTATTCAAAGATTCAAATTCAATAATAGTAATAAGACCACATTTAGAGGACCTGGGCTTTTGAGTTAAGAAACGCACAGCCTGACATCTATGGTCCACTCTGCTGCAAGTAGCAAATTCTGGGTGTCCATAGTTTTGGCTACAGGATGCTTTATATGTGGTGTGAAAAGGACATGAACATGATCTGTGTGTACAGATCTAAATCTGAATACTGCAGTGTGTGTGTATTTTATTGCTACATCCCAGATGCAGTATGTATAACCATGTATAAGTATGTATAAATGATTCTTTTTGTGTTGATTTACACTGGTTATAGTATATTGTATGTGCTTAAGGCAGGAAATGCATTACATGTAAGTTTCTATGCAAACAAAAGCCAAAGATGTTTCGCAAAAGGTAAGTCTCTCTGGAGGCTGGATCCTCTTTATTAATAATGCAATGCAGTAACAGTTGTAGAGTGTGAGAACATTCCAAGATCACCAAGGTGAAAACATCAGGGCAGACCCAGGCAAAGTCACTATCCTATAAATAGCTTTCCCCTCTAGCCTGGGATAAGACAGATAAGATTCAAGCATAAAGAAATAATCTTATGTCCCATTCTTTCCTGTTGTCTGAGTGACATTATGCATTTATGGAATTTAATTACATTTTGTCCAAACAATATAGAGAAATAAAAACTAGGATTAAGTTTATGTGATATTGTGTATCATAGACAGGCTATATACTATAGTGAAATAATACTGGATTTAAGATACAAAAATGTATCCTAATAAGGAACAATGAGTATTCAGCTACACATAGAAAAATAAAGGCGAATCTGTTCATGGAGAGTGAAAGACTACAGGATGCTGTATGCACATCTGTGGATGGGATTGGATTGGGACGGGATCAATGCAGGAGTGTGCTATGTGTGTGTGAATGAGTATTGGATATTGTATGTACATCTATTGTTGGGTATGGAAAGGCTTGAATAGAGAAGCGTGGGTTGGTATAGGGATCCTGTATATAGTTGACAATAAACCAAATGAATTAAAGCAAGGAACATTTCCATGGGGAGCAAAGACATCAGCCAAAAGCAAAACTATTCAGCTAAGCCAACACACACAGTAACTAGGTATTATGGTAATTCCAGATGTAAGAAATGATCCTGGGAAATTATATTGGATGTGGTTGGCCTTGGACTAATATAGAAAGCCAAAACATAATATTATTTATTAAAGGGATACCATCATGGGAAAGAAAAATGTTTTCAAAATGAATCAGTTAATAGTGCTGCTCCAGCAGGATTCTGCACTGAAATCCATTTCTCAAAAGAGCAAACAGATTTTTTTATATTCAATTTTGAAATCTGACATGGGGCTAGACATTTTGTCAATTTCCCAGCTGCCCCTGGTCATGTGACTTGTGCCTGCACTTTAGGAGAGAATGCTTTCTGGCAGGCTGCTGTTTTTCCTTCTCAATGTAACTGCATGTGTCTCAGTGGGACATGAGTTTTTACTATTGAGTGTTGTTCTCAGATCTACCAGGCAGCTATTATCTTGTGTTAGGGAGCTGTTATCTGGTTACCTTCCCATTGTTCTTTTGGTTGGCTGCTGGGGGGAGGGAAGGGAGGGGGTAGATATCACTCCAACTTGCAGTACAGCAGTAAAGAGTGATTGAAGTTTATCAGAGCACAAGTCACATGACCAGGGGCAGCTGGGAAATTGACAAAATGTCTAGCCCCATGTCAGTTTTAAAAATTGAATATAAAAAAATCTGTTTGCTCTTTTGAGAAATGGATTTCAGTGCAGCATTCTGCTGGAACAGCACTATTAACTGATTCATTTTGAAAAAAAAAATTTTTCCCATGACAGTATCCCTTTAAGGTTCGAGTTGTGTTTTCCATTAAATATTATTTTTTTAAAAACTCAAAATTTTTCGAGATTTATTATGCATCGACCCTGGAAATAGCTGAAATGTGCAAATACACCATGTAGGTCATGTAGCCGTCAATGACAGAGGTATCTTGAACCATCTAAAGATGTTAATGGCCTTCATGATGTTTGAGTTTTTTTTCAGAGGGTTTTGCCAGAAAACTCGATCAATTTGAGTTTTCGTGTTGTTAACTGCTTTAGCTCTAGAGTAGAGAGAAATAACACAATATTGTATTATTCACACAATCTCAAGTGAATCGTTCAACCAGCAGTTTTATTATTTATGGGGGGCTGGCTCAATACTCAAAAACTCATCTAATTTCCCTGTACTTAAGTAGTTCCAGTTTACAGTCTAAACCAGTGGACCTGGGGAATGTAAAGCAGGAATGGCCCCCACTTGAAAGGAAAAGTGCTGCTTAAATACACACACATATATAAATATATATCTAAATAATAACATTAATGATCTTATGCAGTGGTTCTCAGGAAGATTTAGTGGCCACAGTCAAACGTTGCTCCGCAGTGAATATCCCTGGTGTAGCCACATATAATTGCAATTATTAATAGAACCACAGAAATCAAAAGTAATCACATTACATTGGCTATTCAGCAATGTATACAGCACATTTAATAGGTCTCCAAATCAAATCAAAAAAAAAAAAATCAAAAAAAAAATATAATATATATATATATATATATATATTGCCCCCCCCCGCAGTCTGGCTTTTGCTCCTCATTGACAGGAGGTATACTGAGTGTAGGACACTGATTTTTTTTGGTGTTACTGTTCCTTTAATATAAAATCCAACAATCCTGCTATACGGGTTATAAGAAAAACTGTATGTAGAAGTCTTGGCAACCCCTATTTTCTAGAGAGATGGCCCATAAATATTTTGCAATGAGATACTTATTGAAATAATTTACAGCTGAAAATCAATGGGGGACTGACACAACACATAACTCACTTTACAGAAAGAGGTATGCAACCAATAAAACATACCTAACAGAATACAGAAATGTTTGGAATATGATGTGTTCGCTTGGTAGCCACGAATTTGATCCTTGTAGTACATATGACATGTACATATGGCCCTTTATAGTGATTGGGACGATATGCCAAGGTAGGGAGATGCTACAGATATGTGATACTTGTGCAAAATAAACAATTTGGACACCGCTGGGAATATCCTTATGTTGCTTGAGCCCCCCTAGCCTAAGTATGTAAAAACCTTGGCAGTTAATTGGCATTTCCTAGCTAAGCTTTAAGTGGCCATCTCTCTCTTTTCCCCGTGTCTAATGTTTATGTATTACCATGGCAGCAAGCTATTCCCTTTTAGGCGTGTGGCTAGTGGATTGAATTTATTTTGGATTTTTGCACAAAGACACATATGCCCCTTTACTTCTTGATATATATGTACAGTATGTGGCTTTAGCACACATACTTGTATATATTCTTAAATAGATTGAGAGTCAGATATACTCTGAACTGGTCCCTTACTTTCGTCAAAGCTGTCATAATGCCCCTACCTGTCGCAGCAGCTGTCACTTTGCCCCTCTACCTGTCGCTACAGCTGTCACTCAACCCTTCTGCGTGTCACCACTGTTGTCACCACTGCTGTCACTTTGCCCCTCGTCTCTGTGCCCTTGATGAATGTCATCAAGATTTTGATTATTCTGGTGAGAGAGAAGCCAATTTCTGTTTCATTATCCCCCGCCACAACACATTCTGTGCTTCGCATCACTGAGGATCCTCTGCCCAGAGGTGTCGCCCTGTGCCCTCCTTCTCTTCACCAACCTTTTTACAACCCAGCAGTATGGGTCAGTTCAGCAGATGTTGCCTGCCACTGGCATTCTCCGGTTTGGGCATGGCCACATCACATCAATTCAGTGCAGCACAAAGCATATTGTCCTCCACACCAGCTGAAGGATTTACATTCTTCTGGGCGCATCACCCTGAGCTTAAGGAAGGAAGTCAGTGCCAACAACCTCCCACCTGCTTCTCATGGTGATGGTGTAGGGTTCCAGAATACGACTGCCCCACAGTTATATTTTACTGGAATCAGTAAGTCAAATAACAAAGTACTATGTAAAATGTTAAGCTGAAACTGTACATGTAAGAGGGGCATTCTGCCTATATTATGCAGATATCTGGGGGGATTGAACTTGTGCACATAGATGTCTGTGATACTTTCAGAAGCTGGCTGGTGTTGTACAAGTTTAGAATGTAATTCTGCTTGCCTTAAAGGAAAACTATACCCCCAAAATGAATACTTAAGCACCAGATAGTTTATATCAAATTGAATGACATATTAAAGAATCTTACCAAACTGGAATATATATTTACATAAATATTGCCCTTTTACATCTCTTGCCTTGAACCACCATTTCGTGACTCTATCTGTGCTGCCTCAGAGATCACCTGACCAGAAATACTACTACACTAACTGTAACAGGAAGAAGTGAGGAAGCAAAAGGCAGAACTCTGTCTGTTAATTGGCTCATGTGACCTTACACGTGGTTTGTATGTGTGCACCGTGAATCTTACGATCTCAGGGGGCGGCCCTTATTTTTTAAAATGGCAATTTTCTATTTATGATTACC
This sequence comes from Xenopus petersii, assembly GCA_038501925.1. NCBI lineage: Eukaryota > Metazoa > Chordata > Amphibia > Anura > Pipidae > Xenopus > Xenopus petersii. The sequence goes on along the minus strand of CM076678.1, from coordinate 53,058,944 downwards.
CAATGGCACATACTACTAAAAAAGTATATTATTATGATAATGGTTCATTTACATGAAGTAGGGTTTTACACATGAGCTGTTTTACTCAGTATCTTTTAATAGAGACCTACATTGTTTGGGGGGTATAGTTTTCCTTTAATTTGGATTTATTATATATTTTCAGATAAGGGACAAGGCCAAGCTTGGAACTGCACCCTAAGTATATAAAGGGACTCTGAAAATGTTTTTGTATATTTTTGCATTACACTGGCCAGTCTTTTAAGTCATAGAAGGGAGGGTGTTATGGGCACTGAATGAAAGATGCTGGGGTGGTAAAGCCCCCTCCTTCACGAACAAGAGGCAGACGTATGCTGTGTGCTGTCAGGGGAAGGGATCCTGTGAGGATAGGATGAGCTGCACATATAGTGGCAATAAAACCAGCCGAGCCTGGAATTTTTATCTGGCAATAAAAGATAATGTCAGCCATAAAGCAACTTGGAAGCCCAGCACCCCCCGGGCACACATTCCACCGTCTGCTGAGCGTTGCAAACGCAGCATGGGCACGGCACTGGGTGCATAGGGAAAAACTAATGGAACACAAAAAGCAAAACATAGGGCACAGGGAACACAAAAGTTACAGTACAGCCCTGTGTGCATGGGCATTGCCTAGATAATTAGGTACAACCTCGCTACACAAATCAGACTGCAAAAAAAGTTGGGTAATGTAATAATTCATTACACAACACAAACACAACACAATTCTCATAGCATGCACACAGGAGAACAATATACAGCACAGTACATGGAGAGCAACGCAGCCCTGGACGCACAGAACAGCCAACATGAATAGAATAATATTTTATCTGCCAATTCCATCTCTCCGGACGGAACAGGAAGCCCAATGACTTGTATCGTGCTAAAATAATGCCTTTTAACAATTGTTATGCATCATGTTGTGCACATGGGCATAAAATCTGATCATCTGAGGATTGACATTGCACAAGCCCCTTGCATGATTCGATTGTTAACCAAGGGCCAGAATGTTGGGATCAGCCGAAACCACATGGGTGGCTGAATGAGGAAAATAATGCATTGTGGTTCTTATACATAAGCTGGTTATAAAAATGTATGATTATCTTTTGTATAGCCTACAGACACACAGCATCGGTACAAAAATAAACACATTTAAATATGAGGGTCATAGTTAATGTTGTGGTTATTAAATTCCCCAAGCACCAAATAGATTGTCATTTTCTAGGATAGCCACTCATACCTAAACCTGGGCACTGGGCTGCGTGTCACTGGTATTATGAATTATATATATCAGTAACTAAGTGGATTCTGAGTGTCATTAGCCTGGTCCATTATTAGTATCATTGACTAATCAATTTTGTTAAAGACAACTGGATTATTAGTATCAATGATGAGCTGTTGATCATGGACCAGTTGGATTTGCCCACCTGCCTGATCAAAATCAGAATATACACCAATTAGCTATAAATATAGACTTTTTCACAAAGACTGTCTACACATGGATTTGGATTGGGCTGTATTATGTAAATATAAACTTGAGCATACACAGTATATCTAAGCACATTCAGTGTGCTGCAGTACACTTTATATTGCATCATGCAGAGCCCAGGGCAAATTGGGGAACCACCTCAGGCACTTAGGTATCATCACATAAATCTATATCACTTAGTGATCATATATGGGCTTCTAAAATGATGACTGGAAACAGAGGATGAGTTAGCAGCCAATGTCTTTCCCTGCATACAGTTTGGTTCTTATTAGGGATGCACCAAAACCAGGATTCGGCCTTTTTCAGCAGGCCTTCTGCCTAGCCGAACTAAATCCTAATTTGCATATGCAAATTAGGGACGGGGAGGGAAATTGCGTGACTTTTTGTCACAAAAAAAGGAAGTAAAAATGTTTTCCCTCCCACAGCTAATTTGCATATGCAAATTAGGATTCTGATTCGGTTCGGTGTTTAGTGGAATCTTTTGAGAAGGATTCGGGGGTTTGGCCGAATCCATAATAATGGATTTGGTGCATCCCTAGTTGTTATCACTTGCACATGTATTTATTGTTTCAAAAGAACACACCACTTCATGGGTAATGGTGGCCATACACTGAGAGATCCGCTCGTTTGGCAATGTCGCCAAACGAGCGGATCTCCCTCCGATATGCCCACCTGGAGGTGGGCAATATCGGGCCGATCCGATCGTGGGCCCTAGGGCCCAACGATCGGATCCTAACGAGGCCTTAACGGGCGGTCGGATCGCGGGACCGCATCAACGAATAGATGCGGCCGCGATCCGTCGGGATTTTATGTCCCCTCCGATCGAGATCTGGCCGACTTTCGGCCAGATCTCGATCGGTGAAGCCCGTCGGGGGGCCCCATACACGGGCCAATAAGCTGCCGACACGGTCTGTCGGCAGCTTTTATCGGCCCGTGTATGGCCACCTTAAAATGAATCCACCCCTTTGTTATCGGTATGGATAAATCATCTATCTAAATTAAGAATATCCGCAATGGCAAAGCACAATATGCTACGAAACAGCTAAATGTGTCCATTATACCTGCTCTATAAAGGGAATTCATTTTTTCCTCCAGTCCCTGTGTGTGGATTATGTATATTTTGGTCTGTGCAATTTGAGTGTCAGTGTCTCTATGGGTGGGTCACAAGGTTAATTGCTGTGAGGGAGGCTACACACTTTCATTTTAAGTCCCATTTATCAAAATGGATTCTGGAATTTTATTAATGATTGGACACCCCCTCCCTCTTTCTCCAACATACTCTCCCTCGTTACCTACGCATGGACTGGTCCAGAGATGGATCATTAGTGGCTGGCCTGTTATTTATTCCCTGCTGGGTTTAGCCTGTCACAGAAAGAGTTATGAATGAGGCCGTGCTCTGTATTGATCAGGTACCCCAGGCCAGTCGATGTGTCACTGAATAGAGGGGGTACACCAGAGAAGACAGGACAAGAATTAACCCTTCACAAGCACTCGCCTTATAATTTCAGTAAATTCTTATACATAATATAGATTATACTTCTCCGTTCCTCCAAGGAACCAATATCACAATAGCAGAATATATGTCTGGCCCTAAAACTACAGTATGAGGCTGCCCATTATAGAGCTCTGTATTTGAAGTATTCTGTTTCTATCCATGTCTGTTTTTAAACTGAACAAATATGAGATATGAGGAATTCCACTTAAACATATTTCTGCTATTAAGTACCCGTTTCAATTAAAATGATGTCAGTTAAAAAAAACAGAAAATGAAGGGAGGAAAGAGACTTTTTACTAAGCTTGATGGCAATGGCAGTTGTGCATTTCCTGGGCCTTCAAGAATCAAAGAGAGAGCTGAAAGATAACATGATCACCACAATTATTCAATAGGATAACTTGCATTGTCTTGGGAAGGTGGGAAGCTAGCCCCAGAAAAGACTGGTGTGTGCAGAAATGCCCTGTATGTATTTGCTGTGAGTGTATGTGAGCAATCGTTATTTCCAATTAGAGTTTAATCCCAGTTGTTGTTGGGGTTGCTATTACCTTGCTTAAAACTGCATTCACTTGCAGAAAGAAAAACAACCTTATTATTCACTGTGAATGAATTACATATAGATCGCCTGTGTATACTAGTACTAAAGCAGGGTTAGAGTTTCACTGGGTGTGTGAGAACTAACCATATGTATAGCTAGTTTAGTTGATCAATGTGTGTAGAGGTTAAAACATGCAATTGAGAAACAAATCTAAAAAAAAAATTATTTTTTTCCAGGGGTGATTTTTCAGTCAAAAATTTGTCTCTTTTAGTGTAGAAAGAGGGATTCTAGAGAGAAGAGTTTGCAAGGCAATGCAGGTTTCCTTTGTGCCCTATTTGCTGTATCCGTACAAGACAAATAAAAAATTTTGTCAACCGTCGAAGGCCTGGTAGTATCATTACAGAAAAAATAGGGTTCCCAACAAAGTGTATGAGTATGTATGATATACTAGGTGTAATTGGGGATCATTTTAGTGTTATCAAAGAGGGTTCCCTTTATATGAAGGGGGTTGCTCTGGCTATACTCCGTACTCCAGTCCTCCCCTTACTGGGCATAGAAATGAACCAGCAGCTGCTTTTTATTGATTTTTCCCATCTGGTTTCGGGGAATTTCTTCCACTCGGATGAGCTCAGCAGGAATGCAGTACGGGGCCATGACTGCCCTAAATAAGGGAGATGAGCTTGATTTAGTCACTTACTGTGTGTAGGCGCTGCTCTATACTGTGGTACAGACAGCCTAGGGATATGAAGCACTCAACCAACCCCATTTGTTTGAAGGAGACCGACAAATACTAGCATGGGGATCGGCTAAAAAAGTCAATTTAAGCATCAGTGTCTTTTCTCACACATCATTATAAAAATCAGTGGTATATTAACATGGGAAGCAGTTGTAAGAGATCCGGAACACAACCTGACCAAATGTATAAAATGTATATATAACCTCAAACCCCATATTAAACTCCCAAAACACACATAATACCCTTATGTAGATATTATTGCAGTACAACATATATATCTGTGACAGTCCAAGCAAAAATGTAAGGGAGAGAGGAAGTCTGGTGGAAATACTGGGTGTATTAACCAAAACAAATATGCTACAATGAGAAAATGCCTTCCTAGGATGGGTGGGGGAGGGCCAACAAATAGACAATTGCTCTGGATATTTTAAGGCTCCTAAATGTATCCGAAACACTTAATGTCTTTACCTGCTTCAATTTACCTGGCCCATTCCTTTAGCTCCTGAAATGACAATGAATGTCCATCTCGCAGTTTAAAAATTGCTGCTACACGCTGGTCCCATGTCACAACTGGAGCTCCAATGACAGCCACATCTGCGGATAAAGCTCAATCATTTCTGCAAATAAAATATCTAACAATAATCCATACACTATATAGCCCTGGCCTAATGCAATTTAGCGCCATCTGCTCTTCTGTAACTTTCAGTTCTGCCATAAAAAACAGCAGACTTCTCTAGTCACTTCATGTTCTAATGCAAGAACCCGAACTGAGTCATTCAGATCTGAGCAACTAAGACTTGCAGTGAATGGTGCTGTATGATGCTAATTAGAGATGCACTGAATCCACAATTATTACATTTGTCCAAACAGCAAATCCTTGCCAAAAGATCTGACTGAATACTAAACTGCATCAGTACCCTAATTGCATATTCCAGTTGGGCAAAATTCCCCAATAAGTGTATTATCTGAAAAACAAATGTTGCCTGCAGTTACTGTACCCTGACTTTAAGGGTTTAAAAGACACAGTAATACTAAAAGATTATGCATGGCAGCAGTATATTATATTTTAATTACTTTACAAATGCTTTTTCATTTTTGGTTGGCTAAATCAAAATCCTGCAAGTGCTATGACTTGGCCAGTTCCCAGACCAGATACTGTATTTCATGCATCCTTACAGCTGATACTAAAGACATTATGGGTTGACTTGACTATATAATCAAAAAAATACACTATATCAATCATTTTCTCGAGTGTGCACAAGCTCAGGTATGTTTGTAATTTCATACCATTAATGCTGGGATGTCCCAGGAGATGGCGCTCCACCTCTAAGGCGCTGACCTTATATCCATCACTTTTAATAATGTCCACAGATGTCCGGCCCAGTATCCAGTATGTGCCGTCTTTATATATAGCTGTGTCCCCTAAGGAAATACATACAAGTACATGTCACATATTATACAACAATTGTCACTTAAAGGCTAAGGTGTTGCTCTCCATGACATGCTGCTACTGATCCCTGAAAGAAACACTATTTAACACGTCTATGTCAACTTAGTATATGTAAAGAACATATGTCATATGCACACAAATGATGGTGCACACAAAGAATTTTTTGTGAAAACATAAAATTTTGTATTGGTTCTGACCTGAGCACACAGTTTAAAATGCACGCACAAAATATTTTTTTTGTGCACACAGCCGAGAAGGAATTAGAGGGAACATCGTTTGCAACCTAACTCTGATGTCAGAAAGCAATAAAATCATGACCCTGGAAATTAAATTATCCAAGTGTGGAGTGAGATGAAAAATTAGTTAAAATTTTTTTTTTTTATTTCAGGTACTCATGGGTATCAAACCTGCAGGACCCCAACGCAAGGTAACATAGTGACTGCAGTGGCCTAAACTGGTGTCCCTATCTTAATGTCAGTGTGGGTCTGGGATATCTACGTAACAGTAACACAAGCTGCTCTATCTCTGAAAATGAGCACATCAGATATTATTTAATCATAATACACACAGCTCTCTATCATAGTTAAAAGTCACAGGTGTATCATCTACAGTTTGCTACCACTAACTTGCAGTTAGTAAGGAGCACAGGTGTGCCTATAATAATGTCATTCAATAAAGTGTACAGGTATCTCTTTAACTGTAACAAACACCAACCTCTTTAGTAAAGTGCATAGCTGTTTATTTAACAGTTTTCAACATGCCCTGTGATCTGTCATTTGCTACGTGAAGCACAGCTATCCATCATCGCTTGTAAGATGTACTGCTACTGCTTCAGCTAATTCATGCCTGACCCTAGAATGCAGTCTCTCGGGTAATAAATACGACAGCACTCCCTAGGGAAGGTTCAGGATGAATTAGGAGACTTCTTCTCATCTGTTTTCATAAGCAGTCTGCATGACCTGCCAACTCAGACTCAGGCAGCAGCTTCAGCAGCTGTATTTGGACAATGCAAAGCAGATTTTCTGCTCAGGAAGGTGCAGGTTATTGAACCAAATAACATTTGCTATATGGGCTATAATGATGTGCGAATAAAAGTCCCTACTATATAAAACAATTACGGTTACTGCTTTTCTGGTTCAAACTACTAAAACTGTAATGCAGATCTATAAATTTGTCTGTCAATGGTTTTCTTTGAGATTCTGTACATCTGTACACAATGCAGTGACTATTACAGTATTATAAGATCATTCACTTAGAGGGCATAGCAATAAAAACAAAGTGAATCTGTCATACCTGCAATAACAATTCTTTTTGTTAACCAATGCCCTGAGTTTTTGACCCACAGAGAGAAGAAGGAGAACCAGTTAATATTATAGTGCAAATAGCACAAAATAAACGTTAAGAACATACATATGATTGGTGGATCAAGATGCTCATTGGCTTAAGACTGCATGTCAGCCTAACAAGGAGCGAGGGCAAGGGTACAGTAAGTATTAAATGGGGCAAACACCCCTGTGTAGTCCAAAAGTGAGAGCAAGAATTGTGGTGGAAAAGGAGGAGAGGAGGCATTTGGAAATGCAGCGAATGATGATAGAGATGGGAACACATTGCCAGAAAAAGTTCTCCTATATATATATATATATATATAAATATATATGTATATATATATATATATATATATATATATATATATATCTCTACTACATCTATATCACTCATTATTATAAGGAGATACTCAGAGAACAGCATTGCCACCATATTAGCCGACAGAAAGCCAACTGCAGCTATTTGCCATGTGGGAGAAGGGCTAAACTCTCAATTTAGCCATGTCACTAAGGCAGAATGCATTATAAATTGTTTAGTTGCCTAATCATAAATCAATACAGAGAACGTAAGCAGATGCAAAACAGCTCTGTATAGTAATACCATGTTTAGTTTGTATATTTATATTCTGACCAGTTAGAGTTCTCCCTTTTTAAAGATTTCACAATGTAGAACTGTGGCCTCCAAATATATCTTCTCAACAGGATCTAAAATTCTTCTGGAAGTGTGTGTGCGTATGCACTACCCCCCATCTCTTCCCCTCCCTTCACACATAGAACTGCATCAATAGTCCTCCATCTGTTCGCATACATCACACTCTTCGTTTAAGTTTATTAGCTGAAATAAATCATAAATATTTCATTGTACATCAGCAAGGCCGGCAGGGGAAGCCAAGTCATCCATCTCACGCCCTGCTCCCTGAGACCTGCCACCCGCCAATAACCCTTCCAGTCTATTAAACAAGATTGATACAGTGCTGGAATCCGCTTACTGAGTGTCAGGGGGACACAGAAGGGCAGAAGGCGTAGGGAACCCAAACAAATGAGTGCTGCAGCGGAACCCTTGGTTGTTGGAGTTGCTTGCTAATAGATGTATATGCACAAAAAAGCAAGGTGAGATTTTGGAAGGAGCAGAGACAGCTTTTGTATTTTTTCTCCAGCCTAACTTTTATGGTTACATTTTTGTATACACTTTACATCAGGCCTCCAGTTGTTAAATTACTCCCAAATTCTCCAAACTGTCCAAGGTTGCTAGATGATGCTGGGAGAGTTGCAGAGTGGTATTCCTTATGTAAACATTTATTGTGCATTGTCCCTGCAGAGAGATTAATAAAGCAAAAAGTTCATCAGTAATTATTGGTTACTCATATATTGTCTCCTTATTGAGGCTACACTGAAACATGGGCAGATATTTTTCCAAGAAACAGATGTTTACTTTCCTTAGGCTAACTGCCTAGACGAGTAAAAGCTAGCTGCTGATAAGTTTCTTTATGTTACTAGCTAGAGGTACAAATTAAGCAGTGTTACAAAACCTCAATTTGACCGTAGCTACTTCATATACATGGTAACCACAACTGCAGACTGCAAGGCACTGTAAAGAAAAAAAGGCAGATTTGGAAACACAATTTCTCAATCTGGATGTACAGATAATCTACTACTTCTACTACATTCAGTCAGAACTCTGCAGCACCTTGGAGCACAGCATGTGACATACTTGAAAAATCAAGAATGTGAATGACTCTGTTCCATATGGAAAGAGAGACAGGCTATGTATGGACAGAAGAGAATTCTGTGAATGGACAGAAGAGAATTCTGTTAAGGAACAGAAGAGAATCCTGTGAATGGACGTAAGAGAATTCTGTTTTCGGCAAATGTAAAAATGACACTGCAGATTTGAGTAGGTGTTTCTGTAGGCGATTACCTGAAATCCTCCCACTGTCGTTGCACTGCATATTATAAAGCAAATGATTTTCAGGCTCTTTGATGTTAAGATTCTAACATTATTTGTCCAATAACCCTTAAACCACAACATGAAAGCAAGGTCTTACTAGTAACCAAATTACTCCCCTACAATTCTCACTGTACATGACTATAAATCTGGTGGGCCATAGCACTGGGTCTTGGTTTTGGGACCATTAGAGCAAATTAACATTCCCTGTAATGGGAATACACCCAGACAGACTTATGCAGAAATATACACAGCAGTATGTTAATTGACCAACTCAATTTCCAGCAGAGTCTGCCATTTTCCTTACCTGTTTTAAACTAGCCATCTGAGGTGAAAGATTCCTGCGTCTCATGCGGTTTGTTCCAATATTCTTTGAACACTGCAGGCCCCCGAACCTGAAGCTCCCCTTCTCTATTCTCCAAACCAACTAGGACCTGGAGAAAAACACCTGGAGTTAACCCCTTAGGTGACATTCAATAACCAATCCCCTTTGGTGCAGATGGTGTTGACCTCACGCTATTACTTCAGCTTGTATAACGCGCCCAAATCTTTAGGAAAACATCTGCTGCGCACGGCATCTGCCAGTTGGGAATCTTGGCACAGGCTGGTGCCAGTTGGCAGTGATAAGAGGGGAAAAGAAAACAATAACACAAAACAAAGCACAAATCCCCGGTCTGTTTGTAATACGGATGGTTTCCTGCATCAACTGTCTTAACCACTTTCTTGCCAAGAAAAAAATGCTGAAGCAAGAGAGCCAGGTGCTGTCGTGTGTGGATTATTGCCCGCTAGGTGGACATCTTGGATTTTAAAATCTCGTATGCATTATGAAATAACTCCAGCAGAGTTCTGCATAATAAAATGTTCAGATCTCTTTGATGAAATCTCAAGTGCATTTTCCTTCTAGTAATATTAATGATATGATTTTACAGAGTGTTGAAATCTGAAAAATTGTGGAATAAAGACTACCAAGAAGCTGAATATGGCATACATCAGATAAACATAGCTGCTGGAGGGCAAGTCTTAATAACCATTATTCCTTCAAAGAATTTCATGGTTAAGTGGCACCTTCTAGATACAAAAATAAAATAAACTTGTTAAAGTCCCAAACCGAGTGTGCTCTCTAGTTCAGTAACAGCAAAGGTTCTCTCCAACCTCTGATAAAATTCAAATATTCCAAAAGGTGCTACTGTTCAATACCTAAAAAAAAGGGAAAATGGAGAGAAAAAAATCAAGAAAAAATATAGTGTAGCTATCTTGATAAAATTATGTCTCAACGTGATGCATTCACAAATTATCCCCACCTCGAAACTTTGGTGCAAGTGTACTACGGTTTTATGTATACTCAAAACACCATCAGATATAGTGCACTTGTGCTGATTAAAGAAGAAAAAAGTTTTTTTTTACAAAAAGGGTAGGTACCCACATGGTTTTAACTCCTTTTCTGGTAGTTGATTATACTCACACATGTCAGAGTTTGTTTCACATATCAAGGGTATGAGTTGCCCCGAATCCTTCCTTTGGACAACAAAGAGTGGCATGTGCAGAAAGCGTTTTATAATACTTTAATAAAAATGTATTGCACTTACAATGTTTTCTTTTTTATAATCACTTTTAAAACCAAAAGTGGAATTCCTCTCCTAAGAGTGGTGCCTCCTCTCCTAGGGTTGCCACCTGGCCGGTATTTTATCAGCCTGGCTGGTAAAAATGATGGCTGATCCCAATGTTATTAATAGGGAAAAAAGATGAATATGTAGGAAGGCCGGTATTTTTTTCCGGAAATGGTGCCAACCCTACCTGCAGTGTATATTTAGGTGTCCGCGGCGTATCTCTTTAGTGATCGGTTGCTCCGCTGTGTGTGCTGAGAAGTCTGTGGCATTCCTCAGATCCCACTGTGCTTGTCTGTGTTGCTTCTGCTTACATCACCACTGACGCGTTTCACCAAATAGGTTGGTGGATACATAAACTTAAATCCCTATCTCCAAATGGTCTAAATGTAGACTTTAATCTGTAAGCTTTCCTAGTATAAGTATAAAGTTTGACTGCAAATGGGGTAATGTTACATGTAACATAAATGTAGCATTGTTGAAAATACTAGTGCTGAAATTTTGAGAATTGATGTATTATAAATATTTCCGTTGAAGGTGTGTAACATTTTGCTGCTATATTTTAATGCCTGAACTGCCATCATAATTTTTTTGATAAAGTTGTAGAATTCAAAAGACCTTGGACATTTAAGAGTGGACACACGGAGTAATCGTCATCGCTCAAGGAAGAAGGCTATTTGGCGAAACGCGTCAGCGTTGACGTAAGCAGAAGCAAGACGGACATGCGCATTTTGATCTGAGGAACGCCACGGACTAAGCACACGTGGCAGAGCAACCGCTCACAAAAGAGATATGCCACGGACACCCCAATTAGGGGTACAAAAATGAGTAAAATCAACTACCAGAAACGGGGTTAAAACTGTGTGGGTACCTACCTCTTTTTATAAAAAACGGTTTTCTTATTTAATCAGCACAAGCGCACTATATCTGATGGTGATTTGAGTATACGTGAAACCTTAGTCCACTTGCACCAAAGTTTCAAGGTGGGGTTTTAACACTGATGTGTGAATGTAATCACATTGAGACATAATTTTATCAAAAACGCTCTAGAATCTCCCTGAGCATGGATAGTGTAGAAAGTGCCCTCTTTTCGTGGGTTCTAGGTGACAATACATACAGTGGTGTGCAAAACTATTTGCCCCCTTCCTGATTTCTTATTCTTTTGCATGTTTGTCACACTTAAATGTTTCTGCTCATCAAAAACCGTTAAATATTAGTCAAAGATAACATAATTGAACACAAAATGCAGTTTTTAAATGAAGGTTTACGTTATTAAGGGAGAAAAAAAACTCCAAATCTACATGTGTGAAAAAGTGATTGCCCCCCTTGTTAAAAAATAACTTAACTGTGGTTTATCACACCTGAGTTCAATTTCAAAGGTTATAAAGCCATTTATAAAGCTTTGGGACTCCAGCGAACCACAGTGAGAGCCATTATCCACAAATGGCAAAAACATTGAACAGTGGTGAATCTTCCCAGGAGTGGCCGGCCGACCAAAATTACCCCAAGAGCGCAGAGACAACTCATTCGAGAGGCCACAAAAGACCCCAGGACAACATCTAAAGAACTGCAGGCCTCACTTGCCTCAATTAAGGTCAGTGTTCACGACTCCACCATAAGAGACTGGGCAAAAACGGCCTGCATGGCAGATTTCCAAGGCGCAAACCACTTTTAAGCAAAAAGAACATTAAGGCTCGTCTCAATTTTGCTAAAAAACATCTCAATGATTGCCAAGACTTTTGGGAAAATACCTTGTGGACCGACGAGACAAAAGTTTAACTTTTTGGAAGGTGCGCATCCCGTTACATCTGGCGTAAAAGTAACTCAGAAAAAGAACATCATACCAACAGTAAAATATGGTGGTGGTAGTGTGATGGTCTGGGGTTGTTTTGCTGCTTCAGGACCTGGAAGACTTGCTGTGATAGATGGAACCATGAATTCTACTGTCTACCAAAAAATCCTGAAGGAGAATGTCCGGCCATCTGTTCGTCAACTCAAGCTGAAGCGATCTTGGGTGCTGCAGCAGGACAATGACCCAAAACACACCAGCAAATCCACCTCTGAATAGCTGAAGAAAAACAAAATGAAGACTTTGGAGTGGCCTGAATCCTATTGAGATGTTGTGGCATGACCTTAAAAAGGCGGTTCATGCTAGAAAACCCTCAAATAAAGCTGAATTACAACAATTCTGCAAAGATGAGTGGGCCAAAATTCCTCCAGAGCGCTGTAAAAGACTCGTTGCAAGTTATCGCAAACGCTTGATTGCAGTTATTGCTGCTAAGGGTGGCCCAACCAGTTATTAGGTTCAGGGGGCAATTACTTTTTCACACATGAAAATGTAGATTTGGATTTCTTTTCTCCCTAAATAATAAAAACCCTCATTTAAAAACTGCATTTTGTGTTTACTTGTGTTATCTTTGACTAATAGTTAAATGTGTTTGATGATCAGAAACATTTTGTGTGACAAACATGCAAAAGAATAAGAAATCTGTAAGGGGGCAAATAGTTTTGCACGCCACTGTACTTCAACACCTGGCAGGAGGGCACCAACCGCACCTAGCAAAGGAAAAATAAAGCCTTGTTACCAATTAATCCACTTTTCTTTCCTGTTACCACTGTATCCTAAATCTAAGCTATAGCAGATTGTATTTGTAATCACATTTTACAATGCTTTGTATTAGTTCTGGATCTTTACCATTTCATTTAAATATTTTCTAATTGTGAGACAAAAGTTAATTAAATGACATTTGTTGGTTGCATAAATATTCAATTGAATTCATTGAATACATACTTAGAAGAATCATCTTCAGCAGCATTATAGCTGAGAGTCTTTTGGGGTAAATACTAGCTTTGTACGGTGCTTTAGAGTAATTTTGGCCTACCCTTACAGACAGTATTTCTCCAGGTTGTTCAGGTTAGTTGACTGATGCTTGTGCACCTCACCATTTCTAAATTGTTGCACAGATTCTCAGCTAGTGATAAAAGATTTAGCTTTAAAAAGGACCATTTTAGAACATTTGCCTTTTTTGTTCTTGAGCTACTCTTGTTACTTTCATTTTCCTTTGGAAATATTAAGTTTCTCCCAAAATTCAGGTTTTAGCACAAGGAATCATCTTACTCTTCAGTATCTAAAAAGATGCTTAGACCCTTATGATGAAAGCAACCCAACAGCATGATGTGATCACCAACTTACAACACTGTAGGTATGATATATATAAATAACAAATAAATCGCACTCTAGGGGGCAGATGTAGTAAGGGTCGAATATCGAGGGTTAATTAACCCTCGACATTCGACTGGCGAATTAAAATCCTTCGAATATCGAAGTCGAAGGATTTTGCGCAATTCGTTCGACCGAAACGATCAAAGGAATAATCATTCGATCGAACGATTAAATCCTTCGAATCGAACGATTCGAAGGATTTTAATCCATCGATCGAAGGATTATCCTTCAACCAAAAAAAGATAGCCAAGCCAATGGGTACCTTCAGCATAGGCTAACAGTGACTTCGGTAGCATTTAGGTGGCGAACTAGGGGGTCGAAGTTTTTTCTTAAAGAGACAGTACTTTGACTATCGAATGGTCGAATAGTCGAACGATTTTTAGTTCGTATCGTTTGTGTCGAAGTAGCCCATAAAATGGTCGATTAAGCCAAAAAAACACTTTGAAATTCAAAGTATTTTTTCTTCTATTCCTTCACTTGAACTTAATGAATGGGCCCCTAGGTCTTTTATCAAGTGAAAAAGGTTTTAGTGATGGGAATAAACATCACTTAAACCTTTTTCACTTGACAAAAGACCTAGAGTGCGGTTTGTTTGTCATTTTTGTATGTATGATATATCCTGCACCTAGGCATATGTATATATGTAGAATATACATATTTACTGTAACTAGCAGTTGCTGTCAGTGTTGTTCAGAGAGCTTGAAATCACACTACTGACACATAATAACAGTAATAAACAACAATAACCATAATAAATGTAACTACTAGTTGCACATATAATACCTTGTTGATGCTTACTGAAAGATATGGTACAAAGTCAGAGCTGATACTAGATTCTCATAGCACCCACCCCAGACACGCAGAACATATTGGCTTAACTACCTTGACAACAGAGCTTACTTCAGGCACAAAATTCATCTCAGACAGAATTCAATCAACACCCATACCAGGCAAAACACATCCACCTCACTTCAACTTTAGGAATCATTAGCAAACTAAGATAGAAAGCGCTCATCTCAAAATCTGCAAGGTTATTAAATTAGGGTGCTGGTGCAGGGCACAATGGAAACCCTGACCTTAATGCATAACCAATAGCAGAAGTAAAATAGAGATTTCCCTTGCATTTATAGTGTCATGATCTGTGACTTGTCCATTAGTCACAATTGACACTACTACACAAAAGTGACAAGACACATTTTCGCTTTTTTTGTACCTAGCACTATGCCAGCTCTACACAAATAAGGCTCGGTACATGCAAATGATACACATGTACTCTTGGCAATTATACTGGACCTAGCTACAGAACATATCATACCCACAACGTTTGCCTAATATACCCACCCCATATGTTTAATACCACACTTACAAGCCTCAAACCATAATCAAAAGAACAGATAAAATAAAATCAATTACAAAGATCACACAAACGACCGAACAGAGATGCTCACCTAATGAATTCTAAAGCCCATTCACTGCTAATATACTATGCTTTATAAAAGCATACTCTAGGCAAACTCCTGGAGCCATACACAAGGATAACAGATTTTTATTGCCCAGGTTATACAGCAAGCCATAGGCAAAACAGAGAGTGCTGACTCTCGATATAGAGGATAATCCCTTGCAAGGCCATTATATAAAGGACACATACATATAGCTCATATATGCCCTCGATGCACACAGCCCCTTGCACAGCTTTGGTTTGTGAGGACAGAGCTGTGTAATTGGCAATGCGATGCATGCGCTAGGCTTTGGGGGGTCCACATGCTGCTGTATATGGAGGGGCCCTGGGAGGATTGAGACAGGCCAGTGATAAGACACACTGCGATCCGCCTGTCACAATGCGCCAGGTCCCTGCTGGAGCAGCTATTAGCCAACTGTGATCTAAACCTCCAATTAAAGCGCTGATTAGACCCGGCGAGGCGTGATCTGCCCATGAATAATTCATAGCTTTGTGCATGAAGAGTAGAGAGAGAGAGAGAAACTCAGAGAAGGCAGCATCATTAACCCCTTCAGAGTTTAAAGAGTCTACACTCAGTCTATATAACACTAAACTCTTTGCTAATATTTTCTTAGTTCTAGTTGTACTGCAAGCCCCAAAACACTGCCAGTGAAAATGAAAAAAAAAGCTTTCAAGATGAATGTCATTGCTGTGCAGTGTTTTTGCTTTTACTTACTGCGCCACTCCCTCTAACAGATTGCGAGCTGATAGGGACTATCTGGCTGTGCTGATTTAAGCTTGCATATATACATATTATTATTAACATGTATTTATATAGCGCCAACATATTGCGTAGCACTGTAAAGTAAATGTGATTATACAACTAAATCACATGAATTATATACATAGAACATATGGAGTTACATACATCACAATCAATACCGGATGGTACATGCCCAAATCCAGTCTTAAAAAAGGGACACAGAGAAAAGAGACAGATAGAAGGGCAGATGAAGGACGCTAACTGAAACCCAAATTGGGGCACTACAGTAAAACACTTGTCAGTCACTGCAGGTTTTCAGCAAATGCTTCAGCAGGGGCAAAACCTCTAGAGAACCATAACTGTCAGTCACCCCTCTACAGTGTTCTGGAGCTGGAGACTGTTAGCTTTGCTATAAATGAGAATATGCAGCACCTAAGACCTTTAACAGTCTGTCTATGAAAATCCATTTAAAGAGGAATCGTGATGCTAGCCTGATACGAGTGAACTCTGCAGACCTATAAAGAATATCTACCCCTGTGTATATTATAGCGCACTAATGAAAATATTATCAACTACAAAAATATTCTCTGCAGAGCAGGAAAGGAAAACCACACCACGAATATGAAAAAAAAAAATAATAAAGGTGATATTAGAAAAAAAAAACCTTTTCAGTTTCATATCACCTCTGCATAGAGACCAAGACTTGGGCAATGATATTTCTGTCTGTAGCCAACCAGATGATACACCATGCTCTGGTGAGGGGTAAGCTACACAAGAAAGGGCAGCGATTGGAAGCAGGCCAGAGGCATGTAAGGACAACACCTAACATTGCACTAAGCTCCAGCCAATAGATGCACTGTTGCTTTTACACTCAGTATGGCCAAACTTGATTGCTATCCTATGGCCAGCAAAGCCAGCATTTCCACAGAGACAAGTCAATTTCATGTCCATTCTGCATCTATTAGCGATGAGTGTCTCTCGTTACATTCCTCATTTTGTTGCACGATGGTTGCCCCCAAAAAAGTGCTCTTTTTCTGATATTCTTATAGGGCCTAAATGCAACAAAAAAGTAACGATGCAATCTCCAAAAGCCTTTTATGCAAAACCATCACAGGTAAGAGATATTATTAACTCATTTATTATTGGATTAAGATATCGTATGCAAAAAAATTCCCTAAAAGGAACAGTATATTAGCATCCATTTGCACCTATGGACAACGATGGACAATCTAGTTTATATTCGTTTGTGGGTTCTATTTCAATTTTATTATAGTTGGAGATCTTTGAGTATCTATTCAAGATTCATTTAGATTTTAATAAATAGGTTTAGATGCTAATAAATAAAACCTCACTCACATTCTATTCATTTATATGGGATTTTTGGAAGCATATTTATCAAATTGTGAGTTCTAACTAAAAATCCCATAGGAATGAATAGAACTTGTTGAATTTTTATTACAGATATACAGAATACTACAGTTCCCAAATTGCATATGCAACTTGTTACAGCGTAATTTCCTCTGTGTGTGATATAAGTGATTGCTTATTGGTTCTGGGTTGCTTTCTGATTTGTTAATTCCCTGTTTCCTTTTCCTATGTGTGATCTTTCTCTGAAGCTGCATGTTCCTGCATTAAACTGAATAAGAGTGCTAATATGCATCTCGCCTAAATAAAAGTTATAAGCAGCAAAGGTCTGTGTGGAACTACACCACTCGGTGCCAGAATCTGATACTAAGGAACTCTGGTAAATCATCTAACCCTGAATATTAAGAGTGTTGTACTGTATAGTTCAGTACCTGAGGAAGGGCCATGCGGTCCCGAAACGTTTGATCAATTGTAAAGTGTCTGGAAGCACCTTGAATAAATGTGGGAGCACCCCGTTGAACGCAAACACAGGTATTGGCAAAAAATTATTTTCTTGGATTTACTACTGGCAAGTGGCTAGGCCAGGGCCATATATACCTGTATCCCCTGCATTGTTGTTTCATGTACTGTATAGTTGCAACAGAACTTGGATGAGTTTTCATTTATTAAAATCTAAACTCACATTTTGATAAATCTGCCCCTAAATGTGAAGTAAATTCTAAGCTATGCACTGGATAGAACATGTAAAACCCATTGAACACTGTACTGTATGAATATTTAAATAGCTTCCTTGTATACCAGGCACACGGGTTCCATGGAGTGGATTGGTCAAAGCCATTCAGATTTCAGTCATGCCATATCTTTCCAGCAGGGTATCTCTTGCCATTGTTCCAAAACTAGCACAGTGGAGCCCGATACCATTAATCTGGATAAAAACAACATGTTTAGCAAACAGCAATCATGACCTCTAATATCATCTTTTGTACATGAAGGATTTGTATTACCTCTGCAAAAAATCAAATTTTATAGAACGGTAGGGAGCAAAGATTCACGGCTAATTTCTTATTGACCTCCCATAACTCACCCAAACCTGCCACCTTTCCTTGTTGGGATATAACAAATAATGGGTACCTGATTTTCTCCTTGCAAGCTGCCCGCACAAATTCCCGTACATTGGAATGGGTAAAATGCTGCTCGTAGTAAGCAATCAGCTTGCTGTAGATGGTGGGCACTGCCATGAAAATGTTGATGGAGGGGGCATCTCTGTTGAGAAAGTGCTGCCAGATCTGGTGGAAGATGAAGGACAGGGGTTATTGAAGGGCGTTTGACATCCATATGCCAGGACAAAACGAACTCATATCAAGTCACATGGCAGAGGCATCCGTATAGTAAAAAAACTGGGCAGAGGATCAAACTATGTCATTTCAATTTCCTTTCTAATCCAATCATGCCCAACATAGAGAATCTGACTCTCCAAACGTATTTCACAGTGATGCAGATACAAAACTAAGTCTGTAGTTAGCTACAAAGTAAAATCTATGAACAAAGCCAGATTAATCCACCTATCACCTCTATGACACTTATAGAGCTTCTTATCATAGGTATGCATGGGTATGCAGACTGAACTATAAATTTCAGGCATTTATTGGGAGCCTTATATATCTATGATCAGAGGGTTCTGTAAAGCAACATAAATTATAACTAACAACTCACTGTCCGCCCAAAAAATAATCTAAATATAGTAATTCAGAAAGGCTGCCTATCAGTCTAAAGGCCCCCATCAACGGGCAGATATAAGCTGCCGACTGATTAAGTCTGCAGTTTATTGTCCAGTGTATGGGCCTCTCTGACGGTCTTCTCCGATCGATATCTGGCCAAAAGTCATTCAGATGTCGATCGGCAGGCTTAAAAATCCAGTCGGAGCGAGGACCACATCCATCAACGGATCGGATCAGCGCGAAAGCACCAAACCCAAGGTAGACATATCGGGGAGAGATCCGCTTGTTTGGTGAGGTCTCCTTATTTATGTCTACCTTAAAGCCGGCCACACACGGGCAGATTTAAGCTGCCAATTTGGGTCCTTTAGATTCGGCAGTGTATCTGCCAGTATATGGGTTCCCCTGACAGTCTCCCAGACCAAAAAATGTCCAGATCTCGCTCTGACAGGTTTGATTTTCCTGCCCGATTGAGGACAGTATCATCTAGTTGATGTGGTACTTGTTCCATTGACTAATATTCACACCATTGTAATCAGATCATTTGACCTCTTGGTTGGCATATCGGAGGGAAATCCACACATTTGCCTTTATTATAGTTGGAGATCTTTGAGTATCTATTCATGATTCATTTAGATTTTAATAAATAGGTTTAGATGTTAATAAATAAAACCTCACATTTGGCGACCTTGCCTTTATTATAGTTGGAGATCTTTGAGTATCTATTCATGATTCATTTAGATTTTAATAAATAGGTTTAGATGTTAATAAATAATACCTCCCTCACATTCTATGCAGGGTGAGAATAGCTCACCAAGAAAATACCAGGAGGATCCAGGTGCCAATTAGCCCTCCTGTTCCTCCTGCCAATGCCATAGTCATACCAACATTCAGAAGATTAGAAACAAATGGAATGTGAAATGAAAAATCAAAGGAGAATATAATAAAGAAAGGGGGAACGAAGGGAAAGAAGTGATCATTGGAGAGAGGATGCAGTGGCAAGAACAGAAAAAGAAGTCATTTAAGAGGAGAAAAGAAGAAATATATTTTGGAGATCACTTGCACCCAGTCCAACAGCGTGTCTATGGAATTATCAGAGATGTATCTGGGCATAGACACTATGCAGTTAATTAATGAATCTACAGCTTTCTCTCACATCCCTATGCTCCTGCCCTTTGCACACTGCTGATTTATGCCCTTCCTAATAAACCCTGAAAAGCCGATCCTCTCCTTGTCTCTGCCTAGAACAGGAGACTCCGCAAGAAGAGAGAAGCATGGACAGGTTAAAGGTGAATATTTCCCAGGCTGAGCCCATTGATGCCCATGAAACTTATGCACAGAACCCTGGCATTTCTATTCCTGTGAGCTGTTTAAAACCTGCCGCCCTCCCCCTTCTCCTTCTCACACTGCTGCTCCAGAACAATTCTCTCCCAAACACTGCCAGTATTAACGTGCTTTAGTGCAACTGAGAGAGACATCAAACCCATGGAGAAAGCTCTAATTCAGCACAGCAAGACAGAGAGAAAGGTATGCTGGTATCTAACACTGAGATATAGCTGCTAATAGCACATATCTCACAGCTCAGTGAAGCCTTAAATATTTTTACAGTATAATGATGGACGTATACATAGTGCTTTTTTGTGGCAGTATCCAGCAGGTTTCACGGCTGCTTTAGATATATAGGTTAAAATTATATACTGTTTGACTCTATTGGCATTATTCCGCCACTTAATCAGCTTCTTCTGTGGGTCATGCAGTTGCCCCTTTTACTTTTCACAGTCTTTCTTTTCCCCTTGAAAAATGTATCGGATGAGACTTTTCATATCGCACTGGCTCATTTTTACTCCACCTCTGCTGATTTTTATGTTCATACCTTTCACTCTGTGTAATATATTATTAGGTTTTTTTTCAATATAAATTGCTAAAGATCTACCATTCTCTATCATACTCCAATATTCTCCTAGAGTCTGCTGCTAGAGAGCTTGCCTTGTCTGTATCCCATTGGCTCTTGTGATTCAATCATGACAATAATATTGTATCTCTAGTTCTTAAGCTTAGAGTATAATTAACAGAAGCAAATGTACAGAATTTTGATCTCACAGAAAATTGTGTGACAGCCATCAGTAATATACTGTATATAAAGCAAATATATGCATTGAATTATATAAATTTACTTTTTCAATAGTCTGTAGGCACAGAGCCTTTGGTAAGTTTCATTTCTTCCTGCTGAGTAACCACACCCGTACTTGGGTCAGAGTACCAACTGTTTTTAAAGATTATACATAATTTATATATGATTGTATGGATGTTTATATTACTATGTATTGAAAACAACAGTTTTTCAGTCATTTCAGAAGTCATATGTATGTATTTACATAGTTATATGCATAGTCACATGCAATGCAATTTACAGTATATACCCAACATCGCAACTGATCTAATACATAGACATAACACTACCAACTTATCCAGACACTGTAACCCTTATATTTCTCTATATCATGGAACTAAAGGCAGTCTGCATGAAAATGCTTCTGCACACCAAAAATTATACCTACCCTTCCTACATTCCCTGTCCTGATTAGTCTGAGTTTGGGATGTTAGGTATTTTTATTTTGTCAATCTTTTCTACTTACCGTTTGTTGGCAAAATTCTGGTAGCATCACACAAGTTGCTCCTACCCACAAGGGGCACTTCAACTTGTTTACCACCCCATGAACATGGTGAAGGGGCAAAACATGAAGGCTGATGTCTTCTTTTGTCCATCCCCACTCACTTGACCAGAGATGCAACCTGTGCACAGCACCAAAGAAAGTGCAACATACAGTATGAGTACTGATCAGTTGAGTACAAGAGTAGGTTATAGATTTATTCAGAGCTAGACCTAAGCACTAATACAAAAAAGGCAAAAAAGTGATTTTATGGCATAAATGCTAAATTGCCATTGTCAGCAGCAACCAATCAGACCATTGCATTCACTATCTAACTTGTATTAGACTATTTGCTGTTATTAGCAACTGCTGTGATGCAATTTAACACATTCAATAGTAAATCAGGGCCACAAAGGTCAACACTCCCTATAATTTCTTATTATAGTGTACACTGGAGTCCTGCGCAGAACCAATTTTTGAAACCTGACCCTCAACCTGCATTTTTAACCCCCTTGGACCCACTACCTGAACTGAGACCCGATCTGCAAACCACTGACTACCATTAAACAGGAAGTGCAGTTGCTGCAAACTGGAAGTAACATAGACAGGGCTGAATTTCTTTTTTTTAAAAAATGTTTAAAGGAGTAAAATATAGATAACATAAGAAATATAAATAAGACCCACAAGGCCTGCAACCCGCATCTATACTTGACCCCTAAAACCGCAGGTACCCAACTCCCTACAGGAATGTAGTGTCCGTTTTTGAAAACCACAGCAAAGTATTAGGGTAGGACTTCACGGACGATTTCCACGCAATCCGACTCGCTTTGCAAAAACGCAGGCATCACGTTGGATGCGACAGAAATAAGGTAAGTAATGAAAATGTTAGATGAAGTCACATTGTTGATCCAATGCGACACGACTGTCGGATGCAGATGCTGCATGCTGTCTCTGCATCCGACAGCCGTGTCGCGTAGGATCAACGCTGAGACACCATCCGACAATGCCCTTACCTTATTTCTGTTGCATCCGAGGTGACGTCTGTGTTTTTGAGCAGCGCATCGGATCACGCCGAAATCGTCTGTGAAGTCCTACCCTTAAGGTGGCCATAGACTTAAAGATGTCGC
Organism: Xenopus petersii; assembly: GCA_038501925.1. NCBI lineage: Eukaryota > Metazoa > Chordata > Amphibia > Anura > Pipidae > Xenopus > Xenopus petersii. The sequence goes on along the minus strand of CM076678.1, from coordinate 53,036,071 downwards.
CAAACGAGCGGATCTTTCCCCGATATGCCACTAAACTGCGTGGCTATATCGGGGGTAATTCGAGCGTTTGGCTGTACGGCCGAACGATCGAATTACGATGCGCCAAGCGGCTCCGACGGGTCGGTCGGGTAAAAATCCAACCTTCCCGATCGATATCGTGGCCAGATATCGATCAGGATGACCCGTCGGAAGCCTCCATACACGGGCAGATAAGCTGTCAAATCGGTCCAAACGACCGATAATGGCAGCTTTATCTGCCCGTGTATGGCCACCTTTAGAAGGCAATCAAGAAGAGAGGTAACTCCATTGTAACTGATTATATCTGTGGATTACTAATCTTGGTCAATACACTTGCCAACAGTGGTGTAGCTAGAAAACACCAGGCCCTCGTGCATAAAAAAAATCTTCAGGAGGGGCCTGTTGTGCACAGTGTCTCCTGAGGGCAACACCTAGGGAGGAGAGGGGCTGGGAAGGTGGCTACTATAAAGAAGAGACCACAGTCCAGTCCCCTGTACACATGCGACCACGGGGTCTGCTGTAATGTCGTTACGCCACTGCTTGCCAAAAAGGTACATGTTTACACATCAAATCACATAACAAGCTTGGCAGAGTACAACAGTTTTAATTCTTACATAGGAATATAGAACAGTGGTCAAATGTAATTCATGGCTCTCTACAGAACTATAGACCCAAAAAAACTTCATTCAACAGGATTGTTGCCATGAAATAATTGAGCAACAGATACAAACTTTAAGGCTAATGCCATACTGAGTTGATTCTCTGCTGGCATCTGCTCTTATCTGTATCTGCATCTAGAAGCACTGCTTCAGTCTGTGTGCAGATACAGAGTAGAGTTTGGTGACAAAGCATGTGATTATGCATTTTCTTGCAAAAATCTGCTCCATGTGTCTGCACCCTGACTGACACAGTGCCTCTGGGTGCAGACACAAAAGAGAAGAGATGAGACCAGAGGTGCTGTTTCAGCCCAGTGCAGCACTACCCACATGGGCCCTGACAGGCAGTTTGTGTACACAAAGAGTGGATTTCATCACAAAAATTAATGCTTTCAAGTTTCCATGAGGTGAAAACTGCTCAGAGTGAACACAGACTGTGCTTATCAATGCACTTACAGCAAGGAGCAGATGGGAATGTACCCACTTGGATTTTTTCTGCCTGCATTTCTACACAGATAAACAGCCTAGTGTGCCATTAGCCTAAATGCACTTTTTGATGTTATTGTCATTAATAGGAGTAATTAATTGTAAGTTATAGAATGGTTTAGTCCATTGTATTCTAAAACAATCTGTAATTTGTGTTTACGGTGTGTTTTTTTTATAAATGATTACATTTCTTTGTTCTGCAAGTTTTAGTCCAATGACACTCGTGATGTTTTGGCAACAAAAACAGCAGAAAATTCCTTGATATAGGGGGTACTGATTGCTGCAGGAAAAACACTATTGATTTGGGTGTTTTTCAGTGCCCACTGTGGCAGGGAATTTTTTGCCATTTTGTTGCTGTGTTTTTGTCAGAATGAATACAATAAATAATATTTTCATATATTTAAAAAAAACAAGCAAACCTTGTTGGGACCACAAGTCTATTTGTTTAATGTAAAAAGCACTTATATAAGTTCTGTGTGTAGCTGATAATAACTTTTCTCTGTAGAATTCAAGCTAAATGTTCTTACCATAGAATATAGGTTGTAACGGGTGCCGAGAACACCCTTGGGTCTTCCAGTAGTTCCACTTGTATAAATTATCATGGCTCCTCTGTCTTTCCATTCCAACTCAAGTTGTGATACTTCAATTTCTTGTAACTGTTCTGAAGGGCGAAGGCTTTGAGACCCTGACATAGACAGCATTGAAATTCCCAACTGCTCTGCTAGTGGGCTCAATACATTTGTGTTACTTTCCTCTGCCACAACAAGTGCAAAACATACTTTAGCTCAGAAGGTGGATGACTCTTGCACAGAGCAATGGCACCACTCATCCATACTGCCCATTGGCACACTACATATGATGAGTTGTTGGGACAGAGAAAAGAGACCCTTTCTGGGGAATTATTACGACTTGGATGTCCCAAGAACTGGATTATTATTTTGGAAAAAGCTTGGCTCCGGATATACAAGTCCTTGTATGTATGCTTCCCATGTTGGTCCATCACAGCTGTTCTTTCTCTAAAATAAGGTGCTCTGGAGAAAACTGGAACCACATGAGATGAAGAGCTAGGTTTTGAAATATGAAAGGAGCAACAATGCTGAGGGGTCCTTGTTCTAACCTGCACCCCATGGATATGTGAGCAAGAAAAAAGGAATCGCCCCAGAAAGGCTCCAACACGCATCTGTGAAATTAAATGCCAGCTCCCCCTGCCATAGCTCAGTCAAAGATGTATCTATAATCCCCAGGCTGTGAAAGGAAAATCATTTAATTTCATTGAAATTGCATCTCAACTGATGTCGGTTCTGAGTCATGCCATGGGTTCTATTCTCTTAAATCTTCTACTATTAATAAAGAAACCATGTGTTACATTAAGCTGAAGTCTTAAACTTTATAAATAACTAACTTACAAGTATTTTGCTAAAGGAGTTAGATGTTTTCAAAATATATAAGTCTGAGATGCAGGTCTAATGTGCGTCATCCTTTCCTTCCATTTTCCTATTTGTTTTTCTAGCATATGTCTCATACAGGTCTTTTGTTTATCAAAGTAATGTATCAAGTAAAACTAACAGTATATATAGTATTAAGCATATCTACAAAATGAGTTAGGGTAATTAAAAAAGGGGCATTTAAGACACAATATACCTGCAATAGGTCTGTATATACAAGAAGCACACCCTCTATGCAAAGTTCTGAATCAAATGCAGACAAACGGAGCGGATTTGAGTGGTATATATGTATTTTTGCAATAAAATCTGCAGTGGCTTCAGGTGTAGACACTGAAGACTGAAGATATGAGTAAAGCATAGATTTTTTTCTAATCAGATGTAATGTATTATATTGTACAGTTGCCAAGACTAAATATGTGTGGCCCTTTTTTAATAGTCAGGGAGCACATATAAGGTCCATTTTCATCATCATTGATGGCCAAAACCAAAAATGCTCGCTTAGCTTACAGTCAATATGAAATGTGACAATAGAATTCCTCCCCTTTCTCTGCTAATTTATGCTACATGTTGACGTTCTCCCAAACATACAAATTACCATCTAATGAGCTGGAGCTTGTATGGCCCATCTAATTTATCCAGTATTATATATTTGAACACTGCAAGAGACTGTCTTCGACCGTAAAAGACTGATATTTGCTTTATATAGTCATTATATTCACAGCAGGGCTCTGCAATGAGATTACAAAGCAAAGAATAAACAATGAAACCAGACCAAGGCCCCACTTTTGAAAATGACTAGGGACGATACCAAAACAGCAATATAAAATCAGAAACACTAAAATACTTTATTTTTCTATATTTCAGAATTGTGATTCCTACAATTACTTAGAAATAAACAAATTAATGAAACTAAAATATCTAGCAAAATACAGGAAACACCTGAAAGTTTCACAGTTGCTCAATATTTTGGCTATTTCTGCAGCTCAAATGCTCTGTTTATATGCAGGCCAGGAATCAGCTTGGGGTGGCACTATCCTTAAAGGAGAAAGAAAGGTGAAATCACTGGGGATGCCAAAAGTTAGGCACCCCCCGCACTGCCCAGTTATAGCAATCACTTACACAATATCCCGGGCTGGTGCTCCTGTTAGCAGAAGACTGCAACGGCACAGATTACTTCTCAACAAGCACCAGGAAGTTAATCTTTTACTTCTCCTTTAAACTCACAGAGTAGTACATATGCAATCACATAGTCATGGGCAGTAACAAAAGTCAGAAAACTTTGTTTCACAGAAGTGTTGTATAAGAGGAGAGCACAGATATATTGTTTTGTAGCTCTGTAATTGGTTAATTCAGTGGGAAAATTAATATGGGCCCACTTACAAAACTTTGGGAGGTCCCGGTACACTGAGTTCTCCTCCACTATCAGCTGCCCTTCCGCATGCTTGTTTGCAGTGAGCAGCAGAAATTAGACGGCAGAGGGGACTAGGGAAAGGAACTACCACACAGCAGACCCAGCATCCAGGACCCCTTTTTTCCAGCTGCTGTTGGAGGGTTTACTGTAGGATAGTTCATCACTGGGTTATTTCCATTAACTCTGTGTAAATGTGAAATTATAATGATTTTAAAAGATTATATAAAAGTGTAACATTTTACCCTGTGACAATTTTTGCCACAAAAGGGTAATTTTAGGTGGTTTATCGCCCAGGGGGATCCTAAGTTTAAATGGGCAATAAAGAACTCCCCCCGTCTCATCACCTTAGCGTTTATTCAGGACATCTGCTTTAAAAATGTACCAAGACTGTTCATTTATGTCCACTTTTAGGGTTGGGGCAGACAAGCAGATTCGGGGGGGCTTAGTCACCTGGCGACTAATTGCCTCTTCTGCGTGGCGACAATCTTCCCGTACTGCCTTCTGTCTGCTTGAAAGAAGAATCGCCTGCGCTAATACACTCACGTTTTCATTTTCAATTTGTTGTGGTTTTTGAGTTATTCAGTTTTTTTATTCAGCAGCTCTCCATTTTGCAATTTCAGCCGTCTGGTTGCTAGGGTCTAAATTACCCTAGCAATCATGCATTGATTTCAATGAGAGACTGGAATATAAATAGGAGAGGGTCTGATTAGAAAGATGAGAAGTAACAATAACAATACATTTGTAGCCTTACAGAGCATTTGTTTTTAGATGGGGTCAGTGACCCTCCATTTGAAAGCTAGAAAAAATCAGAAGGCAAATAAATAAATAAATAAAACTATAGAAAATTAATGAGGACCAATTGAAAAGTTGCTTAGAGTTGACCATTGTATAGCATACTAAAAGTTAATTTAAAAGTGAACCACTCCTTTAATCCTGCTGCAGGGCTGTCCATCTGTCTGGCCTCCTGATGCGACCCATTCTGTTCTCTGAACTGCTGGTTCTGACTCTGGAAACAATATAGCAGAAGTCAATGTAACAGATCTAATGAAAAGCATGCAGGACAGTGTGGAAACTGGAGTTTTGGCAGGAAAAAAAAACTGGTATATTTTTTACATTTCTCATGAGACGGAACCAGCACTGTTTAAAAAGCCAACAGTTTTTAATTGCAAATAGAAGGGAGAGATTCAATTGTTTTGCTCTAAGATAACACACAATAGCTGATATAGTGCACAGTGACTCATATACAAGTTGTTTTACAGTGTGCCAATCATTTCACATGTTTCACGTAGGAACAGAGCCGCAACTTACTGCTTCAAAGCCACTACAGACTTCCCAGCATTCACTAAGTTCACTGTAACACACTGTATATTGCTGCTCTACACATGGGTTGCCACAAGTGACTGTTCATCTCACAAGGGATACATTAGCTTTCAGTTCACTCCTCCGTCTGGTCTGGTAGGTGCTGATAGCTTTGTCACTGGCTTTCTCATTCAGCTAACCCTGTACTCTTGTCAGCTGTATTTCCTGTCCTTCCCAGCTAATCTGGAGAACTAAGGCAAGCGCGGAGGGCTAAAAAGTATAAAATAGTGCTCCAGAAACAGCGTGTAGAATTGCACAAATTCCTTTGCACTCGGTGCCAACTGTGTTTTGAACAGTTTTTTCTTTCTGTCTTTTTAGGGACATTTTTTGGGGGAAAAACTTTTAGGACAACCTACATTTTACATTTCAGCTCTGACAAGAATATCTCCTGTGTCTTTATGAACAGTTTAAAACTCACAATCAGAAACATTACAGGCTCTAAATACCAAACAAGGTTTTTTTTTTTATTTTGAGTAGAATATATTAACAAGTTTCCAAAGCACCAGAAATGGGCATATTTAGTTTGCCGGTCTACAAATTCCACTCTCTGTTTACCTCAGGAAACCAATGTATTTTATGAATCTGCCTTAAAATGGGCAGATATATTTCTTGTCTACCCAAAACTACAAAACTTTAAAGCTTTGATGAAGTTGGCGTTTTTTTTTAATGACATACTGTACTTGAAACTCTCCTTGAATCAAATTCACTATCACATTCTATCTTCCACATCAGGGGTTCCCAAACTTTTTGCAATGAGGGGCAGATTTGGTGCGGTGAAAATGTGTGGGGGCCGACCATTCAGCCCGAAATTCTTTGAACCATTACCATTAAATGATAGGAATAGAGTAATGGTAGCAATAATATTTGGGCACATTAGGTGCTCAAGGTGTTAGCAATAGAAACTTACTGGAATGTAGTGACGCTATACTTCTTTAGTTTACTGTACTGGCACGTTAGTACGTCTATTGAGTGCCAGTACGTGTCTATTGCTAACACCTTCAGCACACAGGCAGCAGTATAGACGAAGTGGCAGATCATTTCACTAATGTTCCTTAATATTATTGCTATGGGATTGATGATCGCACTTTGCTGGGGATCCTCATTATTATTAATTTCTTGATGGAGGCTGAGGGCCGGTGTAAATCTGAAAAAGGGCCGCATTTGGCCCCCGGGCCGCACTTTGTACATGCCTGTTCCACATCATCAGGTACAAAGGTAAAATATCCTCAGGCTACTGTCACCATGGTAAAAATGCATTACATGCTGAAATCTGCTCCATGGGGCAAATTCACTAACCTCTGTAAATTTGCCAGCGACAGCTTCGCTCACAACGCAACCCTGGCGAAGTTGCGCTAGCATTACTGCACCAAGCAAAGCGAAGTTGCACTAGTGTTGGCTAACTTGCATACAGTGGGAAGTTAAAGTTGAATGGACATATATGTGGCAGCAAATACATTACACTAAACAAGCCCAGGGAATAAAATGAAATAGAGTTGTGTATAGTTTATGTGCCATATGGTAGGAAATGTATGGGGGACCCCGGGTACCCAAAAGATTTTTATGGACTTTTTCAGTCTATCACCCTGAAAAAACTAAAAGACGCCAACATTGAAGAAGCCCTATACATTCCATTGCACTTCGCCTGGTCTGAGCTGGCGAAGGCAAGTCTGGCGGAACAGGTAACGTTCAGTAAAATGCGCATCTTAGTGAATTTGCAAAGTAACGGTCTTTTGCCAAAGAGAAACTTTGCCTGGCGTAAGAGTGCGAAGTAGCACTAGAGTCTATCCCCTTGCTAGCAAAGTTACGTCCGAGCCTGTTAGTAAATCGGCAAAATAACAAAATGACATCACGCTGTCGAATTTTCGCTAACGTTAGTCACTACGCCCTTTAGTAAATTTGCCCCCATGTGTGAACTGACAAACGGGATAGCAGCATTCCGGCACACTGCTTCAAAATGACTTGTGCTGCCCATATTGCCACATCCCACTGTGGGGACCCTGGAATTACCACCACCTTCAAGGTGGTTAGTGGCATAACTACTGGGGGTGCACTAGGGTTGCCACCTGGCCGGTATTTTACCAGCTTGGCTGATAAAAATCATGGTTGATCCCAATGTTATTAATAGGGAAAAAAGATAAATATATAGGAAAGCTGGTATTTTTTCCAGAAAAGGTGGAAACCCTAGGGTGCACCCAGGGCTGCACCCTCTTGGGTCCTGCCAGAGGAGGGACAGTGTGATTTAGAACGCTAGTGTAAAAAGGATTTTGCACACATCCTGCTTTTGCTGGGCCCTAAGGGGGGGGGGGCGTGCATAGGAGGAGGGCCCAGTGTGACTTAGAGGACTGGAATAAAAAAGATTTTGCGTCCAGAAGGGTAAAGGGTGCAAGTCTAGAGGAAGGGGGTGGCCATGGGAGCCTGAGTCCAATACTTGAACCATGTCACCCTGGTTACACCACTGTAGGTGGTAGATTGAGGGATGAATTGCAAATTTGCACAATTCATTTAAAATACTAGGCAGGAGCAATGTTACTTGGTGCATATGCAGAGAGCTTGAACTTATTGCCTGCCCAGCCAGACCCAGAGTGCAAATATTTGTTAAAAATCGATCAGTTCAAGAAATGGGCTGGTTTAGAAAAGCTCATCAGCTGATGCACCATGTCAACCAGGGCATGAAACATGAGCATATGAGGAAGTGAGGAGCTACAGCTACTCTTCAGTTCCTGCTGCAATAACTTCACATAGGTATGGTTTATAGATTACGATCAAAGAGCATTTATCAGCTCAGGTAATAGTATATGTATAGTATATAGCATATATACCCCTGCATAGAAATGCAGTTCCACTGCCTTCTATTACCTCAGTGTGGTGGCAGGCCTGTAAGTGCAGGCAGAGTGGATCTTGTTGCAGAAATGAATACTTAAGCATTTACATGCCAAAATCAAACTTTACAACCAGTTGCAATTTGCAGAATTCATTTTGTTAATCAACAGAAATACTGAAGGATCATGGATCCAAAGCACAATTATCATGAAGCTTGATAGCAAATTGCACAGGCACAAAACATGCATTTAAGTCCAGCACAGCCATATAATCTATGGATAATTATTGTACTGCCTTGACCCCAGAGGTAAAGTACTTTCATAAATCTGGTTGTTTCCTCCAGGGACTCCAGGGTTTCCCCTGCCCCTATGTGTGACAAAATGAACACAATTGTAAAGAAACTGTTTGAGTGCCAAGGCATGTGTCAGCAGCAGATGAGCAAGCACTTGGCACAGGTCTTGAATTTCAAGATGACTATCTACTTGGCACACAGAACACGTCAGGCACATCTGCCTCCTACGATAGCAGCTGTGCCATGTGTTGGCACACACTGATATGTGCTATGTTATTATCCCAGCATGAGTGAATGTGTCACCTACCTGTAGCTACAGAATACTCTCTCCATAAGTAAACAGTGCAAATGTATAGATGCCAATGCTTTGTTGTGTGATGTGGAAGGATAACAATGTTTGGCTGTTTGTAAAGAGAGCTTGGTGCTTCTGGGGTTTTGTTGTTCCACATAATGTTTGTTTGCACTAAAGAATATTTTATTGTAGGTACCTAAACACAGTGTTTATAGATAATACCTCTGTCACTGAAACACCAGCTTCTATATAGATATATTATAGCAGATGTAAGTTCATACACAAGGCTAACAATCACTGAATTACCAGCTATAAAAAATATTGGAAACTCACCTTCATAGAAAAGAGAGAGATTTAAATGGGATATAAATGAAATAATAAAAAATAATGAATGCAAACTTTGAGGTCCTGACTGTGCATATGTTAGTTGTTTTTGCCAAACTTGTAGTTTTAAACTGCTAATGCCAGGTTTTTAGCTCAGAACCTGTTTTCCAGTATCAGAGTGTTGGAAACCCTTTGGATAACTGACTATGCAGGCAGTGCATTGCATTGCCAGTTAGGGTCGCTGGCACTTCGATTTTCAAAGAGAGATGCTAAACTGAAATCCTGGTATTAAAAGTCTTCCCCCATATGCAATAACACACAATTAAAATAACAACAAATTTGCCCAGGTATAGTAACCCTTAGCAAACATATAAGATATTTTTTCAAACAGCTGGCTATTAAATTCCCTTTAAATCAGTATGGAGACTTTACGGCTAGTGCCACGGTTCCAGCTGATTTTGAAACTTTGCATCTCACTCCAAAATCAGCGGTGATGTTGCTTATAGGAACCAGTCAGATCTTTGCTTTTGTTTTCTAACTGTTGAAATCTAATTGCGGAATTTGTTACTCTGAACAACATCACCAGTTATGCTTCACTCCACTTTTTACACACCATGATAAATAAATAAAGTCCCATATGTAATATAAGGCACTAAGTTTGCCCAGGAGCAGTAACCCGTGGCAAACAATAAGGTGCTTGCATTTAAACAGGTGACTAGTAAACTCTACCTGCTGATTGGTTGCTATAGTTTACAGCCCATGGGCAAACTTAGTGCCTTTTATTACATAAACTCATAAGTGTATTATTCTCAAATTAACCTCCCTGACCAATATCTGGCCAAAAACCAGGAAGGTTTGCTTGATCTCCTAAGGCTGCAATTTACAGGCAGGGTATGTGTGAGTTAATAGTATCCTTTTGATTTGAGGATAAGCCTTGTGTGCTATACTATTCACAGTAAACAGGGATACATCCCAAATATAGGCATTACTGTTAGCACAAACGCAAACACCACTGTGAAAGTTCTCACATTCAAGTTCAAACTGCCAAAAAAATGTGTGTACTTTTTTCTCTTATGCCTATACTGTACACTGTTTCTGTCTCTTTAAAATATACATGTGCTTTTTATCCTAATTAACAGTTTGCTACAAATCTATTAACCTATCAGCAAGATCATCTATTTTAAGCTGTCACATGACATAATTCATTTGGATCTCAGCATCTACAATAGTTTACATATTGCAATCTGGCTTCATCACAGGAAAATGCCTTCTTCCAAATTTTTGCACGATTAAAAGGGTAACACGGCATGTTCCAATCACTGGTTGGGGTCATGAAATGAATACAAATTTATTGGAGTACAAGTCAGACATAGTTTAAGGAATATCTAGAAGAGCAAATACACATTCACCCCAAACCTCATCCTAACTGACCTGCTAGCTGTATCTAGGAGAGCAAATAACCATTTTCTAATTCTTAGCATAAGTGGCTCTCAGCCTGAGCCTTACACATGCCACTGCTCCAAGCAACCCGGCCCACTGTTTTATGGCCATTGGCATACTTAACATTTAGACCATAAATATTATAGTCATTGGCATACTTACCATTTAGACCATAAATATTATAGCCATTGGGATACTTACCATTCATAGATTATGGCCAATGGTGTAGGTCATATATATTACAGACGTTAAGGGCATTGGAGCTTATTGTGCTTTATGCATTGGTGTGTGCAGAAATTAGATAATAGAAATGACGGACAATCAAACTACTGACATCTAAGTATTGGCATTGGTACATATAGATTTCACAGACATTATGGACTTTGGGATATGAAACTTACAATGTTTACCTGTTGTAGGTTGATCATTCTCATACCTGCAATTTTTCTGTTCTTGAATCTTGCCTAAATATTTTCTACTTGCACTCAGAATTATATCTATAGGGCATTAAGTATTTCCTTATGCCTGTATGGGTCTTATCCTGCTTATTCATGCAGACAGTGTCATAATGTAAAAGTAATATAGAACTACTGTTCATTTTTACTTATTGCCTAGTTTGCCTAGTGTCTTGAGTTCATCCTGGGGTTTATACAGCATTCTATATTCATCACAAATAACAATTGCTTTTCTATACCAAATCATAATAAAGCAGCAAATATATACAATATAGTATTATAAGCTCACTATAAGAACTTTTACATGGTAAGTCCTTGCACTACCAGCTTCTTCTAAAAAGTTGTATATATGAAAGTGTAAATTCACCCTAAACATACTTAAACATACATACATGGCTTTTGTTTAACAGTGGACAGTAACGTAACTTTGTGGGGGCAGGCCGTGCACCCAATTTTCTTTGCTACTGCAGCGGGCCGCAAGCTGTCGGGTGCGTGCCATGGACCAATTGCACCCCTGCTCCCCCGGTAGTTACGCCACAGTGGACTTAAATTATATAACAAATCTGAAAATTAAAGACCTACTACTAAATGTACATTTTGGTGTAATACACCAGTAACTGTAATTCACTTAACCAATGTAGGGTTAATTTGAAAGGGGGGTCTTTAATCAGGAGCCAGTTCCTTTTTTGATCATTTCACACCTTTACTTTAAACAGATTTCTTAACATTTTCACAAAGGACTGATCACACTGTTTTTTTTATGAGTTTGCATTTGTGTGTGAATAGTTTAATTATGGTCAGCGATACTTCTACTACCAAATTATTAGCCAATTAGTTCAGAGAAAACCTTCATTTTAATATTATGTGCCCTTTTGCAGAGCCCAGAGATGTGAAAGTCACAATGTTAGATAAGGACTTTCCTGTGTTCTTTACCAGAATGTGTAATGGACACACATGCAACCCTTGTGCTGATTTCACTTTAAAATAAGTGAAAAAAAAAAAATCAACATTTATTTGTTTTGAGAAAGGTCTCATAAACATGCAGAAATGTTGACAACTTTAGGTTTTTTTTCACCTTTAAAGTCCCAGTGTGTATAATGCTGTTACATGAATTAGTACCTGGGCAGTTGCTTTCCATAAAAATTGAAATCTACAATATGAAAGCACTCATGGAATATTAGAAAATGTATTAATAAACCACAATCCCATAGCAAACAAACATCATTTGATATTTTTGGGTACCAGGATTAAAAAAAATAAAGGATAAATATATTTTTCCATGTAAATATAACAGTGGTATTCATTAGACCTGATATGATAAGCTATTTCTTTTTGACTACTTTTCTCTCATCTGCTTTACTGCTTAATAATTCATAGACCTACCAAATCTCCTTTGCAATGTATAGCTTTCACACAAATTTCAGCATAGGGGTTATAGGGGTTACTTATCAAAGGAGAGGTTTGTAAGATTTTTTCTACCTCGAATAAACTTACAACTTGTTTGCTTATTCATTAAAAAACCCAAATGTAAACTTGATTGAATTCAATTGCGGGGAAAAACTTGAATACTCAAATTGATCGAGTTATCTGTGAAAAAAACCTCTAATTGATCAAGTTTTCAAGAACAAACCACCAAAAAATACTTGAACATCATGCAGGCTAAAAACATCTTCAAACGGTTCAAGGGATTCTGGCTTTTTGCAGCTTCAGGGCATAATAAATCTTGAAAAACTAACATTTTTCAGGAAAAAGCACAACTGATCCCGTTACGTTTGGCACATTGCAGTTACTCTCATTCTGCAAGTGCAATACAAGTGCTATAGTCAAAGCAAACATGGGCTTCAAGTTTATGCCAATTTTTAGTATTCAGTGGTTAACTATTCAAGCTGCTACATAAATATTCCAGAACCAGAGTCCCTGGGGTACTTCAATCAAGATCCTGCTGCAGGGAGGACATGCCAATTAGGGATTAACACCCCTTAGGAGTTTGGGACACCTTGTCAGTGATCAGCACACAGCGGGCAATTATTCAAAGTCCCCAACAGAAGTGCCTGCAAACTGAAGAAAGGAGGAAGTGTGATACATCAGCACTTTTACCACAATCAGCTAAGATGTCTATTAAAAAAGGAACCCCCCCAGCTAAGAGAACAAGTGTTCAGATTGCTTTTGAAAGAAAAAAAGAGACAAACTGCATCCATGTTCTAGGATCTTATATAAATATATATATATATATATATATATATATATATATATATACTGTATGTATAAAGAATCACAAGGGCCACACAGGTACCCTCAGTGCCTAATCGGCCCACAGACGCTCAAGACAGACATAAACGAGCCAAACAAGTACCCTCTGTGTCTGATTGGCTGACAGGCTGACCAGATGGAGAGAGTACTGGGGGCCACACTGTATGGCCAGGCCTTTCTTTAGTTCTGATTGTTCATGCAGAACAAACAATTAGAACAGCAGGAGCTGCGGCTCCTCTTCACATCCGCATCTGTGATGAACTGACCAACATGGTGCATTGGCGCATGACAATTTCGAATCTGCCTGATTCTATAATCAAGCGATATCCACAGTACATGGATATTGTTTGGGCCCTGCAGGGCACCATACATATAAATATGCATATAGAACACAGGCAGAGAAAAGCACATCCCCTTTCATTTGAACCAAGGGTCCGAGTCCAAATCAATAAAAAAAAGAAAAAATAGCCACAGACCAGTATTATTCTGTACAGTCTGCATAATGCATTCAGAGGCAACCAGCAAACTCATACTAGTTATTTAAATGTTGCAGTAGAACCTGGGAATCTTCAAAATGCTCAACTAACTTTCTCCTAATATTAGAAATCTTTACTATATGCATAAATGGGAGGTAGACGCAACTCTCTCTACCAAACAATGGTTGCAAAGCAGCCTAACCACATACAAAGGAAGCACCTGTGTATCAATACTAGAACATAAACTCTAAGTTACATAAACTCTACTCAGAATGCAACCGTCAATGATCCAAAGGCTGCGTTCATGATGGATCTATTTGCTGTATGTGGTGGGAATGCAGGGTGGTCTAAAATGTTTGGGATAAAGTTGTGAACATTCTCACGGGTACTACATGCCAAATTTCCAAAAGATCCTTTTGGATTTTTACTGTGGAAAAAACAAATAAATTTATACACAGACTGAAGAATACCAACAAACAAAATAACAAATATAAATGAAAAATGTACCTGTGACCTGGAAGCATACAATAAGATATGGCTACCATAGCTATCCCATGAGAACAACCCCCAACATTTCTTAGTGATGCATGTGCAACTCTAACAGCTAAATAACAGGAGATTATTCTTGACCAATTGCATTTATTTGTAGAATCAAAATTATACATACTATAAAATATGAACTTGAATTTTTGATTAAAAAAAAAAATGTTGTAGTGGAAATGTTGCAGTTCAAGCATACAGATAAAATTCACTTTTTATTTGACTCATTCCTTGACTCATTCTGAGCAACATAGCAACTGATATGAACTTATTGGAAACAGGTTGAAACCAGGTCCAGATCATCTTCAACTGTGCATACTCCTATGGCGATCTTCTGCTGTGAGAAGATGGGAGGGTATAGGGAATTCAGTGGTGCACTCATAATTAGTCTCAATGTACAGTATGTATATGTACCAAAAGTTTCCCAAATTTGGCTCTAAATTATTTCGATTAAGTAACTTCTAGTTAGGCCACCATCTGGTATTATTTAATCATCCCAAAATTTTACAGGCAGTGTCAGTTTAAATATATATACTTATATATAATCTTCCTCTCAAAGTTTATTAAGGCCTTATAGGAGTTGTTCACTTTCCAAACATTTTTTTCAGTTCAGTTGTTCTCAGATTGTTTACCAGAAATAAATACTTTACTCAATTACTTTGAATCACTCGCTACACCAGGGATGTCTAACTGTCCAACTGGCGGCCTGTGACCCCCCTTGTGTGTAATAAAAGAAAAACTGGCACTCAGAGCTCGATGCATGCAGGCAAAGCCCTGCGTGTTTATTACAATGTTACCCCCCTTGTGTGCCCCCCCACACGAGAATCTGCCTGTTGTGTCTGTTTACCATATATAATCTTTAAAAGGTATCACTACAGAGATAACTGCTCCCTGCATTTTTACATCTCAAATTCAGGCTGTAATCCCCTGTATTGTTCAAGCTTGTAACAACTCTACTGTTGACACCCCTAAAGCCCTGTACTGTTCACTCCTCAATCTCAGTCTAAAACTGCCCACATTATTCACCTGTCCACACTACAAACTGCTGAAGGGAAACCAGCACTGCGTCACTGTATGTAGTATATCTTAGAGTGGTCTCCCTGACTCCTGCTCTGTTCTGCCTTCCCTATGCTTCCTGTGTGTGCCACACTCTACCTGCCCTATGCTCTTTGTGTGCCATACTCTGCCCACCCTATGCTGATTGGATGTTCCATGTTATGGGGTATATTTATCAAAGAATGATAGTCCGTTAAAGTGAAATACCGCCTCTCTCCATTCATTTCTATTGAAATTTTAAAGGCGTATTTATCAAAGGGTGAAAGTGAAAGTTTACCCTTTGATAAATATGCCTTTAAAAATCCCATAGAAATGAATGGAGAGAGGTGGTATTTCACAATAGCGGATTGTGGTGATCTCTTACTTCACTTTTTGATCAATATACCCCAATGCCTGCCCTATTCTCCTTGTGTGTACCATACTCTGCCTGCCCTATGGTCATTGGGTGTGTTATACTCTGCCTGTATGTGCCATACTTTGCCTTCCCTATGCTGCTTGTGTGTGCCCTTCTCTGTCTGTGTGTGCCCTTCTCTGTCTGTGGAACATAAGCCTGGTATTTGTTCAGGGGTTTTGTTAGCATTTGAAAATTATTGTTAGGGGCTCCTAAGGTGTTTAATCATGTGCTGGGGGGGCTGTGTTATCCACATGGGGAGGAGGAGGAATATGGATTTAAGGGTATGTCTTAATATGACTTAACTTTTTCACATATGAGTTGATAAGTGATATCCCTGCAGTGAGTGCCAACCATTTGGTTTTTTGATGTGCTACCACCATTAATGTGGACATGGTCTTGTGGTAACATGGGTGTGGTTTAAAGGGGTTGTAGTTTAAAAAGAGGCAGTGGTCAACACTGGCTTCCATTATCGTCCCTTCATCATGTAGGCCAGAAAGATGTCGGCCCTCGCTACCACAGAAGTTGGACAGCACTGCTCTACACCATACTAAAAGTTAATTAAAAAAAAAAAGTTAATTCAAAGGTGAACAATCCCTTTAATGGGTTGTTCAACTTTAAATTAACTTTTAGTATGCTGTAGAGAGTTATATTCTGAGACAATTTTCAATTGGTTTTAATTTGTGGTTTTTGAGTTATATAGCTTTTTATTCCAGTTTGCAATTTCAGCAATCTGGTTGCTAGGGTCCAAACTACCATAGCAACCAAGCATTGATTTAAATAAGAGACTGAAGGCAGGGGCGTGGCCAGCAGCTGATGTGAGGAGACGTACTTGCTGAACGCTCCATTGCCCAGTGCTATACCCCTGTTAACACCGCACTATACCAGAGCAGCCACGGACCGGTATTGCGACCAGAGAACCCCTCTGCCGCAGTGATCAATAATGGGGTAAAACTGGCTCAGAAAACGCACTTTAGAAGCAGCTAACTGGTTTGATCGTTATGTACGGGGGAGCTGGGACGTCCATTACCTCAAAAACGGAAGAAATAAAGGTGGACCTGTCCATAATGAAGCAGGACATGCATAAACTACGCAAGCGCAAGGGAGAGCTGGAGACCAGGGTGAGCACAATGGAGGAGACAGTGCGGCCTATAACCGGCGGGGTCCTGGATCTGCGCAAAACTCTCACGGAGTGACAGCATAAGGCAGACGACTTGGAGAATAGGCTGAGAAGTAATAACCTCAGATTTATGGGGTTCCCGGAGCGCGAGGGGGGCACTGCTCCGGAAAACTTCATTGAGGACTTGCTGAAAGAGGTACTGGGGGTGCCTAACCTGTCCACCACATTCAACATGGAACGGGCCCATAGAATTCCCTCCATGCCCATGCCCCTGGGGGGTCCAGCTGCTAATTGCCAAGCTGTTAAATGCCAGAGACAGGGACAGCATCCTTAAGCTAGCCCGCAACAAAGGCCCACTTAGGTACCAAGCGCATACTATATCGATCTATACTGACTTCTCAACTGAGGTAAAAAAGCAGTGGGCTAAGTTTTTTTAAGCCAAAAGGCGACTCCGGGAGGCCAAGTATGAATACGCCACACTATAGAAGTGACTGCGCTCTGGGAGAGTGGTTTAATAGGCTTCTTCTATCTCAGTGTACACCCTACCATGTCCACACTTGATAAAGGGCCTTGAGCCCTTTGTCGTGGCAATACCGCACAATTAGCAGCAAGCACTGCATTCTTGGCTGTTTCTCTCAGTAACTCCAATTTCAAGTATGAATACGCCATGATGGGTCATAGCGGATGGCAGAACCCTCTTCTTCACCAGCCTACAAGAGGTAAACAACTGGCTGGATGGCAGGCAGTAGGGGAGAAGGCGAAGCAACATACTCCCCCTACCCCGTGACAACCACACACAAGGTGATACTCTGGAAGAAAATGACTGGAAGAC
Organism: Xenopus petersii; assembly: GCA_038501925.1. Taxonomy (NCBI): domain Eukaryota; kingdom Metazoa; phylum Chordata; class Amphibia; order Anura; family Pipidae; genus Xenopus; species Xenopus petersii. Next base: position 53,018,408 of record CM076678.1, on the reverse strand, counting down.
CTATTGGAAAGTCACTGGAGAATACCAATGATCAGCTTAACAGGCTTGCTGGGGCAGGAACTGACCCCTAAGTCTCACTATAACCCGTTCCAGGCAGAAGGCGGCCTATGCTATGGATTACAAAACTTGCCTACCCCAGAGGATGGCACCATTGGATTACAAATTTGGTTTATTTTACTGATCTTCAATTTCGGGCACCAAAGTTGATCTAGAACATTGGTCTGTAATGATGGACTAATACGATGGACTATACCATTGGACTACAGCATGGGCTGAATGTACGGGACTGGGACGCCGGGCTGAGGAAACGGAAAATACCGTGGGTTAGGCATGTTGAAGCCTAGCTGAAGTTGGGAGATCGCTCCACCCCAGCATGACTTGAAAGGGCAAGTATATATGACGGTTGTGCCGGGGTTAACTAAATTAGATAGAAGGGGGAGGGAGAAGGAAACCAGGAGGGGGGAAAAAAAAATAATACCGGCAAAAATGTTGCTGAAATATTGAATAGGAGAGGGCCTGAATAGAAAGTTAAGTAATAAAAAGTAGCAATAAAAATACATTTGTAGTCTTACAAAACATTTGTTTTTTAAATGGGGGTCAGTGACCCCCATTTGAAAGCTGAAAAGAGTCAGAAGACAGTTGAAAAGTTGCTTAGCATTAAGGGCAGATTTATTAAGGGTCGAAGTGAAAATTCGAATTCATGTTTTTTTATGGGCAAAACTGTAAAATAGGGAATTGTTATAATTCGATTCAAGTTTTTTTAAAAATTCAAATTAGATTTTCGAGATTTATCATACAATGGCGCTTAAAGAACTTGAATTTGACTATTCGAATTGCTGTTTTAGTCAATTGAAGATGTCCTGAGATCAATTTGGAGTTGTTTTTAGCCTTCCTGACATTCAAGTTTTTTCGAATCAATCCTGTTCATCTGATTTTTTTAAAATTCGATTTTTTTTATTTTTTAAAATAAATTTCAATTGGTCGAATTTCAAGTTCATGGAAGTTTTTAAAATCGAAATTCAATCTTTAATCCCACTTCTTGTATTAACCTATACACTGCTGTATGTGGGATTGTGGGGGTTCTTTCATGTATAGACAGCAAATAAACCCAGCATTTATTACTAACCACCATATTTCTAACACATGGTATTCTGGAAAATATGCCATCCATTAAATTACCTTCTGTGGGTAAGCACACACTGCAAAGTGAAATTTGAATACTAAAAGTCTGAAATATAATTAAATACTGTACATCGAAAAGGGGTGCATTTTCACCACACGTTGACTAGTGCATTTCTATTACATAAAATAGTGGGACATCTGTATTAATAAGTAAATCTATGTACCTGACCATATTAATTTCAAGTGTATCTGAAACAGATATGTACATTTAGTATGCGAGTAAACGAACCTTTCTCATCACTCTCAGTATGATTAGAAAACACACAACACTGCTCATACTCGACTTGCATACAGATTTGTTCTGTATAACCTTGAATTGAATCTCAGATATATGTACTGGCAATTCTTCACTGAGACCTTTGGGAAAAGGTGTATTAGGCAAGAGTAAACATTGATTTTTTTTCTATGTAAGGGGCTTGTTCTTTATCGTGCTGGTTATTCCTATTCAATAAACATGTAATAAGCTCAGCAATACACCATAAAATTAGGCATCTCTTAAAATATAGTAAATTTCTATATTATTTGATGGGTCCAGCTATGTCCTATTTTCTCACTATTAAGTTCTATGTAGTCTGAAACTGTTTATTACTCGTCTATGTACAGTATAAATACATTTATATTTTCCCCAAGGTATGTAACACATTTCCAGGCATATTTATCAATACTCTTGTCTTTGCGGCAAATTGCTTAAGAACAATGGAGTTCCTAAGTAATTTCAGAAGGCAGCAAAAACAAGGCAGCATTATAAACCTTACTGACCCACAACTAGAAAAGCTAAAGTTGGGTGCACTGAGTTCCAAAAGAAAATCTATTTTAATCACATCGCCAAAGCCTTCAAGAAAGTAATCTGTTTTGCACAGAAATATACTGAAATTGCAGTCAGGAAATTCATTAGGTCTTTTATACTCCTGCATCCCATCCCCTGCTAGTTCTGCTTACACCCCAGGGTAGATGATTGTGCCCTCTTGCCCCATTGCCTATAGAATGAGGGAGATCCCTTGAATCACATAACAAGAGGCTCTCATGTGTCCTCATCCTTATTTATATCCAAAGTGCTTTAGGGTGAGAAGCATTTAAAAATAATTTGCTTGGTTTCCTAAGATTCTCTTACCTTCACCCTGTGAAATGGGTGACTAAGGGGATCAAGGGACCCTGGTCCCTTTTCTGGTTACAGGTCAGGAATACTTATAACTATTATACTAATGTTTTAATGGATCTCTTCAGCCGGCTACAAGGACAAAACATGTTGGGCATAAATAACTATCGCAGCATAAATGGGGTGACTATATATATGCTTCTTGCATCTTGCACATAAAACCCATATGTGAGATTAGCCTGCATTAATAACTAAATGCAAGTACACGGCACATACACCTGCTCCTACCATGAGGAAGTGTTACTTCCTGAACTTCCTTTGTGTGATGCACCCACACAAACATATGACTTGTACCTAGTGAATTCAACATAAATGCCATCTTTGATGCCACGTGCATCTAAAGAACCACTAATGCACAAACTGAAAAGCCATCGTTGCTACCTGCATGCAATTTAGCAACACAGGAGTGAATATATGCCTGCACTGGTAGATAACACTCAAGTTATAGCTCATGTTACTTTGCAAGTATGCAATTTTGTACTAGGGGCTAAGATCTAGATTAGAGTGCAAACTTGGTTTTGAGTCATTTTCAGCAATTTAATTTTGCACACTCCCAGGTAGTAAGGAGGAAATACAATCGAAAGACTGTGCAAGGGTTTGTACATTTATGCAGGGTGCTGCATTTATAGTAAGAGGTGAGAGGTAAAATGCAGAATACCAAATATTAGTGTCTCATTTACTGTATGAGAAGAAGTGAGCTGTGACTCACATTGATGATTGATGGGAGTCCCCCAAATCAACACATTGTAAGCAGCTCACCAGGACACAATTTGCAAAAAATAACATTAACTTATTTAAAGCACTGTCAAGCATGATTGGGCAATAAGTATTGTACAGTATGTGGCGTAGCAATTATTTGGAAAAAAACAATTCATACCAATCACTTGAAGTCTGTCAGGTGACCTTGCTGCATGGCAGACAATGGCATTTAGAAGGGGTGATTACAAAGGAATGCCGAAGCAAGAGTTCCCAAGTGATCTCTGTTCACCAGCAGAGCAGTTTCCTTTTATTTTTTTAATGGGAAGCAATTATATGCTGGGAAAGGGCATTTTGGCTGCGGCAATCTCCCGGAGAGCACCAGAGCAGTCAAATCCCCTATGAACCATAACTTTAAGGGGTATATTACTAACCAACTATGGATGGGGGTGAGATATTTTTTAAGTGAAGCAAGGGTAGCCTCCATGTCTAAAAGACAGACCACATGCATTAACATGATTAACATGATCAATACGGGATATGGTTACATTGTTTATTTTATCTTGGCATTAAAATATACAATAAGAAATGATACTTTGTAAGCTTAAAAAAAGGACTTGGAAATTCCAAAAGTTTGTGAAGTTGACATTTGTGTCAATAATGGTGGTGACACACGTGGAGATTCTGGCAGATTAGTCGCCTGGCGACTCACAAGGAACCTTCGGGCTACTTCGGAAAACGAACCGCCGGCGATTTAGATTCTAGCCAGCGGGAAGGCATTAGAGATTAGTCATCCGAAGAAGAGGCGATTTGTCGATGGGCGGCTAATCTCCCCCAAATAGCTACCCTTAGAAGTAAGGTATGTGAAGGTGAACACATCAATTTGCGTGCACCCCTTGGAAGAATGTTTATAACATGTGCTGGACAACTATTGTATTGTGTATTAAAATATATAATGCTGATTAATCATACTTTAGATAATGCTGTTGTTTGTAGTGCTGTCAAGCATGCAGGTACCTGAAGCATTGAATATTATAGAAATGTACTCAACATGCAGCTTACAGGCAGCATGTTTTGCTGAGCTAAGATAATGATGTCTCCTGCCTGACCATGCTAAACACTGCCTTTGGCATTTGAATAAGTGTTTCTCAATTCTCTGATTCGTTCATTGCCCCCGTCCCCTCCCTTTTATTCCTGCAAATTTTCTTCATCGGGACCAGAGCAATGGGGATTGGAACACGGGAAATTTAAAAAAACTATTTTATCTCCTGCATATCCCCAGTGTTTCTGAACCAATGTGGGTGTGGTCGGGCAGCATACCGCCCCCTAAAATCCTGCCGCTCCTGGCCTTCTCAATCCCATTCAAAACTCCAGAGGTGTCAGTTATGGTCATGCAAATTTCCCCAGAGTCAGTTGTGTGGGAAATCCCATTCATTATAGGTACTTGCTTTTAAGGGCATTCAATACACTTCTGTATAGTTCTGCTTGGCACCACTCAGTCCTTCTTGCCTCCTGTTCTGAATCAAGCACAGGGGAACCTTGGAGCTGCCACCAGCTCCAGTAGTAGCTCCCGGGAATGCCACAACACAGCTGCAGCAAAAGAATAGCAGCACTTACACTGTGACTGACAGAAATGATGCCAACAGGACATAAAAAAATTGCAGCACAATTGTGTCCAATTTGCATCGAAGTGGGTGTGCAATAGCTCTAATCCTTTTGGTCTGCTGTAGCTGCAACCGCACCTGCTGACCGCAACAATGGTGCATGGGGGAGGAGGGAAATGCTTGTACTTGAAATTGCACTTTGTTCACAGTCATAGTAGCTTAATAAGTTAGGTTGAAAAAAGACACACGTCCATCAAGTCTTTACAGTTAACCCCTGATGAGTTGTCACCAAAAACCAGCATAGGTGTATATAAGTTCAAATGACCCAAAATTCCAGCTTCAATCTGTTTTTAGACTTTCAAAAACATTTTGAAGTGGCAAAACTTCAAGTAAAGTATTTGTGCAAACTAAATAGTGTATTTATTATTAGTAAAGTTCTTGCTGCCATGCAAGTCATAGATATATACACCTCTGGCCCCTTAGCCTTTGCATTATACATTTGTTTTTTTTTCTTTTTTTCTGTGTATACCTAGAGGCCGATTCACTAACTTCGAGTGAAGGATTCGAAGTACAAAAACTTCGAATTTCAAGGTGTTTTTTGGGCTACTTCGACCATCGATTGGGCTACTACGACCTTCGACTACGACTTCGCATCGAATGATTCGAACTAAAAATCGTTCGACTATTCGACTATTAGTAAGATAAAACTTCAACCCCCTAGTTCGCCACCTAAAAGCTACCGAACTCAATGTTAGCCTATGGGGAAGGATTTAAATCCTTCCAATCGTTCGATCGAATGAATAATCCTTTGATCGAATGAATAATCCTACGATCATTCGATCGCACTATTTGCACTAAAATCCTTAGACTTCGATATTCGAAGTCGAAGGATTTTAATTCCCAGTCAAATATCGAGGGTTAATTAACCCTCGATATTCGACCCTTTGTGAATCGGCCCCCTAGTGTTAATGCATTTTAAAAAAAAAAGGTTTTATTTATGCATTTAAAACAAGACATCAAACAACGCAAAACATGTAAGCATTGCTATGTCAGTATGAAGTTAGTTTCGCAGGACTACAGCACATCAAGAGAGGATCAGTGTATAATAATATGTTCAATGTTTTTTCTTACCAGTCCGAAGTCCATAGTTTCTTTAATCCAGTAAAATCCCCATTTTATATTTTTCAGGGGGCCAGAATATATAAGATGTAAATACAGGGAATTTTTGTGTTGAAGCAACTTCAGCTTTAAGTATCTGAAGTCTGAAATATTTTAAATCTATTTCTCTGAAGTAGTACTTTGCTATGTTGATGATAAGCTTTATGCAGTGCAGCATTAATGTATAAGTTACAAGACAGCTTATGTAAGGCTGCTTAAGTCTAGAGTTGCCACCAGTCCTGTTTTAAAACCTGGACATAAAACCTGAACATAAAAAGCAGACCCAGCAGTTGCCAGGGGGCCCAAGGCAACAGGGCCTACTGCATTGTAGTCCCCCTTTCCTTCTATAAACATGTCATTGTATTTTACACAATTTAATTTCATTAAAAATAATATCCACATGGGGCCAACAGCAGTGAAAAGGTAATGTAAAATCCGAGACAAAAATGCATCAGAATTGGTGGCACCCCAGAAAAACAGAGTAAAATGTTGGAAAATTGAGGTTTAACTGGATTTGTTTCACGTCGCTCACAATGAAGTGCCATGTGTCAGCCCAACCTTACTGACAGCTGTCACTCTGCAGCATTTGTACTCGCTTTATATGCCATGTGTCGCCAAGCCACTTATGCTGGGAGCAGTATGCACGGGGAGGGGAGGCAGTTGCCTGCTATATGTTAGGGAGGAATAAAGGAAAGGGAGAGTCGGGGGTTATTCATTGACTTATTGTGAATTGACATGAATATGACAGACATGGCTGGGGGTGTACCCTCTACTGCACATGATGAACCAATGTTTTGTCTCTTTATGGGACTCCTTATTCCTACTATACTGTTACCATACGTTCAGAGCTAACATACATACCATTAAAAGTTCATAAAACATTAATGTGAAATTGTGGTCACATACATCCGCATGTATACTTATGTCGTATGCAAGGTTACCTAAAAGTTTTGACAGCTCATTTACTAAACTGGTGCAAATTTTTTTTATTGCCCACATTGCAACAGTTTATGCCCAGGATTCCAGCAGAATGGTGCTTTGGTAAATCACATACAGGCCGTGGCAAAAATGTTGCACCTTCATGTGAAAAACTGGTGTCACTTCTAGAAAATCCAGCTTGAAGGGCTGCAATAGGTTTGTTTATAGGCAATCAGTTTGCTTTTATTAAATGTGTATCTTATTTTTCTGGTGATGATATGATAGCCATGCTCTAGTAAGCAATCTTGTATCCTTCCCTTAAATATAAATGTATATTTTCTGACAAGCTATAGCAATTGTTTCATTTTTCTCTTTTTTAAAACAATACAGATAATAGATATACAAGATAAAACAATAGATGTTTATAAATGCTATATTTCAAGCATCATTTTTGTGCAGTGTGGGGAAAGGGCCTTGTCTATTCTCATATTGCTTCCTGGCCAGTCTACAATGTTTAGCCAGTATTCACCGCAGTACTACATTATCTATTCTTTTTATATGCATTCTCTGGTCTGGCAACAACTACTACTAATAATTATACCAGCTGGAGTTTTATAGCATTTATTCTTGGGTTCCAAGGGGGTGTGAAGGTTCTGCAATCAGTTGTCTTCATTCACCCAAAGGAGGAGTCAAACAAATTTCCTGCCACGAGATCATCTTGAGGCATTATCATTATTTTGGCTCTTTAATGCCATGAATACTTGTCTAGCTGCAGCCGTCAGGAGTTAAAGCAATGAACAGGGCTCTGTGGCTTAGCTGCCCCTGTAGCAGATGTCCAGTCTAGTTCCTCCTCACAATGCAACTGTCCATAGTATTATCCTTAGATGTACTTGTAGTTAGCATCCATCTGCAGTGCCCCCCCATTCCTCAGCTCTCTTCTAGTTAACCCTTTAATTGTCAGAATGACCTGAATTGTCCTTTCATACCTGCTTAACCAGGAACAACAGAAGGGCAGTTTTCTCTTGATGCCTGTTCTGTAATCCAAACTGAAAAATTCTTCTTGTGTCAGACCTGCAGGATTCATTTTTTTCATTTTCCAAAATGAAACATACTTTAAAGAAAGCCAGATTCATGTTCGGTTATGCTTTGTCATATATATTGCTAGACGACACATAGAGATATGTGTGCTCTTCGTAGTCCCAGCTGTGCCAACAAAGAGTCACCCTGCACAAGTGAGAATAATATGTACTTTTGCAAAGAAGGGGTACAGAACATCTATCATAACTTTAATAACCTTTATGCAGTATGTTCGCTTGTATGCCAGGAAAAATTCACACTGGTGCAGGGCATGATTTGCTGATAATGTAGGTGTTACCCTATAATGTGCAGAGCCCTGTGACAATGCTTCCAGTACGAGATGTTCCTAATCTGTAGCATGTTTAGTACACACAAAGAGTTAAGGATTAACTCCTTGGTGACTAAGGCCCGTCTGGTTTGGCTTTCTGCCATATGGATCTCCCAACCCCCTCCCCTTACTTCCCATACTTAATCCCTTGCTTAGTAACTCAGGTTGCACTTTTAATGATGATAATGAAGCGTCTGGGGTGTGAACACAGGACTTCTTGCTGGGGGGGTATTTGACTGCCCCACGCAGCCAAACTTCTAATCTGCCACAACCTCTCAGTTACAGCTCTTTGTCTGCAAGTGTGCCTGTGATTCTCTAACTCTTTTTGTTGCTATCCATCTTTTACAAGGGGTCATGTAGGAACAACGGTTAGATAAAAATGTCTTTTGCCATAGGCTACAGCACTGTCTTCATGCAGGTACATTGCAATTATATCCAACTGGTTGTGGACTGGCGGTACTTTAATGTAAGGGTACATGGTGCAATGAGACTGTCCTTAAATCAATTTTCAGATCCACAGTGCAACCACTGGCCTATAACTCTCACAAAACACATGCACCATGGAATGGAACAACTTTAGATATACAGGTTCTCACAGTGCTATTCCAGATGCAAAGCCAGGTTTTTTTTGCCAGTATTCAGAGGTGTAACTAGTCACCAGCAGGCCTGCTTGTGTCCCAAATTCATTGTTTCCCCCTCTTACTATGCCGTTAATGTATCAATAATTGCAACAGCCACAAATGCCAAATACATTACTAAATGTTTATGAAAAGGTGTTACAGCTCAGTGATACAATTTTCAGTGATATTGATGGTCCATACATGAACCAGAGTCAGACTGGGTGTCCTAGGGAGGGTTGCCACCTTTTCTGGAAAGAAATACCGGCCTTCCTATATATTTATCGTTTTTCCCTATTAATAACATTGGGATCCACCATCATTTTTACCGGCCAGGCCGGTAAAATACCGGCCAGGTGGCAACCCTAGTCCTAGGCCCATCGGGGCTGCTGCCCCATGGGCTCCCACACCCCATCAGGGGACTCCCGATCGCTCCCCAGGCCAGCTCCTTACCACTCTCTCCTCTCCGCGCACACCTAGACTTTGTCCATCAGGGGAGGGAAGGCGGCTTCAATTATGCATTGAGACATTTCACTGAATGTAGACATCTTCCAGCTAAGCAATTGCCATTTCAAAAAAGAACTAGTAGATATTTGTTAAATCTCTTTTCAGAGACATCAGCTAACCCCATGTCATTAGGGTGGAACTATTGCAAAAATAAAAATGTAATACAGGAACGGGAACTGTTATCCAGAATGCTCAGAACCTGGGGTTTTCTGGATAACAGATCTTTCTGTGATTTGATAACATACTTTGGAACATGCTTAATATATTATATATTTTAAATCATATATAACCCCAATAGAATTGTTTTACCTTAAGTCAGGGTTTATTATATCTTAGTTTGGATTAAGTACAGGTATAGGATCCCTTATTCGGAAACCAGATATCCAGAAAGCTCAGAATTACGGAATGGCTGCCTCCCATAGACTCCATTTTATCTAAATAATCCAAATTTTTAAAGATGATTTCCCTTTTCTCTGTAATAATAAAACAGTAGTTTGTACTTTATCCCAACTAAGATATAATCAATCCTTATTGGAAGCAAAACCAGCCTATTGGGTTTATTTAATGATTAAATGAATTTCTAGTAGACTAAAGGCATGAAGACCCAAATTACGGAAAGATCCGCTATCCGGAAAACCCCAGGTCCCGAGCATTCTGGATAACAGGTCCCATACCTAAACAAGGTACTGCTTTATTATTACAGTGAAAAAGGAAATCATTTTGGATAAATGAAATCTATGGGAGAAGGCCTTTCCATAATTTAAAGCTTTTTGGATCACGGGTTTCTGTATAACGGATCCCATACCCGCATAAGCTTTATCATAATTAAATAAGACATTTTCTAAATATAATCAATTAACAATTATTTGCAGTTTCTGAAATATTCACGTTTATCAAGTTCATTATTAATCAAGTTTATTTCTTATTGCTTATTTCAGTATGATGAAGATTATAAAGTTTTCATTGTTGCGATTGTTCCCATTTAAAATGCTTCTGTATGGTAAAATGAAATAAGGTCTGGAATAGGGATTCATTGGGGTTCACTGACACCTCTGCCTTACTTTTTAAAGCCAAACCTATCACAAACACGTTACGATTAATAAAACAGTTAAACAAAATCCCTGGCTGGTTATTCACAAAGCAGCAATTATATATATAATTTGTTAACAATGTCCAAAAAGGTTGTCTTATTGATACCTGGATAAAAGAAGGCCGCTTTGCAAAGGATTGTGCTATTGCCTTCACGGAGCCTAACATGGAGTAATTTCCAAGTTAGTGTGAGTACAGCTTTGAGCTGCTTAATGGTGACCAGGATGTTTAAAGCTCGATTTGTGAAAATGTGTTTCTTGGCTGCCAGAAGACCAATTAAGATAATGGGAATTGATGCAACAGAGATCACCTCCAATGGGGAGACGCACCCAGAGGTCAGATAAGTATCTAGTTATGGTGAAAGTATGGGGGAAGGATTTTCCATCAGAATCATGTGTTTTTGGGGAAGGTTGTAAGACTCTCCAGAGAAGCCATTCCCTCCAGAGAAGCCATTGTATGTTAACAAATACATGCTCGGATGGATTCAAGTCAGACTGACTGTAGTATAAACTGGATTTTATTGCTAGTTTGGTATATTTCTTGTGACCAATTACATGCTCTGGGGCTCACAACTTACTTTGGAATTAGTAGTTGTGAGTTACCCAGTACCAATCCACAGGCCTGGATTTGTGGACAGGAAGCAAAGGCCGAGGGTGGCAGAGTTCAGGGGGTGCTTTATCAGCTTTAAAGTGGACCTGTCACCCAGACACAAAAAGCTACATAATAAAAGTCCTTTTCAAATTAAACATGAAACCCAATTTCTATGTTTTATTAAATCATTCATAACTGTTGTAAACTCATTTAAAAATCTCAGCTGTCAATCAAATATTGTCTGCCCCTCCTCTATGCCTAGGCATAGAGGTGGAGCAGACAATTACTTTCACTTTCCATTCAGCACTTCTAGATGTCACTGCTCTCCCCACATTCCCCCATTCTCTTCATCGTTTAATTGGGCATGGGGATGGATATCAGGTCCCCCATTCTGGTGCACAAACAAGATTCTGAGAAGATACAGGGCTTGCCTTAATAACAGCCACAAAATGCCTCCTGTCTGCGTGCTATAATTATGAATTCCCAAACTGAAGGAAACAAAATTCAAATAATTTATATAGTGTAATTAAAGTTCATTTTGCTTGACTAACGTGATAAAATAGGATTTGGAATTATTTTTTTGGGTGACGGGTCCCCTTTAAATCTGTCCCTGTTAATCCAAGCACTCGTTTCAGATTTACAATGCAAACAGTCTGACAGCAATCAAATCAAATTCTGTAGTGTGAATAACAACAATGTGTAAAACAACAATGCTAGTGATTTTACTGTAATTTGTGCAATAGGCCAAAAATGATTCAATAAAAGCATCAGTATTTTTTTCCATTTTAGGAAATGAAATCTGAGCAAAATGATAAATACTACACTTTCATTCTATTTTGAACCCCTAATTTTATACTATGGAAAGTAATTTTTCAGAAGATTTGTCGACTGCAGTAGAACTGATTTAACCATGGGCGACAAATCTTACCATGTGCCATCGCCCTAATGTAACTAGTTCTATCTTTCACATGGGCCTCCTTATGCCCATAATTTGTTTTTCCTCTGAAGCCAGAGCAGCTATGGTCTTAACCAGTAGGAATCTGCCCTCTGCTTAATGACTGCAAATATAAACTTCTTTACACAATGCAACTCCAGCACTACCAGATCTAAAAGCATAAATAAAACAACCTCAAAATAGATTTATTTCTGCATTTGGTAATGATGTGCATTTCACATCAACATGTGTTGGCTGATGTTATAATGCATGTTAAAATAGCATTACTAATTACTATCAATTATATGCATTTGCGGTACATCTTCTGGTAGTCTATTAAATATATTGCCTTAACCAACAAAAGTAGCATGTGTAATGAACATAAAAACATTGAATCAACACAATGCCTTGAGACATAAAATGCTCTTCAAGAGTAGCATGTGAACATCACTGTAGAAAACTAATCTATATATATATATATATATATATATATATATAAAATATATACACAAAGGTATGGGATCCATTAACCCGGAAACCAGTTATCCAGAAAGCTCTGAATTACAGAAAGACCATCACCCATAGACTCCATTTTATCTAAATAATACAAATTTTAAAAATGATTTCCTTTTTCTTTGTAATAATAAAACAGTAGCTTGTACTTGATATAACTAAGATATAATTAATCCTAATTGGAAGCAAAACAATCCTATTGGGGTTATTTAATGTTTACATGATATTCAAGCAGACTTAGGGGCACATTTACTTAGGGTCGAATATCGAGGGTTAATTAACCCTCGATATTCGACTGTCGAAGTAAAATCCTTCGACTTCGAATATCGAAGGATTTTAATCCATCGATCAAACGATTTTCCTTTGACCAAAAATTTGTTAGAAAGCTATGGGGACCTTCCCCATAGGCTAACATTAAGGTTCGGTAGGTTTTACTTGGTGAAGTAGGGGGTCAAAGTTTTTTTTTAAGAGATAGTACTTTGACTATCGAATGGTCGAATAGTCGAACAATTTTTAGTTCAAATCGTTCAATTCTAGGCCGAAGTCGTAGTCGAAGGTCGAAGTAGCCAATTCGATGATCATTTGAAATTCGAAGTTTTTTTCTTCTATTCCTTCACTCGAACTAAGTAAATGTGCCCCTTAGTGTTGAGCACCAATTTTATTGTGTCTTCTTTTAAAGACCCACTGAAAACAAAATGTTGCCATACTTTGTTTTCCAAACTAGAGGTTTAGAAATCCATGGTGTGTAGGCTCAGTGTGCAACAGAAATACATATTGTATTGGGAAGAAAGCACTAAATGTGAGGCTAGGCTAGGTCATTGAGTGCCACATGTGAGCACCTTATACCACTTGTCCATATGGTGCTTCAACCTTTGTTTTATAGACCAGTAAACAATGCGGTGCAAAGCAGCATGCCCACAAATCCACCCCAGCATGCACAGAGTTAAACAGATTGGCAGGTGCTGGGTCCGCAAAGGAGAACTTTGTAACTTATTACTGTGCTAGACTCACTTGGCATCTGAGCGTTAATTAACGCTGAATTCCACCAGAAGGGCTCCTGGAAACCCATTAATACTCAATGCATTTATAGTCATTAGTGCTGCAGTATGAATTAATAATGAGGCAACATCAAAAGCCACTTAAAAGAATACCTGTTAAAGGCAGCAGCCTGTTAACGACTCTGCCACCTCGCACTCACTGAATTACAAGAAAGACAATTTAAGTGAATAATTAATAATGAAATAAAAGGAGCTAACGGCTTGAGCAGGCTGAAATCTAGAAATGGGACAGTAACTCTTCCTCTGCCAAAACCACCACAAACAGGGTAGATATGTACAATAAATATGGTTCCCACAAAGCCTTGGGTTTTTACCACTGAGTTTAGGAGGCAGTATGCAAAATCAAGCTTAGTTCCCTTTAAAATTTACTAGCATGTGGGTTTGCTGGGTTTATATTACGGCTGATAATTTAATGAGTAATCTGCCTGCAATGCATTGCAACTGACCCATAACAAAGGAATTAGCAAGACTCCTTTCATTGTATTTGATCACAGGGATAAACCCATTTTTAAACTGAGCCCATTAATTATGTTCCTCCCGTGCCAGCACAGAAACATGCAGGACTTCCCTGTAACAGGGGGTCTCAGCTGTTGACTTGCGGAGAGGCTTTGAAATTTTCCTCCTTCCAGATATCAGGGGGAATCCCCATCTCCGACACGAGGCACAGGTGTAGGGATTGAAAGAAAGGCCCCTCCTCCCATCTCTCATGTGCAACAGTTGCTGTCCCTGTGGTTAACAAGAAGCCACAGAGTTGAATTATGGGAGGCAGCCCTGCTCAGGTGCACTCTCTGGAAGCCACAGTGCATTGCAGGGAGCCCAAGAGGCTACCCCTAGCAGCTTGCTTCCCCACCATACCTGATCTGCACTGTAAGTTACACTGGCACTGCCCTCTCATTTTGCTCAGCCGTTGGTCTGCATTCTATTTACTCACTCTGATGTGATTAACCTGCAATAATTTCCAAGCAGAATTTAACTTGATATAGATTCCATGGGCTGGAAAATAAATCCTTGCTTGTATATATGTACAGTCTTATGATTTCACAATGCTTTTAGGTATTCTGAGAACTAAGGCCAAACAGTGGAGGGATTATATACTGTAAGTTTAATGGTTTGTTGCTACAGTAAGTATTTTCTTTGGTTCATACATCTATTTATGGACATCTTTTAGTGTGCAAAGGTATGTGTTCAATAAATGTGAATTGACATAGATCAGTGGCACTTCTGCTCAGTGTTTGCTTCAGGCATTGAGAAATCTACTTGGCACCTGGCATGTCTATATGTATATATATATTCAAATATAAATAGAAGCCTGCTGCCAGTCAAAGCGGCATCTCCCTTGTTGGCTTGGAGAATTCGCTCACCTTTTTCTGCCAGTTCTGTTCTTCTGTAGATGGGATCCAAGGCTCAGCAGCTGCGGAAACATGTTGGCTTCATTGCTGCCAATTGTGCAGATAGCTGGCACGGGCACCACAGGTCCGGAGGCGACAGGGAGGAGGATGGGAGATTACAGAAGAAAGATGGACAGATGCCACAGAATCTGAAGCTGAGAAGATGCCAATTCTGGCAGCATGGGGCCAGGGAAGCTGGCACCGCATACCCAGACAGGCGGGAGGTGGTTTGGCACAGGCGCCATTGAGGATGACACAACATGCAACGTGAGCGAGACAGACAGTGAAGAGGAGAGGGAGATAGTGTGAAAGGGAGGAAGAGATAGTGGCACAGACAGGAAGAGTGTGACAGAAGAAAGGATCCGGTATAGAATGGAATAATCAGTAGGTAGCTATGTTCCCAATAATCAGTAATTAGCTATGTTCCCAAGGCAGGTGATTTCACATATAGATGGATTGCACTGGATTTGTTTCCTGCAGCTGTATACTGGAACATGGACACCCTTTACTGCATTGGATTTCAGTGGCGCCACCGTTTCTGGATTTGGGGTGTCTTTTTCCCATGACCGTTCAAACATCCGGACGGAGGGACATCAAGGATTGGGCATTTTTCCCAGAAATTCCCATCTGCCACTTTGCTTGCCATATCTTTACATTGCTGTTGTATCCGCGCTCTGCGACTCGGTAGAAGTGGCCGCTGGCTTGCTACAATTCCTGCATTGGGATTTGCAGTGCATGGATGCTTCTTATTCTTTTCAGAATGATTGTGTGGCTTATCACATGGATGCAGAGTTATCCCTTCCATACCTGGAATCATTGGAGATCTTAAAATGGATGCCCTTTTTTTCCCTCTCTGCTAGATGTTATAATGGCGGAAACGCCATACAGCTGAGCACTTCACAAGCATTGCTTGGGAGCTTGGAATTTCATTATGTGTTTTCTTACTCTGTGCACAAAAAAAATTCACAGGAAAAGAATTTACTGAAAAAAGGTCACCAGAAATGCATTCTACTTTTCTCAATGCTTTAGGCTACATCCAAGGACCTAGGAGGAATGTTTATATTGTGTGTTTGTTATGCTTTTTAACCTTTATGACACTATGGCACCAGCAGTGGTAATCGGGATAAAATGTTTAATAGTTCTCAGTTTACTATTACAAGTTGGTGCCTCATCTGAAATCATTTATTCACTATTAATTACAAGAAGCTGGTGGCTTACCCAAGATCCTCACAATTGTAATGGCCTACAGTCAAGCAAAAAGGTCACTGCTTCTGGGTTTTTAGCATTAACCCAGTGGCTAGCAGTTTGCTAAAGAAGTTTTCCTCCCTATGCACCCAGGAAACTCAACTTTCATTCTCTGTAGATAGACTGACTCTGGTAGCCCTGGCTCGTGGCCAGATCGCACAGATTTAATTACCCTTTTCTCTCTCTCCTGTCAGTTATGGAATCCATTGAAAGTGTAATTTCATTCCAGTGATAGGCAATGCAGTGATGTTCTCTGCTCTTTGGCAACAGTTTTAATATTGAGTCTTATAGCACAGCCATAACCTGACAGATCAGGTATAACCCTTTCCTTCCTCAAGGGTATAAGGTATCTTATACTTCATGGCAGATCTTTGCATAATCATTTGCTGCCTTTCTTTCTACATATCAGTGTGTGTATATTTGTATATCCCTGTGCTTATCTATGTCTGTGTCTTGCACTCAACATACGTGTCCTACATCAGCAAATTCTCTCATTCCCATTTTTCTTTTCATGTATTTTATTTCATACCCCACTGTTCTTCTCTTCTATCTCTCTCCATATTTTTCTTTCTCCCATTTTCACAATTTTTCTTTCTCCCTCACCCCCTCTCTCTCTCCTGTATTCTCTCTTCACGCTCTCCCTTCTTCTCTTTCATACTTCACAGTTTCTGCCTTGCTGAACAGAGCTGAGTTTCCCCTGAGACCTACCAGATGTTCTAAACTCCCCAGCACATCTTCCCCTCCCCATCTCATGAAATATTCATAAACCTGCCTGCGTGATCTGCCAGCGGCTGCTGGGACCCAACACCAGGGCACGTGCCTCTCACCGCACACCTGCCATCACCAAGTCAGTCGGTGTTATAGACACTGACATCACAGGCACCTAGAGATGGAGCTGTATCCTGCACTGATACATAGACAGTTACTGTTCTGCTATAGAATGTGAGGGTTTATAGGTATGGCATCATCAGACGATTGGGCACTATCCACATGACATAATTATATTCTCAGCAGAAAAGATTGGAAATAGTTTACAGTGTATAACAGTTCATTTCACCTGCACAGATTCTAACTAATCTTCCGTATTTGGCAAGGTGGCCAAATGAGCAGATCTTTCCCTGATATGTCCACATTGAGGTGATATTGGGCTGATCTGATTGTTAAGCCCTATGGCCGTCAGGGCAAGGACCGCATCAATGAACAGATGCAGTCAATGCCCCAAGGAGTTTTTTAAACCAGACCGATCGTTATCTGCCCGATTTTCAGACAAATATTGGTTGGGTAGGCCCGTCAGAGTGCCCCATACATGTGCCCATAAATTACAGACTCTGGAGCAGAATCAGGAGCTAAAATATGCCTGTGTATGATCACCTTTATACACAGTGTAACCACATTAGTGAACAATCTGAGGGCATATTAACAAAATTCAAACAGCTAAACAAACAACTGCAAAAAAGTGCAGATTTAAGGCAGTCATTTCCCATTCAGTACGGACCTGCAGACTGCATCATTCGGTGCTATCAGTGCTGTTTCTAAGTGCATGCAAGCAGGAAACACAACCATGTGCAAATTAAATAAGGCAATATGGTATCAGTAATACTTTTTATCAGGGCGGTCCAATATTCAGCCTTTAAGCTGTTGGAGGATGATGGGAGCTGTAGTTCAATAGCACCTAAGGGGCCCCACAAAGGATATTTTGCTTTGTGGCCTGTCACACTAAGGGTTAGTTCACACGAGGAGATTTGGGGAGATTTTGTCGCCTGGCGACTAATCACTTCTTCTGGGCGACAATCTCCCAGAACTGCCTTTGCGTGTCTTCCCATGTGCTATAATGAAAAGTCGCTGCGCTAAAGCACACGCGGCGCTGCGTTTTCCGAAGTTGCCTCACGAGGAAACTTCGGATGACTTCGGAAAATGAAGTGCCATGCGACTTTTCATTAAAGCAGATGGGAAGACACGCAAAGGAAGTTCAGGGAGATTGTAGCCCAGAAGAAGAGGCGATTAGTCGCCAGGCGACATTAACCCCCAGAATCTCCTCGTGTGGACTAATCCTAAACCAGGCATGTCCAAAGTCAGGCCCGTTTTCAAATTTACACCGGCCGTCAGCTTCCATCATACAAATTAATAATAATGTGGCCCCCCAGCACAGTGCAATCAGGAATCGCGTAGCAGTAATATTTGGGCATACACCTTCAGCACACAGGCAGCAGTATAGACCAAGTGGCAGATCATTTTACTAATCATGTGCCCAAATATTACTGCTTCGGCTACTCAATTTCATGTTTAAATGAGGCGCGGAGAATAAGTCCAAACAGACTCCACTTCTCCATTTCCTAAACGCCGTGTGTGCGTCCATCTCCAGGAGTGAATGATCCTGATCACAAGCTAGCTACATCAGAATGGATGTCAGGCTGAATGGTCGGCCCTCACACATTTTTACCTCACCCCTGTCCTAAACCATCACTGTCCTGTGCTTTAGCCTCTACCCACTTATCAGATGAAGGGCTAACAATTGCAGTGTGTCAGATGGCAACCCTATATATGAAAGTAACTCTGCAAGTGATTTATTTCTACCCTCCGCTGGCCATTCTAAACTTGGAGAATGACAAGAATGTGAAAGAATGTCTGGAAGCAGCATGAGAACATGGGGCTGTCGTTTGTCTGTATAGTCAGGGACTGTCTGATAAAACGTCAGAAAGAGCATTTGTCCTCCTTTTCCAGTATCAGAGAGGCCCCTTGCGGCCTAAAGTTGTTGTTGAACTACATTCAGAGCTGTTAATGGGATGCAAGTTAGAGGGCCACAAGTTAGATTTAGGGCCTGAAGCTTCCTGTATTGCAAGTGTGCCACCATTCAAACCAGTCCATTTGTGTTCTCTTGCACTACATTTACATTACAAGCAAGCCATTCACTTGTGCAAGTCCATATTATAGTGTTCTTAGTATAGCTTGTCTACCACAAGCACACAGACGTGATCACATTGTCTTTCTGGGGCATTCTAAATAATTTAATATTTTGACATGCTTAGCTTGGCGAAAGATTGTTACTGTGTCAGTATAAGATGAAATAAACATGTTTCATTAGCAAGGTAATAATAGATTTGGAACGACTACTGGTCGCATGGCCTCCTTATTTATATAAACTGGAAATGTCCATTCTGCAGCTTTTAAGCTGTTATAGAACTACACTACCCAATATCCACCATGTGGGTTCAGGGATTAGGCTCGGAATGGCAATTTGTAGATTCTGGCTAATGCCAGAGGGGCTGCAGTAAGATGCCACAGGCAGTCACAAAAAGACCCAAATATATGTAGAAGTTCTTTATTAAACTCTATCACTACTTATTGGGCTGGTGGGGTGCTGTTTGGACCTCCTTGTGTATTTTAAATGCCAGGGACAATTTTGAACTCCAGTCTGGACCTGGCTGGGAGTCGTTCTTCAACAAAAAACTGAAATACTGTACCTTGGTGGGTGTCAGTTTCAATGGTTTCACATGTATTTGAATATGTAATTACTATTAAAAGAAGTATCTATCTGGCTGTTTACATTCTGTGCACTGTTGGCTCTGACTCATGAAACCATTTTGCCATTTTTTGATTAAAGTTGATTCAAAATCCTAGAGGAATACTAATTTCCGTTACATAGTTTCAAGAGTTAGTCCCAGAGAACAGAACTTGGTAAACAAACTTTGCTTCTAACTGCAATTGCATTTACAAATAGCTTTATAACCGTTGAGAATCTTTAAAGGAAAACTATACCCCCCAAACAATGTAGGTCTCTATAAAAAGATATTGCATAAAACAGCTCATATGTAAAATCCTGCTTCATGTAAATAAACCACTATCATAATAATATACTTTTCTAGTAGTATGTGCCATTGGGTAATCATAAATAGAAAATTGCCATTTTAAAAAATAAGGGCCGCCCCCTGGGATCGTAGGATTCACTGTACTCACAAACATACCAACAAACCATACATGTTAGGTCACATGAGCCAATTAACAGACAGAGTTGTACCTTTTGCTTCCACACTTCTTCCTGTCACAGTTAAAGTTGAAGTATTTCTGGTCAGGTGATCTCTGAGACAGCACACAGACCATCACTAAATGGTGGCTCAAGGCAAGAGATGTAAAAGGGCAATATTTACTTAAATATATATTCCAGTTTGGTAAGATTCTTTAATATGCCACTTTATATGATATGAACTATCAGTTGCTTAAGTGTTCATTTTGGGGGTATAGTTTTCCTTTAATGACTGCATGTTAGAAAGTTTCTTAGAGGTATATGTTACTTAAACAACAGTGTTTTTGCTGGAAGTTTTTTTTTAGGCCTAAGAACACATCAGTGTTAAATTCACACAATTTTAGACTGAATGGGTTCATGAAAACAGGCACAGCTGTGTAATTTAGTTAATCTAGCGCAGTGTTTCTTTACCTAAATGCAATGGGTTACTGCACTGTTGCTAGTGTAACATTTCATTGAGTAGGGAGAAATGAATTTGTTTAAAGTAATAGGCAGAATAATAGCTGAAGATTGTATTTACAAATTCCTGTCTGTTGGTTCATCTGTGC
Organism: Xenopus petersii; assembly: GCA_038501925.1. Lineage (NCBI taxonomy): Eukaryota > Metazoa > Chordata > Amphibia > Anura > Pipidae > Xenopus > Xenopus petersii. The sequence goes on along the minus strand of CM076678.1, from coordinate 52,997,778 downwards.
TCCTGTATATTGATCTATCACAATATCACCAACTCGTTGTTCAGAAGGAAAGACCCAGAGTAGATTTCAGTGCCCTAACATGAACTAGGGTTTGATGTTTAATATACAATTCATTATTCTGTGGAATTACAATGTTCATGAGATGGTATGCTCCAAATGAATAGTTTTACTGCTTTTACTGACATTGCCAAAATTGCAACTTGCATGAGCAATGCATGTTTTGTCTTGTTGTCTAGTTCAAAAATATCACAGCAACAAGGGTCTAAGCCAATTTTAAGAATAGAATGAATTTGATATTGCTAAATATCATAATATTTGGCCTAACAGCAAACAGAATCTTAGATTTGGTACATATTATCATGTTATAAAACTGTACAATGTTGTGCAGTGCTATTGAGACTGAAATGGCTTACGGGACCAAAATACTGCTCCAGTGCTCAACCACATTACTATTGCTTGTGCTTGGACAGATTTTATTGAAATAACTTTGAATTCTTTAAGGTTTCAATCCTTTCCTGCAGTTTGCACTTTCCTTATCAATACAGCAGCTACAAATCATGGAGTGTGATTTAATAGTTTTGCAGCTCTGGCAATGTTTCATTCTCTAATGCTAGCAGACAGGCCTGTATGAATGAAAGAGAACCCAGCAGCGAACACTCAGGGGGACTGAATAGCACTTATTTAGTGTTACCGAGGGTGAGTTCAACTTAATCAATCATTTGTTCCATAGAAAATGTGAGCTTTAATATCCCCTGCCTATGAATATTATATATATATATATATATATATACGTATATATATATATATATATATATATATATATATATATATATAGCCTATTGCCTCCTATAACCACTTACTGTAACTCTTGTGTTCCACCAACCACTTCTGCCCAAGACAGTAATAATACATATAAATGAGACACAGTAGGTCTAAATGTGACAATGCGAGGATAGGGACACAGGACAGAACTAAAGATAACCCCATGTTATTTTGTAAAACAGATGGGGCCCATGGCAGGCGGCCTTCTGGTTTCTCTAATTAGGATTTTGTAATCTTGTGCCCAGCTGGGCCATGACCCTCTGTCACCCCTATTCCTTGGGCACCAATTTCTGTAAGGAATCAATAAATGCTAAATTTACTCACACACTTCTTTTTCCCCTTCCCCCTGAACAAGTTATTCTTCCAGCCTTCCTGTTAGCCCATTGTTCAGATGCTGTCGTTATGCTTTTATTGCAGGTACCTTGGCTGTTTAATAATGCCACATTTATATTTATTCCCATGCCCATCATCTCGGCTATTCCAGTACCAGCTTTAGGCTGCAGTGTCTCTCTGATTCTCTTACATTGACCAAGAGAGACCATTTGTACTGTTCCAGCACAGACCCCAGGACTGCTCTGTCACCAATACCTTCTGCTATTCTAATAACTTATTTCATTATAAACTTGGACAAGCACATTTGCTAATAGCACCAAATCAGGTATATGCTTTAATTTTCCAGCTTCTGTTAAAAAAGTGCTGATGGTTGCTGTTGTTATTGCTATCGGTTAGTAACTATGATCCTAAATCTGACCATTAATCTTTTCACAGTTCTTTGTTGATAGCACAATAGTACAGTATGCTGATCATCAGTATTAGTGTATGTGAAATTGCTCCAATTGATCCTTAGAATGCCCACTCATCATATGTAAGGGCAATCTGCGTTACTACACGTGAAAGGCTGATCCACTGACAGAGGGCCTAGTAAAGTATTGGTTTTAGGCCTTCACCATACTCAAGTCACTTCTACGTGCCTTCATCTTGTCAGTGACAGTAAGGCTTCAGTTATGCTGTAAGATCCAGGTTAATGATGTGCAGGTCAGGAAAAACTCAACCCTCACCCAATCCTAACCTGCAAAACTTTAACCTACACGCAACTTGTACCCATGTTTTCTGTCTGCACCTCTGGTTCCAAGACAGGGGTATCTTCGGGGGCAGTGGAAGAGTATACTTCTGCTGTCTGACCCGCATCCTTAACCCACAATGGTTGGCCAAATTTCAACCTAAACACGCATAACTGGTGGTCAACCCATAGTCCCACACATCACTAATCCAGATGTCAGTGAGCAAATATCAATCAGATTTATGGCGAAGTCACAAACGCCCGGGCCTAGAGCAGCAAGATAAAAGGGGAGGCATGCCGCCCAGCTGCACAAGTGCTCACAGTGGGGGTGCAGGGTGCACACTAAATAGTCGGGTGGACGATAGTATCATGCGGCCTAGGTGGCACTGCAAAGGGAAATCCGGGCCTGACATTAATATGTACTCATTTCAAACCACTTCATCTAGATCCATCAAATCACAGTGATATCATCTTATCAAGGCTATAGTGCAGTTAGTTTAGTATAGGTGTGTGTGGTCCCAGCCCACACCAGCCCGCACCCGGCTTCCCTCCTCCTTTTATAGACCCTTGCTGACACGCCCCACAAAAGGGGCAGACTGGCAGGCGCGTGTCTGTAATACTGGAAGACAGAAGTCGCGGGCAGGGAGAGCAGGCAGGAGAGCTCAATACGAACTTGCCCACAACTCGCAAATGGCGCAGCGAGGTCATGCTGACCCGTACATCACTAATGTTTATATATAATATATAGATATGTATATATCTATATATATATATATACACACACGCAAAAATATGACAGAACATGCAGAGCTTGCAGTGCAACTGCTAGACATGTCACTGTGTCAGATCATATAGGACTGTATAAAGAAAAAATAATAACTTTTCAGTTATTCAATGGCAGAACCTTTTAATGTGCTAGTGGGCACAAAGATTTGCACATATAGATTTGTTAGAATAATAAGCATATTTCTTTCAATTACTTTAACAGTAATAAACGTACCTGGAACTGCTGATGGACAGCAAACATTTACTCATGCAGCAAGTTCTTCAATGAATTTGGGTCAGCTCTCTGTAAAGGCCGATCAAGGCCGTCTAGGGCATTTACCTTTTAAATTTATTTTTGCTTGCATCTTCTGTACAATTATGATGCTGAAATGTCATGTTTTCACCCCAGTTTTAGCTTCTTTATAGACTGTGGTAGATTAATAGTTTACACTTTGTCCCTTATCTCCCTGACAAGTGCCCCAGTTACTGATGATGAGAATCATCCCTATTGCACAATGCTCTTACTACCATCATTGAAAACAGGTAGCATATTCTTTGGGCATCCTCTGCAGATGAACTACCAAAAAAATAATAGATTTGTATTTATGAAGGACATTTTTATGTCATTATATGGTGCACCGGATGTGACCTATAATCTTAGGGAGTATGCCCTCGCAGCAGTATGGACGCAGGGTGTAGTGCAACTGTAACTGGATACAGGGTATAATAATTGGGGGGGCAGTGGTTCTTATAACTTAACCGTGAACATATTTATTGAACATATGCAATCTTCAATGGAGTATGCAGTAGAGCAGACAGGATTTCACATCAACAACGGATAGGCACATACTCACATCGCATTTGGTCAGTATTAGTCCCCACAGGTAAGAGGACAAGCTCAGCAGCAATGAAGGTACACCCAGCTTTCAGCCTTTTCCCTAAGTGGAACCTGAGGGGAACCTATTAATCCTAGTCCTATACACTTAGTCCCTACTTCTGGGCTATTAGTACCCGGGATCTTAATCCCTCTGATTCTCCTTGTCGGAGCCTTGAGCTGCTCAGCTAAATAACCTGTCTATCTGTCACTCCTAGAATGAAAAACATCAAGGGGCATAGTTCAAAGCAGGAATAGGAACAGTTCATTCTCCTAACTGTATTTTAGAACCCATTTAGGTTTCTATAACACTAAGGGACTACCTGCTAAATAATAAACATGGGTGGCTATTTTACACATCACTACATATGCATATGTAGAGAATTTTCATTGTGTTTAGAATCTAGGGGTGTTCGCAACTTTTGCAAATTGGAGGTTTTGTGTGACCCATCAACTAGAAAGCAGGGTATTTCTTGTTTGTGTAAGAGTAGTGGCTGTGTCCTCAGAAACAGGGAGTTGTGCATGATAGGTGTGAGTCCTTTGAATTCAGAAACACAATTCAGAGAGCTTTGTCTGTCCTTTGCACTCAGAAAGAGGGAGCTGTATGTATCCTTTGCACTCAGATAAAGAGAGAGGTGTGTGTCTTTTGCATTCAGAAACAACAGGGAGCAGTGTGTGTCCTTTGCACTCAGATAGAGAGAGCTGTGTGGGTGTCCTTTGCACTCAGAAACAGGGAGATGTAAGTGTCCTATGTACTCACATTGAGAGAGCTGTGTGTGTCCTTTGCACTCAGATACAGAGAATGTGTGCAGGGGCTTTGTATTGAGAAATCAGTTGTGTTTATCCTTCATACTCAAGAAAGGAAGGCTGTGTGTATCCTTTGCACTCTGGGACAGGGGTTGTATATATACAGTATATCCTTTACATCCTGAATCAGAGATGTGTAATTCTTTACTCATAACGCAAACGTATTCACATTGTCATTTATAGTTATATATGTCTATCATTTGCACCCACAGGCAAAATGCTGTGTTTGTGTTCTGTGTCCAACATTGTACATAATAATATTATTATAGTGATAATATAATGTATTAATATTTTATTATAGTGAAGGTAGGGAGACCCAAAATACAGAAAATTCCAGGTCTCATACATTCTAGATAATAGGTTCCATACCTGTGCTTGAAATACCAGGGACTATTAAGTATCTCAGTCCAAGCCTGCTCAGGACTGCAACATATGGCCTTGCACCTTTAGGGGTAGAGAGTGCTGTGTTTAAGCAAAACGTGTTACGGTACTGTGCATTTTCTCTTCATGTGTCTGCATGGTACATTCTTATATTTTTCTCTGGAAGCATCTGTCCTCAATATATATTTATTGTACTATTTATTAGGACCTGTTAAGCTGCTTAACATCTTTTCATCCCTATTGATTACTCTGTAACTCTGCAGGCTCTGACTGATCTCACCCAGCAACTCATACATCACATGCTGACAGATATTACCTGCTCGACAGGAGCTCCCCAGAGCTTCTATTCTGCTTAGGCTCCAGTGATGGGATTCCACCACAATCTACTGGGATAATAACATCATATAAGGGAGGATAATTCCAGTCCTATTTTCCTTTCAGTATTTTTTAAGACTAGACTAATGATGATCCAATAACACAGATATTGCACTGCATGGCATACTTGAAGATACAGACTGCAACATAAACAATGAAGTCATAGAGCAAAGCTCCTAGGCTTGCTTCAAGAAGTGAGTGGCTCCTAACCAGAGCTAGATACATCAGATAGGGCCAAGTTGAGCATAGTTGAATTGCCTGATCCAGGCACAAGACTAATGAATGCCATTCATTAAATGTGCGCTTTGCACTTCTGTATATGCTCAACATCAGCGTCTGTTGCAAAGGAGCAGACACTGCTTTGATTTTGAAAGCTGAAAATGATGCAATTGTGTTTGTGGGGCTGATTGACGTCTCTGTTTGAGGTATTGACCACAACCACGTCAGATACCACTCCTCCTCACGGCAGCAATAAATCTGAATTATGGGAAACACTGCCTTCTGGAGAAAAAAACATGGTGCATCGTGTCTGTAATTGCACTTTACAAATCGCACTTGTGTAAATGAATTACCTTTTATATAATTAATTGCAAGGAAGTACATTCAGAGTCCATTTCCAAATCTCTACATTGGGAACCATAGCAGCTGGTTCCAGGTTCTTCCCTTGTCGCTCCAGTACAACCCATAAGAAAAAACTGGAAAACGTTTAATAAATGCACAAGCGCGCACACACACATCCATGTATATGTACACACTACACTGACCAGATTAGCTCTCTTTATTTAAAATATGTTATAATGAATTATAACAGGGTTGAATAACTGGCTTTGCTGGTGTGGCTCACGGTATGGGGTATGATTAGTTCAGCCACATCTGAAGAGACTCTGGTTGTCCAGCATATTATATAGTATAAATCCACCTGCCTTAATGCATAATTCATGTACAGTTGTAGCACCTTTACATAGAACCTTTGTCCTTTTCACATATAGTTCATGTTCCACGCTAAATATTATACATGGGATGCACCGAATCCACTATTTTGGATTCGGCCGAACCCCCAAATCCTTTGTGAAAGATTCGGCCGAATACCGAACCAAATCCGAACCCTAGTTTGCATATGCAAATTAGGGGTGGGAAGGGGAAAACATTTTTACTTCCTTGTTTTGTGTCGAAAAGTCACGTGATTTCCCTCCCCATCCCTAATTTGCATATGCAGATTAGGATTCCAATTCCAGGCAGAAGAATTCGGCCGGATCCGAATCCTGCTGAAAAAGGCCGAATCCTGGCCGAATCCCGAACCGAATTCTGGATCCTGCATCCTTATATTATACCAAGTACATGGGCTACTCCATCAAAGAGGCGGATACCTCGCTTATACATAGTACATCGCTGGGAACCATACTGCATTCTTCATTTAATTCTCAATGCCCCTACAAATCTCATCCTCACCTCCCAATGTTACCTGATATTCTACCTCACATTTCATCCCCCCCTTCATTTATTCCCTTCCCCCAAACCTCAGCCTCATTTCCAGCATTCCTCTTAATACCACATTAACGAAGGCTGCTCATTTGAATACATAATCAGCTCTAACATTCCGCCTGGCTAATTTCGAGGTGGGGAAGAAAATGCGCTGGGGGGGCTGGGGGGACTTGCCGAATTTGCATATTAATTTTCTAGAAAGAAAGAAAATGTTTACAGCTTTCTTACATGGGTATCCAATAGGTTTTAAACCCTCCCTTTCTGAACAAGAAGTCTTGAATTAACCCTTTTGCAGTCCAAAGGACAAGACATACATTTAAAGTCGGAGCATCTCTGGTCTGTTTGGCAGCACACATGTTAAAGATATCACTTGAGATTTTGAGCACACAGAAATTACCAAGCATCTGTTAACCTCCTCTGCGTGAGTGTGCAGGCAGAGTATTGCGCTAGGATACCCTCGATTCAAAATCTGCATTGTGCAGCATATCCCATAAATCCGCAGAGCCATGTTTTAACCCATCTCCAGATACAGTATGTTCTGCCCATGGATGTAACTATGGGCTTCATTAACAGCATTGCTGGCACAAAAAACTGCTAAATACTGCCAGGCACCTTTCTACAAAGAATTAGATGCATAAAAGGGTCTGGATTTCGGCGGTTGGGGATTCATTCATCCCAGGATCACCAGGAGTTGGAGATTTCAGTCTTCCGCATTATAGTGCTACAAACACACTGTTTTAACAACCAACATATAGCAAGCTTGAGGCCAACTTTACTTTACTATTGATTTACAGTATATACTGTCTAAGGATGCTGGGAGCTGTAGTTCTTAACAGATGGAGCACCATGAGTTTTATATATATATATATATATATACCTCAAAGCCTCTGAGCAGAACCAGGAGGCCTTATTTGTGTGGAAATTCTATCAAATAGTTAATGGTTGTTAATCCTCTGTGCCTGCTTGATAATGCTCTGCTCCTCATTTGCATACTGCAGTGTGCGCGCAATTAAATTGAACTTTTAATTTCTTCAGAGTAAATGACTATGTGTCCTACACAGCACACTGAAATACCAGGGGATTGTCATGAGACAGACAAAGGGGAGATTCACTTCTACCCTGTTCCCTTTGTATCTGTAATAAAGAACAGAGGACATATGGTGTGAAGCAATCCTAGGGTAAAATCCAATTGGTACTTATAAAGAGTGACATATTGTACAGTATATAAACACTGTCATTGCATTTCAATTCTATACATTTTTTGGAACACAAAAAGCTCTGTAGTTCACTCTCTTCCATAACATAAATTTTATTTCGGGGAGAGAGAGCTGTATCCCATTAAATTGTGCAGAACAATGTTCCAAATCAGGGATGTCAGATTCATGGCCCAGAAACTGTCCTTACCCAGTCAACCATTAAAAATGTTCTGCCAGGTGAACATATAGCTAGCTATAAAGTATCTAGTACTGAGATCGCTTATCCGGATACCCATTATCCAGAAAGCTTCAAAGGCAATTTCACACAGTCCATTTTAATCAAATAATTCTCACTTTTTTAATTGATCTATTTTTTATTCATAATAAGACAACAGTATCTTGTACTTGATCCTAACCAAACTGAATGGATCTATATTGGTGGCAAAACTATCCTATCGGGTTTATTTAAATGTTGTTTTTAGAAAAGTTTTGAGTAGACTTGAGGTATGGAGATCCAAATTGAAAAAACCCAGGTTCCAAGCATTCCAGATAATGTATCATATGCCTGTAGAAGAATGTCAAAGCAACTGGACCTGCTAAGTAATCTTGAAAATATTTAACCATTTTACTGAAAAACCACTGATTTAGGACAGTAATTTTCCTATATTTTTAGTGCAAGCCCCATTTGAGGTTCATCATTTGGTATGGGGCAATGGCATCATGCCAGATCTGTAGATTCCGGCAAATGCCAGAGGGGCTGCCTTAAGATGCCATCAACAGCCACTATTTAGAGGGGGTGTTTGGACCTCTGTATACTTGAAATCTCAGTCCAGATCTGGTAACCACCATAGAGTGTTTTATATTAGTTCCCCTGCCCATCTCAGCCCTTTTCCTACCCTGCAAATTAGCCTTAAACTAGTGGCCGCAAACTAGTGGCTGGCAGGCAGACGGCAAGTGAGCAATGGATGAATGTGTGCTGCTGGTATTTTTTTCAGAAAAGGTGGCAACCCTAGGGGCACATTTACTAAGGGTCAAAGTGATTTTTTGAATTTAAAAACTTCGAATTTCGATGTAATTTTTGGGTACTTCGACCATCGAATAGGCCTAAATTCAACTTCGGTTCGAAGTAAAAAAGTTCAACACAGGTATGGGACCTGTTATCCAGAATGCTCGGGACCTGGGGTTTTCCGGATAACGAATCTTTCCGTAGTTTGGGTCTTCATGCCTTAAGTCTACTAGAAATTAATTTAAACATTAAATGAACCCAATAGGCTGGTTTTGCTTCCAATAAGGATTAATTATATCTTAGTTGGGATCAAGTACAAGCTACTGTTTTATTATCACAGAGAAAAAGAAAATCATTTTTAAAATTTTGGATTATTTGGATAAAATTGAGTCTATGGGAGGCAGCCATTGTGTAATTCGGAGCTTTCTGGATATCGGGTTTCCAGATAATGGATCCTATACCTGTACTGTCTCTTTAAAAAAGTTAGGCATTCGACACTTCGCCACCTTAAACCTGCCGAATTGCTATGTTAGCCTATGGGGACCTCCTAGAACCCATATCCAACATTTGGCTACGTTTTTAGAAGTCGAAGTAAAATCGTTTGATTTGAAGGATTTCATCATACGATCGAACTATTTTACTTCGACCAGATATGGGCAAATCCGATTTAAAGAAACTTCGACTTCGAATAACGAAGTAATGCAATTCGATGGTCGATTTTCGAAGTTTTTTGCACTTCGAAATTCGACCCTTGATAAATCTGCCCCCAAGTGTTGGGTTGTTTCAAGCTTTTATAAATACTTGCCCCGTGTGCCATTACCTTTTGGCTAGTGTCACACAATGTGTTCTCTAAAACATGGAAGCAGAATTAATGGCAATCCACTGCCGTCTGCCCCAAATTTAGTATGCACTAACAGGTATGGCATCTGCCTACCAGTCCACGTACATGGTGGATTTATGTGCCAAATCCTTTGTGTGCCAAATCCACCCTGTGTGTGCACTAACATCTAAAATCTTTGTAGAGTGTCTTTATTTCAAAGGCTTTTGCAGTAAAAGATAACAGCACTCTCATGGTTCCTCTGACTACATTCTAGATAAACTACAATAACCTGGAGCCGATGACTTCTACAGGTAACAATGGCCAAAATCTGGGCACTGCTTTCTAAGCATAGCACAAAAACACTCATATTTTTATTTATTTCTGATATTGATGGACACTCTTGCTTACTTGCTTTCTTGCTTTGGGGCATCGTTGTTGGGTCAGTGGCCTTTTCAATTGGTAAATTAGGTTTAAGCACAGATTTCCCTTTGTTGGTGTTCTACATCACATGAAATAGATTACATTTGAAGTTAGGTATGTTGTGATTTTGCCCATGATAATATATAATTTTAAGATGGCAGCCTTCATGTTTTGATTCCTCATTCACTATCCTAAATGATTGCTTTTAAGCTCAAGGTAGATGTTAACTCCAGGGCTTCATGCAGCTGGTGTTTGCATCTTGCACATAATTGAATGCAGTTTATCAAAGTAACCTATGCTGATGCATTGGCACAAGGTGTACATTGCAAAGAGTGTTTGTTAGTGCAAGTGCCATTGTGAATCATCTTAAAGTGTTACAATTAGCATTTGGACTTCTGTTTGTAAATTAGCCACTTTGCACATGTGCCACAGCCCTAATTGTGAGCAGATGAAGCAGCTTTTTTTCAAGCTCATATACAACAGCAACTGGGGATCATTAACTCAAGAGTCTGCAATCAGATTGATTTTGGTAAATGTTTCTGTGAACCTTTTATGCATAACTTGCTAAATCCTCTATATGGTGGCTCCATCAACTGGCACATGATTGCAGTCTGTGGAAGGTTACAGTAGAAGGGTTGTTTGTCAGTTCATTTGAAATGATAGCAGTAAAATGATGCCATATTGTCCATAATGTTAGCTAACATAGGTAAGAATTTAACCCTGAAAGATATCAATCATATGCATTGTATGTGAGCCAGTTGTCAATGGCTGTTTCCGCCATTGTTTTACAGGACAAGCAACCAGTCCATCTGCTCGATGAATGCCGTTATAGGCTATTACTGAGCATATAACTGCTCTTTATAATCATCGACTATGTTGTTAAACTACTTACTATGGTTTAAAGTATAGAGATATGAAGTGCTGGAGAAAGGGGCCGTTGTACATTATAAAAATATACTCAAAAAGTTATACCCAATAATTATATTAAGGCAAGAGGCTTCCATCACCTAGGGCAAAGGAATTCTCATGAATCACTATTAAATTGAACTATTATAGTGTTGAAGGTTAAATGGACATTTCATAAACTCATCAAAAGTGGTATATCAATATACATCTAGGAGGAAATTAAGAATTTACCCTATTAGCTTCCTTTAGCTGTTATTGTATAGTGATGCCCATAATGGTGTCACACCACATCTCTGGAATGCCTAGCTATGCCCTCTAGCTATTTGTAAATGCAAGACAACATGAGTGTTATGGGAATTTATAAAGGTGGCTGTCAGCAACATAACTAGAGGGGGACGGGCCCTGGTTTGGGATGCACAGCCGGGCCCCCTCCGTACGCCCGGCGGAATTTGTGGCGCACGAGCTGCCGGGGGGGGCCCTGAGGGGGTGCGGGCCCTGGCCCAATCGCACCCCCTGCTCCCCCGGTAGTTACGCCACTGGTGGCTGTTGAGACAGTGCTGCTCAAGGAAGGTTAAAAATTAGTTGGTAACATCTTTGTGGAAGTTAGGGAGAAAAAAAACTACAGTGAAAAAAAAGCATGCATTCACTTCTTAATATTTCCATTAGCCAAATCTAAAGGAAAAACATTTTTACTGCTTATATTGCTTTTGTACATGCCTCAATCCTATAATAACCAAAATTTGGTATCCAAGCAGTGCAAAGCACTATTAAGCATATGGGTGCAAAGTGAGTTCCTTATACAGACTGCACTGTCTACTGGGTTTGTTCCGGTTGTAAAAAGTGAGAACTATGAGTGAAAGGTATATAGTGGTCCTATGCTAACCTCTATATTTTCACTGATATTAAATACAGGGCCCATTGGGCATCTACTTTTGTCCACATCCTGATGTGCATAATCTACAAAGTTCTGCAAACAGCCTCTAATACTCAATAATGGGTACAGACAAGTGCAGAATTGTGAAATCCATGCACTTCCTTCCTATGTTGTCTAACCTTGGTCCTCCTGTTGCTGCAAAAACAGATATGCCTCTTCCAGCTGCTAATAAATCACATTTAGCATCCGCATTATATTTAGGCTGTCAACAGGTAGAAACGTTAAACTAGAAGCTGAGGACAGCTGAACTTTTTGTTGGTCATCTCTGCTGTAAAAGATGCAAAAAGTAACCCCTACACTCTGGCAACAATAAAAATATTTCCAAAATCCTTTGCACAAATGCAGTGGTATGTGCTTTTGAACAAAGCTCCCATTTTGCCAGTCTGTGCCTTTAAGTGGATGAATAATACATGGTAATATTTTATGCCAGGCTCTCTCTATCCTTCTCTCCCCCTGGATGTCTTCTGACAATTACCGCTTCCCTGGCAGCTGGTAAGTGTGTGCGTACGTGTGTCTGTATGTGTGTGCGCTGCCTCCCCTGCGCCACACTCTCTGTATACATGAGCAGAGCTCCCCTCTTCTCCCCCAGCGCTGAAATTTACACTGAACCAGAAATTAATTTCATAATTTTTTCCTCTCTAATTATACCAACATCTGCTGCAGCACCAAGCTGTGCACATGAATTTTAATAACTCCGTTCTCTCCCTCTCTGCTCCCTCCTGATAATTATTGAAAAGTTTAGACAGAGCAAGCTCTTCTCAAGAATGAGTAATCTGACTGTGTCTGCCATAAGGACCACTGGTTAACTCCTCTCTGCCTGACTCCTCATAGAACATTTCTGCCTGGTTGAAAATTGTTCATAGGGACAACTATGTGACAGCTTAAAATGAAAAGGTCAAAAAGGACAAGTATGCACATGAAATAAATAATAGAACAGTGTCAAATGGGATTCCGTCCATCATATTGTTGTGTGATATAATGGTGGGAATATACCAGTTACAGACAGAAAAATATTAAAGGGCTCATTTACGTCTGCAAGAGATACTTGGAGATACCGCCATGTCCTGACCAGGTGGTAGCTCCAGGGTTCCCTTAGGAGCCAGTATCAATAGGCGCAGCACCCTTTTCCTGAAGAATTTGTGCAAATGTCAGGGCCAGATTTTGTCTGCCGGCGCCCCAGTGCCAACTTCATCCACCGACAGTGCACGGTGGACATGCAGGCAAGCAGGTAGCCTCCACCTTCCCCCTGCCACCCAGGATCACGCACAAGAGCAATCGATTGCAAAGGGGTCAGGAAATGCAGAGAAAGGAGCTTCTAGACCATAGAGTTCCCCACATGCAGCTGGGCCAAACACCATAAATTATACCAGACTGACTAATAAGCAGTTGCATTCAATTTGAAGTGCAGTTGCCTTGGTAGTAAATGCAGAGCAATTGCACCAAGCACATTGCCCCCTTGCAACCACAATGATTTTGGAATTCTGGGGGAATATGCTGCATTGTGTGGGAAAATGGATATTGAGCTCAAAATAGTATTTTGTTCACTGTGGATGTAAATTAGTAAAGGAGTTGTTCTGAGGCAATTTAAAACAGTTTTCAGTGTTTTAATATTTGTGATTTTTTGAACTTTTTATTCAGCAGCTCTCCAGTTTGCAGTTTTAGCAGTCTGGTTGCTGGATTCCAAATTACATTAGTGACCATGCATTAATATGAATAAGCGACTGGAATATTAATAGGAAAGTGCCTGAATAGAAAAAGTAATAAAAAGTAGCAATAACAATACATGTATAGCCTTACAGAGCATTGTTTTTAAGATGGGGTCAGTGACTCCCATTTAAGTGCTAGAAAGAGTCACAAGACAAAGGCAAATATTTTAAAAACTATAAAAAAAAAATAAAAAAAACAGACCAGTTGAAAAGATGCTTAGAATTAGCAGTTCTCTAGCATTCCAAACGTTAACCATCCTTTTAAAGGCTGTCTTGTACCCAACAGAGTTCTGTTCTAGCATATACACTGTATGGTCGCCATTGCCCTCCCTGTCCAAGTGCTGGCTGTGTTGCCAGTGCAAGTTGAAATACCGCTGTGTTATGGAAATGACATGGTCACTGATATACAACAGTTTACATTCCAATCTGTAGGCAAAGCAGAGTCGCACAATTTAATATCATATATATCCTTGTATCTTCTGTCTTATCCAAACATACATTATGCCCCTGCTTACCTGTACCACTGCATGCTGCTCGCCTTGGCACTTTCACAACACAAATCCTATAGCCTAATGAACATGAGCTCTTTAGTTGTGATCTGATTCAGATGACACTGTGTTATGTGTCTGTCCAGTAACATTCATACAATACTGTTTCACACACATTTTCCTTACCTTGAGTGCTTCCACCTTGACTCCCTTGCCTGTTATGTATATTGCCCTTGTCTCCCTATCTTACAGTAAAGATCTATTTAGCATCCATTTTTAGGTGCATTATCACCCAGAGATATCTCTTATCATTTTAATGTCTGGATTTACATTTTACAACTGATTCTGTAATTTCTACCTGCATGACACCCCCTTTACACCCACAACAAAGTCTTAATGTCAGAGGAAATCTATATAAGAGAGAGATTTGCTTTCAGTCTTTTCTCTCAGGTTATTTTGTCTACATCTCCTGGTCTGTCTCGATATAGGCACTGTCACTATCTGCAGTAGTTATTTTGCTGACACAAATCTCCTGCAGTCAGGGTGATTTAATAATATGGCCCAGTGCAATAAACCTTAAAGGGATACTGTCATGGGAAAAAAAAATTTTTTTCAAAATGAATCAGTTAATAGTGCTGCTCCAGCAGAATTCTGCACTGAAATCAATTTCTCAAAAGAGCAAACAGATTTTTTTGTATTCAATTTTGAAATCTGACATGGGGCTAGACATTTTGTCAATTTCCCAGCTGCCCCAAGTCATGTGACTTGTCCTCTGATAAACTTCAATCACTCTTTACTGCCGTACTGCAAGTTGGAGTGATATCACCCCCTCCCTTTCCCCCCTCCAGCAGCCAAACAAAAGAACAATGGGAAGGTAACCAGATAACAGCTCCCTAACACAAGATAACAGCTGCCTGGTAGATCTAAGAACAACACTCAATAGTAAAAACCCATGTCTCACTGAGACACATTCAGTTACATTGAGAAGGAAAAACAGCAGCCTGCCAGAAAGCATTTCTCTCCTAAAGTGCAGGCACAAATCACTTGCTGGGAAATTGACAAAATGTCTAGCCCCATGTCAGATTTCAAAATTGAATATAAAAAAATCTGTTTGCTCTTTTGAGAAATGGATTTCAGTGCAGAATTCTGCTGGAGCAGCACTATTAACTGATTTACTTTGAAAAAAATGTTTTTTCCCATGACAGTATCCCTTTAAGGTAGCCATCCTTAGACAAACCTTAGGGAGATATTTTGCTTACCATCATGGATCAAACCCCTGGCCCTAAATATTGTCTGATATCTCCAAATAGTATTGATCCACAGTCAGTCAATGGCTGGACAAAATGTTTTGGATGCAATTGGGAGTAAGCTTTTCTCGTTACACCATACATTTTGGTAAAAGGGTATTGCCATATGAGATTGTTAGCTCAGACAGGCTGATTGTGATACAATATGATGTTAATTTTTGACTGGGAGATGTTTGCTTGCATACTGTATAGCAGCTGCAGCCTAAATACTACCTGTGACAATAATAAAGCTGTCTCACCGTCGCATGGCAACAGTCGTTGTCATCTATGTATCCAGCTTCCTGTCATCCAGATGTCTCAGGAGTGAGAGGGAGGAGGCAGGATCATTCATCAGATTTGAAGAGCTGATGGTAAAGTATTTGTTACTCTATGTTTTGTGTCAACAGGTGCAACATATTAGCAAGTTGCTATCACTGTGTATTCTAAAACTTGCAAATCTGCATCATAGGGGTCCAGTTTGTTAACATTATATATTGTTTCTTGGTTTATTATTCTTTTTGCTGTAGTTTAATTTGAGAACGGTAACTCATATTAACTAAAGGAAGTACCAATATATCCAAGATACTTAATTTACAATATATCCCTTTAGTACTTTCCATAAGACCAATAAATACAGCTGTGGAATCCATTATCCAGAAATCCCTTATCAAGAAACCATCCAAATTATGGGTTTCTGGGAATTACTAGTTTTTGATCAAATAATTCTAATGATTCTAAAAATGATTTCCTTTTTCTCTGTAATAATAGAATAATAACTTGTACTTGATCCCAACTAAGATATAATTGATCCTTATTGGTCTAAAACACTCATACTGTGTTCAGTTAATGTTTAAATTATTTTTTAGTAGACTTATGGTATAGAGATCCAAATTATGGAAAGACCCTGTAAGTATACCTGGTGGTAGCGGTGATGCCTGCGTTCTTCCATGTAGTCATTCATAAGTTTTGGCGCGCATGTCCTTTTATTCGGTGTTGCATCTGAATTCATTGCACTTGAAATTCAAATATTTACACCTTGTCTATTTTGTCATTGCCCAATGTAGGTCGGTTCCGTGGTGCGGTTTTGGTTTGATTTACTGTTCTTAGACCTTTGCCTGTCTTTGACCATTCCTGTCTGCTGTCTTAACCGACCAGTGCATATTTACTGACTGTTCTTCCGGATCCTGAATCTGTACTGCTCTGTCTCACTGGTTATTGACCCCAGCCTTTTTCCTCGACAGGAAATCACGTCATGGGAAAATGTTTTTTTAAAACCGCTCCAGTTAATAGTGTTGCTCCAGCATATATTTAATTTTGAAATCTGACATGGGGCTAGACATACTGTCAGTTTCCCAGGTGCCCCCAGTCATCTGCCTTGTGCTCTGATAAACTTCCATGTTGCAAGTTGGCGTGATATCACCCCCATCCCTTTCCCCCCAGCTGCCCATCACAGCAATGGGAAGGTAACCAGTTAACAACTCCCTGGTAGATATAAGAACAGCATTCAATAGTGAAAATCCATGTCCCACTGCAACTCTTTCAGTTACATTGAGCAAGAGAAACAAGAGCCTGCCAGAAAGCAATTCCATAGTGCAGAACTGGCTGAAAGCATATGACCAGGGAAAATGACCTGAGATGGCTGCCTACACAACAATGTTACAACTAAAAAATACACTTTTTGGGTTAGGGATGAAAATTTACACGGTAGAGTGAATTATTTGCAGTGTAAATAGTTAGAAATAAAAACAACACCATAAAAATCTTGACAGAATCCCTTTAATTGTAGGCAGAATCATGAGCCGTGACTGTAACCTTGGCGTCTGTTCTGGGTTTTGGGATACCAGACATGACAGGCAAACCTTATCCAGGAAACCCCAGGTTCTAAGCATTCTGGATAACACATGCCTTACCTGTAACATCATAAGCAACGCAAATTACAAAAGATTCATAGATCCAAACAAAGGAAAACAGAAAGTATTTTGAATTAAATTTGAAACATTTAAAGGCCCACATACACCATGTTTCTCAGAGTTCCTAAAAAAAGAAAGCCACAGTAAGGGGCAAATAAGACAATGCCTAGTTATACCATCCTTGGACTTGATCTACCCAAGGCATGCCCAATGCAAGCAACAAATAGATCTTGAGCTGGTGACCACTAGATAACAGTAACCAACCACATGCAGCTTCAACAGACCAAGTATTCTCCATTTATTCTCCATGCAGCATAACACTTGAGGTTGTGATAGTAAAGGAGACCACATCACAAAAGTATGGGCCTCCCCACACTTTGCTTATATCAATGGAAAGCAACTGTTCATCACAAAAAATTTTAAAAAAATTTACAAAATGTGAACAAAATTCCATGTAAAGTCCATCGTACATCACATAGCAAAACAGGAAATTGCTTGAAATGATATTACAGAGATAAAAATCACACATCAAGTATTTCTACAGAATATTGAAATGTTTGTTGGAAACCTTGTTACTAATAAACAGCAAGCAATCCTGTATGGCCTTCAATGTGTTACATATTAGGAAACAAAGGTGTATTCAATGAGCCTACAATAAATTGTTTTACAATATCAGATACCTGTGATTTCATTTTCATATCCTTTTACATAACCTGGCTAAAATATAATCTGAAACAGTGGCGGAACTATCGGGGGAGCAGGGGGTGCGATTGGGCCAGGCCCCGCAACCCCTCAGGGCCCCCGGCAGCTCGTGCACTGGCGATTTTCGCCCACATCGGCCGATTTCCGGGCAGATAATCTTGTACGGAGGGGGGGGCCCGGCTGCACATCCCACACCAGGGCCCGCCTCCCTCCAGTTACGTTACTGATCTGAAAGATAACATTTCTGAAAGACAAAGATGAATAACTTGTTAATATACTTTGTAAAATGTCTTCTCAATACTTTTTATATGTGTTTGTTTAACTTCTGAGAAAATAAAGACATTTAACATTACTTTTCTGTCATCAATATATCTGCAATACATAGCACTGTAATGCACTTTCCTAGAAAACAAATCAGCTCCAAATTACTACCATCACTCCATTTTGTCTACTTGTCTATGCTTCTTTTTTAGCTGCAACTTATTCTGAATACCCCTCCAGAACATGATGAAGGGTTGATGAGTTTAAAGGGACACTGTCATGGGAAAACTTTTTTAAAAACACAACAGTTAACAGTGCTGCTCCAGCATATATTTAATTTTGAAATCTGACATGGGGCTAGACATACTGTCAGTTACCCAGGTGCCCCCAGTCATTTGACTTGTGCTCTGATAAACTTCAGTGTTGCAAGTTGCCGTGATATCACCCCCCCTTTCCCCCCAGCAGCCAATCACAGAACAATGGGAAGGTAACCAGATAACAGCTCCCTGGTAGAACAGCACTCAATAGTGAAAATCCATGTCCCACTGCAACTTCTTCAGTTACATTGAGTAAGAGAAACAACAGCCTGCCAGAAAGCAATTCCATAGTGTAGCACTGGCTCTTTCTGAAAGCACATGACGTGGCAAAATGACCTGAGATGGCTGCCTACACACCAACATCTGATTTGCTGCTAATGTTGCTACTATTTTTTCTATTCTCAATGGTAATGGAACAGCAGGGACAAAGGTTGCCCCAGTTCTAGTAACCCACAGCAACTTATCAGCAGATTGCATGGTCTGCTGTTTAAAAGGAACATCTGACTGGTTGCTGTAGGCTACAAGACCTTTTGCAAACTTTGCATTTATTGCAAAATCGCACCATTGTGCTTTCTTTTTTATTAACACAAAGTTGCAGCCAGTCAATTTTATTAATTCATATTTCCACTCAGGAACTTAGAATGACACTGTTCATTGCATACAGTGCTAAAATACAATACATACAATACAAAAAATACTCACCCTTATGGAAATGTTATGTTTTCTTTTTAACAGACCCAATTCTAATAATGTAAACATTGCTGGTTGGTTGACAGTTCAAAGAGACTAGAACATGTGAAAGTAAACAGCAAGACTGGATAGTATTCATCACAGGGTTCTTAAAGAGTCAACTCTTTGAATGCCTAAACATTAATTTTCCCGAATTCTATGATATCTGGCATTGGGCCAAGAGATTGGTGAATTCCTCATGTGGTCTTATTATTTAAAGCAGGGTCTATAGTCTAAAAACTATAGGTCTACTAGGTTGACATCAGTGTCAGAAAAACATTTGGCAATGGTAACAAGGAATAAGATATTGCGAGTTTGTGATTGCATGGTTTTATGCACAAGAGTCCTTGGGGCTTATTTATAAACGCTGAGCAAATTTGCACCTGGGTAGTATCCTGTAACAACCAATCACTGATTAGCTTTTTTTCAGCGGCTAGTAAAACAATGAGCGGAAGCATCTGATTGGTTATTATAGGTTGCAAAATTGGTTATTATAGGTTGCAGATGCAAATTTGCCAGGTTTTTATAATCCCCCTTGCTCTCTCTGAGAAGGTAAACAGAAACCTAGCAGTAGGGTGGCAGTGGATGTGATATAATTTTGCTAAAACATTTGATACAGTACCACTCAGAAGGTTACTGATAAAATGAAGGTGCAATGCAGAAAATTCATCATTACTTAACAGGAGATTTGTCCTGTGTGTATTCAATGGTTTCAAATGATTGTATAAATATATGTGTTTGTAGAAGTTCAAAATGCTGGTGAGTATCATGGTATCAACACATAAAGGGAAAATAACAGTCCAAGCAACTCTGAAAAGGCAACTGAAGACATATGTCATGTGGTAGATATAAGAAAATTCCCAAGTCACTGAAAATCACTTGGAGTACAGTTAAATCAATCATATCATATAAAACAGAATCAAAGAAAGTATGACAAAGCTGTGCATCTGACAAGAATAAGCTGCCCACCAAATGTTGGTTTGCTATGACAATGCTGAAAGAGTTAAAAGCCCCTGTTGCTGAGATTGAAGAGACTATATAACCAATGCCTGGTGTTTCACCAGTTGCAGCTTTATGGGAATGAAAAACTGTTAACTAAAACGTACTTTAAATCTTTCCTACAGTTTACCAGAGGGTACATAGGAGACTCTGAAGTCAACTGTAAGAAGGTTCTGTGGTCTGATGGAGCCTTAATTTTGCATTTTGGCCATCAGGCTTAATGCTATGGTTTGGCTACAAGGTAATCATTGTATCATTAACACACCATCTGCACTGTGAAGGATGATGCTGACAACATCACGTTGCTGGGATGCTTCTCTGCAGCAGCCCCTGGAAAGCTTGTGATTGTGAGGGTATAGGTTAGAATGAAAACAGCAAAATACAGTGAAATCATGCAGGAATACCTGATGCAGTCTACATGCTACCTGAACCTTTGAAAAAAGATTTGTCTTCTAGTAAGACAATGACCCGAAGTATAAAGCCTAAACTACACCGAAATGGCCTAAAAACAAAATGAATACCACAGAATGGCCAGATCTCAATAAAATAAAGAAGTTGTTTAGATTTAGATTAGTTGTTAGATTTAAAATAGGATGTTCACTTACGATCCCCATATAACAAGAAAGAGCTTGAGCAAATTTGCATAGAGGAATTGCTGCCAAAGGTGCATCTGCTAAACACTACCATGCAGGGTGGATATTTATGCATTGTTATTTTGTGTTTTTGTAATGTAATTAATGTAACTTACTTTACAGAGATCTGGCTTTAATTTTACATGAAAGGGTCGTGTCAGTATAAAAAAACAACAACATAAAATCCACAGAAATTCCATGTTCTTTGACAAAAAAATGAATTCAAACTCCAAAGATGGTGAATACTTTATATGGGCACTTAATATACCCATTGGTATAGCAGACCGAATGCAGTCATAATTACAGTACATCAAGTATATATGCAATATGTGTTTCATTACATCTTCAACATTAATGATATGCTTGAAAAAATATGAAAACTGTTAATAAGGAAATTTAGAAATCATCTAATCCTACTGTTATTTTTTTAAAAATGGGGTGGGAGACAATACTGAAAACATGGTACAGGTCAAATAAATGGAGGTTCTTCCACCAGCTTCTGGGGTTAGCATATTCATTGGGGTGTTCATTTTTGCTGTGCATTAGTGTTCGCAAAAGCTAAAGAAGTGTAGTTCAAAGAACATGGAGACACTCCGATTATTTGGTGAACCAAACAAAGCCCCACTACATTTATTTGCCAAGTTCTCTCAGCATTATTTGGAAAGTTTTCCCAGAATGTCTGTATGACTTTTTTTTGCACTCAGTAAATTAATATAGTAGGTCTTTGTCTAGTCTTACATGGTCTGCAATAAGGTGGCCGTACATGTAAAGATCTGCTTGTTTGGTGAGGCTGCCAAATGAGTGGATCTTTCCCAGCAATGCCAACCTTGAGGCAGCCAACATTACTTATATTACTGTCTGGACTTGATCTGCAGATTGTGAGATAAACTGGTCTGGACTAATCTTTTGAGCCACTTAAGGCTTTTAGAGTTGGTTTTGGTCAGTTGTCCTAATGTGCATCTGATATCTCTCCCTACTGCCTCCGACTTCTTGTTAACTACATGTGTCACTGTTTACTATGGATTCCCTGGTTTCACCTCCAGCCTGTTTCTTGATTCCACTTGCCTGCTGCCTGCACAGACCTCAGCCTGTCTTTTGGACACTGCTTATCTTCCGCCAGCCCTGACTCCCGAGTCTGTTACTGAACTCTGCATTTACCTGCCACTACTCTCAACCACAGGACTTATTGTTTCTCAGTTGCCCTACATATTGTTTTATGTCCATTCTTTTTCATGAAAGGGCCCATTTAAGATTGCTCTAGCTCTTCGGCAAGAGTAATCTTTAATTAAACCTCTCATGAGTTTACAAATCAAGCAGCACTTTATGCAGAGAAAACCTCATCAAACTTCATATGTTTTCCCCGAAAAGGGCTTTTTAACAAAGAAAAACTTACAAAGATTGCCAAGCTTTTTTGGCACAAAACCCCATGTGATTAGTAAACTCACATAGGGTTTCAATTAACACTGCTTGTGCAGAAAAATGTGAGCAATCTTAAATGGGCATATCTTGCTCATATCTTGCTTGTATCTTGTATACCAGGTTAGTTAGCACACAGGCTCCTACCTGGCAGTTACTTACCAGTAGCCAAACCTAACAATTACCCAGAACTGCTAGAAGAGCTGACTGCTGTCTGATTTCATAATTGGTTTCTACTTTTTATGACTGTGAGCAGAAATTCTGTACAACTCTCAGAGCAGCGACTGAGTTAATAGCTCCTCTCGTGTGATATTTGGCTAGTCGTAATTCCTCACCAGGTGGATTTAGAGCTGTTTGGATTTTAATTAAGCACTGGCAGCTGTTGCAGGAAGAGGTGAAAGAAGAGAAAGTATGAGAGCCACAGGTAAGAGCGAGATCAGAACATTGCTCTGAATGACCTTGTGTATACTACTGTATTAAAAGAGAGGAGCACCAAAGTTAAATGGGTTTGTGAAGCATGAATGAATGTTTAATAATACATTATCTTTTACTACCAGTGGGATTTTTTACTGTCCCTGTTGATGCATAGGTGTCTACATAGGAACAAAGCAAAGCAAACTCTTAGAAATAGCAATCACATTTCATAATCACAGAGGCACCAAGTAACCATTTGACCACTCATCTCTACTGGATACTATTCCTTTCTTCCATATATGTAAACACTGCTTCATTAGATATTCAGCCAAGGATATATAAGACAGCAAATATGTGTTACTAAATCTCATCGTAAGTGTCACGTGCAGTGGCCCAAAATCCCCCCACAAAATGACCACCAGGGCCACAATGTGATCACAGGGGCCACTGCTCTAGTAGAAGAGGGAGAAGACTGGAAATGAGGCAGGTTGGGTGCTTGCGCATAACAGAATTTAATAACGCCAAAATGGAAAAACAAAAAAAAGAGCAGTTTGTATGCACAGGCAAGGGATGAAAAGGCAGCAGGCTTACTGGCTAGAAAACAAAGTCCTGTGGTACAGGCAGTTAGTAGGGATCCCAAAGTTCAAGGCAAATTGATTGAGAAATCAAGTACAGGGAACAGGTAACATACCGGGGAGTCTACCCAGTAACCAGTAGGTATGGAGACCTCTAGGAACTGGAAACAGCTAAACCAAGATCAGGGCTCTCTCTTTTATAACAGGGCTCTCTGCTGGGAGTTCACTAGGGATTGGCTGCGCCTGCCAATTAACTCAGATCAGCTGAGTGTAATTGACATCACTAGACACAGGAGGGATCCCAAAGTTCAAGGCAAATTGATTGAGAAATCAAGTACAGGGAACAGGTAACATACCGGGGAGTCTACCCAGTAACCAGTAGGTATGGAGACCTCTAGGAACTAGAAACGGCTAAACAAAGATCAGGGCTCTCTCTTTTATAACAGGGCTCTCTGCTGGGATTTCACTAGGGATTGCGCCTGCCAATTAACTCAGATCAGCTGAGTGTAATTGACATCATTAGACACAGGAACCTTCGAACAAGGTCTATACCTCTAGGCTGTCTAAATGGAGCAGACGGAAGGCAAAAGACTCCCATACAGTATGTAACATGTTTGAACCCAGCAAAGGTTCTTTTACTGTATTTAACACTGAAGTTGGGCTTCAAAAAATATTTATGAGAACACATGCATATGCTTCCCATTTGTCAACTTTACACACCCTCATGTAACCACTCTAAGCCATACAAGGAGGTCCAGCCCTGCACTCTGCTAACAACTGAATTAGAGATTACCCCAATTGGGGGGGGGGGATCAGAATGATTATAAACTCTCATGTAGACCCTCATGTAACCACTCTAAGCCATACAAGGAGGTCCAGCCCTGCACTCTGCTAACAACTGAATTAGAGATTACCCCAATTGGGGGGGGGATCAGAATGATTATAAACTCTACATTAGGCTCTCAAAGCTGGGTCATATACATAAACAATTTCTTGGCTATATACTGAATTCTATTTTAAAAATATTGCCGTGGATGAGAGAATCTAATGTGCTCCTTCTCTTTACAGATTAGACCAGTGATCCCCAACCAGTAGCTCGTGAGCAACATGTTGCTCCCAAACCCCTTGGATGTTGCTCTCAGTGTCCTCAAAGCAGGTGCTTATTTTTGAATTCCAGGCTTGGAAGCGAGTTTTAATTGCATAACAACTAAGTATAGTGCCAAGTAGAGTCTCTTGTAGGCTGCCATTCCACATAGGGTCTACCAAATCAAAGTCCTTATTTGGCACCCAAGGGACTTTTTCATGCTTGTGTTGCTCCCCAACTCTTTTTACATTTGAACGTGGCTCATGGGTAAAAAAGGTTGGGGATCCCTGGATTAGACCAAGGGTACCCTGTGTGTATACAGATTAGCTCTTTGATATCAAAACATTCTTAGCACTACAATCAAAGAAAAGCAGCCTTGAAATGAATGTCATGATTTTGTTTACCAATTTCCCCGTTCTCATGAAACACCTTCATTGTAATGTAAACATAGAGCATATGCCACTTAAGATCAATGTGCAGACTGGTCTCTCAAGTTAGAATTCAGAATACTGTTCCTTTCAAAACAATCTGGGTTTATGTACCATAGAAATAGAACACAAAACAAAACTGAAGCTATTTTGGGATCCAGCCCTGGCATATGAATTGCTTTATAAGCACCCTGCCTTGAGATTTGCATCTGGATACTTCATATACAACCTCTTAACGTGAATGGGTGCTGGACTGCTAGAAATGTAATATGTTAAATGTAATATTTAATTTGTAAAATGTAGAAGGAAATTAATGGGCAATAGAGGACACTATCTTGCACCAAGACAATAATAACAAATGCAGCTTATATGACTTAAAGAAAGCATTTGCAAGACACAGAACTATATAATTACAAGAATAATATTTGACACTGAAAATTTTAGTGCATACAAAGGAGACAGTGGAAAAGCAAGCTATTTAAACCCATAACACAGTGCCAAATGCTTTACTACACCTTCCATTATGTGGGCCCTCTAGATAGCAACTGACAGGCCAACACAGCCAGGCCCTTTCCACAGCATACATGCAAATTGCTGGGAACAGTAAATTCAATGCCACCATGCCAAAACCAATTATGATTTGTAATATGTCCCACAGAAGGCATTTAGGGGAAGGTTATGGTCATTTATATTTCCAAGATGGACTGATTATCATATCAATCCACCCATTCATTCAGATAATGTCATAGAAATTGTGATATATAAAATTGGCTTTAATCTATCCCAGGAGCAGAAAAATAAATTTGTGCCTATGAAAAATACATGTACTGTACAACACTAATCTATTAGAACTGTTCTACTAAATTGTCTACTAAATTGTATGACATATTTGCTATCATAACAACAGCATACCCTCTCCAACAATAAAGCATCCTTTATATGTATCTCTCATAGCACTCCTGAGCAATGACAATAGATGCAGTTACCTTAGGTGGTATGTACCAATTAAAGACAACTAAGGGGTGACCAGAGCAGTGGCTGGAAGGGCCCAGACTGAAGGTTGATAAAATATTTACTTTCTCTACTACATACTCATAGGAAGAACAGCTAATATCAGTTAGGGTGAGATTTCGGGTGAACACTTAAGTTTGGAATCACCAAAAATGTTTTTGTTTTGATAACAATTGATATTTTTTTCACCAAGATAGTATTAAATTTGTATATTTCATATAACTGCATAATGCTATCATATAAAGCTAGATAATTCAGCAAAGACTCCTCTATTTGCAACAATTCAAGCAACTGATAAAAAAGTCATTATTTATGGTATACTATTTAGAATTGTATGTTTTGTGAAGGTGAATTGCCAATTTAAGACTCTGACAAATAACCTGAACTGGCAAAATGAGGAGCAATTCATACATACTGAAAATAATAATTGTGAATCTGTGAACCTGTTACAGAGTTTAATTGACCCTTGGTGTAGTTGGTTAACTAAAGAGTTTGGGTGATACCAGACACCCCTACCCATAAGCTATTGCTACACACAGTGTTTAGTTGTTTCATGCTCTGACCATATACCAAGACTGGGGTAGATGAGACTCAATCACTAATTTGTGGTTTGTACATCAATAATGTGATTAATATAATGTTATAAAATACTTGTGGGGAGGAGGGGTCTTTGCAGCACAAAACCTAACCCTTGTTCTACATTTCAACAGAACAATAAGATAACTTGTTGTTATTTTCTTGTAGTTCTCAGCTGTGCTATCAGAAAAGGGAAAAATGCAACTCTGAATAATAAGGCCTATTCATGTGCATACAAGACAACTCTAAAAACTATTGGTTTAATGCTGATATTGGAAAAAAACTCAGTGATTGATTGGAAATTGAACTGCCCATATGTTTTCACTGCACATTCCATCCTCCAGCTAAGGATTATGCATTTCAATTTTTTTAGTGCTACATTTTCTCCCCAATTATTTTGTAATGAAAGTTAAATTGTTTATTATAGGGATGCACCGAATCCACTATTTTGGATTCGGCCAAACCCCTGAATCCTTTGTGAAAGATTCGGCCGAACCTAATCTGAACCCGAATTTGTATATGCAAATTAGGGGTGAGAAGGGGAAAAAATGTACTTCCTTTTTTTGCTAACAAAAAGTCACTTGATTTCCCTCCCTGCCCCTAATTTGCATATGCAATTTGCATATGCAAATTAGGGGTCAGATTCGGTTCGGCCGGGCAGAAGGATTCGGCAAAATCAGAATCCTGGCCGAATCCCGAACCGAATTCTGGATTCGGTGCATCCCTAGTTTATTATCATATACACTATGGGCAGGCCCAGATTTGTGGTAAGGCCACAAAGGCCCAGGCCTAGGGCGGCAGGACAGTAGGGGTGGCATGCCAACCAGCCGCATTCTAAGAGGCGCTAATCCCCAGCGTTTCTGTGCAAGCATGACTCTTCTGCATGTAGTTGCATGAGAATTTGATGGGTGGTATGACCCTGCGGCACAACGTTGCCGGGTGCTAGAACCCTGCGGCGCAAAGAGTCCTCGGGGTGGCGAAGACAGGAATGGGGTTATTTATTAAAGTCCAAATGCAAAAAACTTGAAAAATTCAAGTTTTTTTTTTTACTATAAATCTGAATTTTTAGTAGAAAAAACAAAACAATATTTTTTCGAGATTTATTATAGCCTGAGGACGGAAAAAGTCAGAATCTGAAAATCCTCCATCTCAGCCATGCCAAGGTTGTATATGTCAATGGGAGAGGTCCCTATCTTAACTGGAAGTTTTTGAGGTCTGCATTAGAATACGCTTTTCCTCCGATTAAATTGTTTTTTTTTTTTTAATAACAAATAAGGTCAAATCTCAGATTCTAGTTTGCTCTGACTATTTTTAATAAAATTAGGATTTTGATAAATAAACCCCTTAAGGGTCAGGGCACACAGGCAGATTCAGGGAGATTAGTCGTCTGGCGACAAATCTCCTCTTCTTCGGGGTGACTAATTTTCCCGAATTAGTCACGGGCCGGATGGCACTTGGCGCAATCCGTTTTCTGAAGTCGCCCGAAGTTGCCTCACGAGGAAATATTATAAATGTTATATTGTGAAAGATTTTTGCTGTCCCTATAAGAACACAAAGGACTTCCAGCCCACTGCAGGTAAATAAATGTGGCTAGTTGTAGAGGTTGCTGTCATCACTATCAATAACAATCATGTTAATGTATTCTGTAAACCCCAGGTCTATATTTATAATTTACATTTGTGCATAATGAGCTTTTCTTAAAAGAACACTTGCTGTCGTTTGTGTCACTCCAAATCTCATTTTTGTTTTTAGATTTCTCCATGACTGTGCAACACTACAGAATATGGTGGCACCTTTAAATGATAGAGATTGGCAGCTAGCATCTGCCCTCCACTTCAGGGCATGATTTGACAGTCTGTATTTAGATCATGATTGCTCGCAATTCAACAAATCATTACCAACAACAAAAAGCAGTTCTATTTTAAAATGTGACGTTTCCTCTATGTTTTCCACATGCCATACTGCAATTAGTTTACATAGAATTCTGAAAGACTAACCTGGAATATTAATTGCTGCACTTATGAAATGTACATACACACTCTATAGACTGGAGACTGGTATTTCTACAGAAGGTGCAGCAGCCTTTTATTTAATGTCTTTTCAAAAGGGCCGACAGGGCCCATTTGTGGACACACTCTGGTACAAGATTGCCAAGGTAACTTGTGGTGTCATTTGTAATGCTACCATAACGATTCTAACTGAGGTCACAGTCTAATACTAATAGGTCCTGGTCTATACATAGCATATTAGGGTATAGCTACTAAAAAGCTTAACTACATTGCTACATCAGGTGCTAGCATTGATTTCACAGATTGCTTCTGTGCTGCAGCTTATTGCAGCTATTATATAGTACATCTGTGTGCCCCCAAGCAAATGGCCAAGAGGCCAGATGGTACCCTTTACTTATCCCAGGGCTACAGCAGAAAGTACATATTACGGTTGTTTTTTTTTTTCTACTTATCAAATGGACCTTGATTTGTGAAAGTGCACCTCTTCGAATTGACATGTTACAGATTTTAGTTTCTGCACCATATTTATGGCAGCATTTGCTTGTGATGCTGGGGATATAACTCGGAAATTTTAACATAAATAACATTGCATAGGCCTCAGTAAAGATGTCAACTAACCCAATGCCATGGGGGGGTGAAAATGATCCAGTCCTGAATCCACATAGGGCCGCCTGGTGGGAAAGCTTGTCTCCCTCTGGCAACAAAGTGCCCATCAATACCTGTTTCTTCACATTGTCTGGAATGGCAGCATGTAAAACACATAACATGCGATGATCCTGCATAAATGTCCAAAAATGTGGAACAAGGCATTTTAATGATTACCCAAGTTCACTGCATGTAATGTGTTTTTATATGCAGCCATTCCAACTAATGCGAACGAGCAGGTGTTGGCGGGTTCTTTGCTCCACATTGCCTGCTGGAGCGCCCTAAAAAGCTAAACTGCATTAGGGATTTTGTTGGATGGTGTTGGATTGATAGATTGCATCTTACAATTGGATGTAGGTGCACATGTCAAAATATTATAATATTGTAATTTATTGTTGTCCTTTTCTTTACATCAGGTCCTTTTCTTTACATTCTGCCATTTGAAACAATGCAGCAGAAGTCAGCCTTTGCTGTTGTTTGTTAATCAGCTGGCTTCTGCTACACTGTTTCAAAGATGAGAACCACCAGGGCATAAAAGAGAAAGGAACTGACAGATGCTACTTTCAATAGCAGTTACATTTATAAATAAGGTTAAAAGTCCAAAATGTATTTTTTAACTCGAACCCCCTTTAAATTAAGGTTCCGAATTTTAAGCCAAGCTATGGTATAATATTTTGTCATTTTTTTAAGAGTCAATTTAACTAAATCTTTTCTAAACTCTACATTTTTAAAAAAAAGAAAAATTGATTTAATAACGCTAAAATATTTATATCAACCTTATTTGTCTTTATTTATGTGATTCTTAAATGGTACTCCAGATTAATACAAGTGGTGGTACAAAGAATGGCAATGTACTGCAAAAGCATCCAAGAATTTTAATCCAATATTTCTTCTTATTCCAGTGTTACTTTACTCCACCTTTGGGAATAACACCCCTAGGCCTTGGTTATTGCACAGAAGTCGGATTTCAGCAATTGTACCACTTAAGCATAGATGATTTAACAGCAGATAAGTGATTGTGACTTCTACACTTAAACCAATCACAGCTTGGGAGAACAGTATTCTAATTTGAGACTAGTATAATAAAAGATGCAAAGTTTGCCGAGGTCTAGCAACCCATAGCAATCGACCAGATCATTTCTTTCCAGAAATGCTATATGCTGATTGGCTGCTATTAGTTACTAGGCTAATATTAACCTTCTCACATTTTATTACTATGCCAAGAAAGTACCTTATATGGCCCAGAACTGCATAAAGCATCTTTCACCCCATAAACTCTCTCCTGGTTCACTCATCTCAAGTTGTTTTTTTGTTTTTTTTTAGAAAATGTCCCAACTTGTTACATTACACATATAAATAGAGAAACACACTAATCTCATGGAAGTAATATTTTATGCAGTCAACCCTCTACATAACCTACTCTTCTCTTCCTCCTCTGTGAATGATAAAAAGGAAGCTAATTACAATCCTAGACACAAAACAGATGATTGTGTAGTGAGGAAACAATTAGTCTGAGAGGCATATAGATCATCAGGAGGCTTTTCTGAGGTGCTGTTAAATGCTGGAACTGAAGTGTTTAAAGGGTTTAAGTGCAGGACTTATGACATCAGCAGTGAGAAAGGGAACTGATTATGCAAAGCAATAGTTATTTTTGAGATGTATTTTATACATATATTATAGTGAACAATGTCTGATCTGAAATTGGAAATTCTGTATCTTGGCAAACAAGCTGACATGGCCCATATTGGACCAGATTGAATAGTGCCAATAAAACCTTGCTTACAGCCTCTCGTTGTCATAACCAAAATCATTTAAGTATATATTGATAAAGAGAGGTCATTCTTTTTTTATATTTAGTTTAAAAAATATATCAACTGATTTAGTAGCACATACCTTGGCTTTAAGTTTCTACATTTATCTTATCAAAAAAATGTATTTTTGTGCATCACTTACTATACTATACTTACTATATATCTAGTTTTAGAAGATGCTTTTTTTTATCACCCTAAAATCAAAAAGGCAAGAGGCTGATCAGGTCATCAATAGCAACTGCCCTCAAGTCTTCTCCTCTGCTGTCTGGTCTGCAGTAACATCATACATTCTTGGTGTTTCTGCTGTTAAATTGGGTTGAAAAAAGACAAATTCCATCAAGTTCAACCCCTCCAAATGAAACCCAGCATCCATACACTCACATAAATTAACTATAGAGTTTAGTATCACAATAGCCTTTGATATTATGTCTGTCCAAGAAATCATCCAAGCCCGTCTTAAAAACATTAACAGAATCAGACAGCAGTGCATTCCACAACCACACTGTCCTCATTGTAAAGAACCACCTACACTGCTAAAATGAAAGTTCTTTTCCTCTAGTCTGAAGGGGTGGCCTCTGGTGCTGTTATTTTCTTTATGGTTAAAAAGGTCCCCTGCTATTTGTCTATAATGTCCTTTAATATACTTGTAAAGTGTAATCATGTCCCCTCTCAAGTGCCTTTTTTCCAGAGAAAACAACCCCAACCTTGACAGTCTACCCTCATAATTTAAGTCTTCCATCCCTCTAACCAATTTAGTTGCACATCTCTGCACTCTCTCCAGCGCATTTATATCCCTCTTAAGGACTGGAGTCCAAAACTGCACTGCATATTCCAGATGAGGCCTTACCAGGGACTTATACAGAGGCATAATTATGTTTTCATCCCGTGAGTTTATGCCCTTTTTTTATGCAAAACAGTACTTTATTTGCTTTAGTGGCCACAGAATGACACTGCCCAGAATTAGACAACCCCCAAGATCCTTCTCATTTAAGGAAACACACTGCCATTTAGTGTATAACTTGCATTTATATTATTTTTTCCAAATGCATAACCTTGTATTTATCAAAATTGAACCTCATTTTCCAGTTTGCTGCCCCTGCATCCTGCATGGGACCTATAGTTCTACACGATTTTGTATCATCAGCAAAAATAGAAACAGTACTTCCAATGCCCACCTCCAGGTCATTAATAAACAAGTAGAAAAGCAAGGGACCTAGTACAGAGCCCTGCGGTACTCCGCTAACAACTCTGGTCCACTTAAAAAATGTTCCATGTACTACCACTATTTCAAATCTATCTTTTAGCCAGTTCTCTATCCAGGTACAAATACTATGTTCCAGGCCAACATTCCTTAATATAACCAGTAACCTTCTGTGTGGCACTGTATCGAATTCTTTAGCAAAGTCTAAGGAAATCACATCCACTGCCTTCCCAGAATCGAGGTCCCTGTTCACCTTCTCATAAAAAGAAATCTATTACGCATAAAACCATGCTGGCACAAACTCATAGTATTATGATTTGCTATGAATTCAAGTGTCTTATCCTTTATTAACCCTTTTTAGCTTGCTTTTTTTGCATGATTATTGGCCTCCTAGTATCTTATAAATGTTTTGGCTGTCCCAGCTAACTTGAAAGCCTTAAATGATGTATTTTGTTGCCCACCTTAACACCAACACTACTATTGAACCAAAAAGGTTTTGCTTTGCAACGATGTTCCTTGCTTACAAGGGGAATACAGTATACGACATGTATATTTATTAAGCAGCACACCCTGTGAAAAATATTTCCCACTTAATATGTCGCAGAGATAGTCCTTATACTGCCAATATTTACACGTCTCAAATATGCCTATATGTTATAGCTGAATGGTTGATTTGGACCATGCTGCCAAGCTGGGCATGTATATCATCTTAAGGCACAGCTCCTATAAACCAGTTATGTTGGATTGCAGTCAATCTCCCTAAACTGAAAATGTGCACCTGTCAGAATGGAGTGTTAGCAAAGAGTACATGAAAGAAGTCACAGCATCTTTGTGTACTGCAGCCATCAGTCAATAGCATTTGAACATCCCTGTGTATGGCTAGTTTATATTATCTTTTGGATTCAGTATCTTTCTAAAATCAGGTATCAATAAAAACAGGTAACATTTCTACCTGCTACTAAACAGTCATGTACCCTATATGGAAAGAGATTGTTCTGACCATACAGTATGTGCACTTGGGTCCAGTACCAGGTAGAGGATTCGTCTAACTGTGTGTGCAGTGAGGAAGGCAAGAGGGACACTTGACTTGTGGTAACAGAAAAGAAGGGGGTGGAGAAAAAGTGAAGCAAGAAGACACCTAGGATCTAGGGTGTAAGATTGGCAAGGTTTACCACTATTGTTTTCAGACAGTTAAGTTTTCCTTTCAACTAAATATCAGTTGCTTTTACTGTAGTAGCATTACTGTAGAGGAAACCATAATGACTGATCCATCCTTAATTGTATGTCTTAATTATGCCTTCAAAATCAATTTTCTAGTGAAACCAGAGCCATATTGCACAGTCATTTGTCATCTGCTAACAACTTTAATCCAGTTTTTCATTCTAAAGCTTTTCTTTGTACTTTGTGTCTAGTGACCATCAATAGTTTTAGGTATGCAACTGCATCATTCATTTGCTCCCACTTGCAGACATTACTCTGGGACTTGCAGGCCCTTGCTCTATACACATGCATTTTATCACTCTGCACATGCTGCCCCTTCTGCACATTTCTCTGCTACATCAACAAGTGTCCATTTTTATTAGTGTGGTACGGTCATTTCACCCAATGCAAACTTCCCCTCCACCACACACAATTTTTATAAAGTGTAACAAAATCTGTTCTCTTGACATAAAAAGGCAGAAAATTTGTGATTAAAATAGCATTGAGAACTTAAATGCAAATGGCTTTATGGGTGAACTCGAGGTGTGTGTGTCCATAATGTCCCATGGTCTATTAAAAAGGCACATTCATAAAGGGACAGTCCAGTTCAGTGACACGGGCAAACACAGAGCAGAATAAAGCATCTTTGTCACTGGGGTCAGAATGGGAATGACCACCGCTCTCCCTTTTCTGAAGTCTCATTCCAGTGCTCACACTTTCTGCATTTCCTCTACCCTCCCCTGTCCTTGTCAGCCCCCTCTGCTCCGGTACATTTCCCTGTGCCCTCCCCCGCCCTCTCTATGCACACCTCTGACGCTCTTGGTATAGGGAACAGATGGCAGGCGACAGACGATGCTAAAGTGTAATGCGATTAGAGCGAACTCATTTCAATCGCTCTCTTCTTCCTGCAGTGCTACCCTGCACCCCCCCCCCCCCGAGATTCACTCTGACACCAGACTACCAAACACCTGCCATGTGTCTTTGGATTTTTGCCCCAGTCCTGGGCAGCTTTGGAAAGAAAAAGTCTGCAGAAGTTGCTTTTTTATGTTATTTTAGGACAAATCCTTCAGTCTGTGCTGCCAGAAGCTTATGATTTCTCACAACATTATGGAACACGGCTGCTTGACTAGTTTTGTGTAGCCATATGGCCCTTTTTGTCTGTGTCACCCTGGTGGAGGAGACATATTGTATAGGCCAAGGTCTCTGTTTTCTTTCAAACTCTGTATTACAACACGTCTGTATAAGTGCTCATCTGTCATAGCTAAATTAGCTGAAGGAGATATATATCTATATATATATATATATATAGAAAAAGGCTTGAGCACACACAAACTTATACCTGGGTGAAAAACAGAAAAATGTAATGTTGATGCACACCAGGATTTTTCTTTTAAAAAATAGCTTACTTACTTTACTTTATAAAATAAGCTATTTTTTAAAAGAAAAATCCTGGTGTGCATCAGTATTCTGTTACATTATGTTGCTCTAGTGATATTGATATTTGTTCTAGCACCTAGGCATTTCTATTGTTTTCTGAGTGCACCTATCCAGTAGTTTGTATATATATATATATATATATATATATATATATATATATATATATATATATATATATATATATATATATATATATACTGTATATATATATATATATATATATATATATATATATATATATATATATATATATATATATATATATATAAATGTGTCTATCGGCAAAACATTATAGTGGCCACTGTGAATTCTAATACTAACTGATACTTATCTTGATGCATAAGATGCTCCAGCCACAATGGCCAAAGATCCTACATATTCAAGACTGTTCAACGATGTGTACCCACATTCTTGCGTAATATTTTTTTTCCAGTAAATGTAGAAACTCCAGAGGCTAGAGATTCTAGTTCTATATAGTGACTGTACTGTCTGTAATGTTCTGCAGGCAGTGGGGTAACTAGATGGTACTGTGCAAGACATATTTGAAATGTTTATCAATCAGTGCCCCACTGGGCCCCCTGTAACACCAGGGCCTTCTTGCAGTTGCAGGTTCTTCTTCCTCTATAGCTGCACCACTAGCTACAGGTTCCTGAACCACAATTCTTGTCTCTGGTGATCTGACCTGATCCATGCAAAAGAACAAGCAACTTAAACTCTTCTGGAGAATGGTCCACATCCCAGAGGCAGATCATTTGGGGGGGGGGGAGCATGGGGGATGGCTCAGGGTCATCAGTGGCAAAGTCTTGATGAAAATAAAATATGCTCCAAGGGACATTACAGAGAAGTAAATAAAAGAGATAAAAAATGGAAATTTCAGGCTCGCTGCGTTTCCTCTGATAAAGGAAATAAGACGGAGAGGGGAATAATGCGTGGTGAGAAGGTTACCGTCACTTTAAGAGGCAGGCAGTGCTGCACAGGGCTGATAACACAGAGGATGAAGCCTGTTGTGAAGAGATAACACCAAATCCTAGTATGTGCCATCCCCAATCCGCCTCTGCAGGGCCCAGCCACGCAGCCTGACAAAGTGCCATTTAAGATAGAATAAATACAGGCGGCAGAGCCTGTTACTGGAACCTTATTAATCTGCTGCTCACCATTTAAAATGTTGTTAAAAATACAGAGTTTAGCAGACAGAGGCTGAATGGTTTCAGGATCCATCACAAGCAGCTTGTGTTCCTCTATTGTCTCTTGCAGGTTCTCCCTATTAACCCTTTGGGGGCCATCAAGCTTTCGTAAGTTGCATAGCAATAATGTATAATATTAACAATATTAGATTTTTAGGAAGCACTGCTACCAGAGCAGTGAATAGAATGGCCAGAATTTTGATGGGGAGGGAAAGTAATAAAATCAATCTAACAATAACTTATTTTAATATACCTTCCAATATTTGAAACCCAAACAAGTTAAGAGGGTAAAATATTTGTTTGGGGGAGGCTAAGAACTTCAAAACATAGGGAGAAAGAAAATAGTAATCGTGGCATGTTAAGTCACTATTTCTTAACCCTTTGGCACAAATCACAGCTTGTAAATGCCCTTTGTATCTTGTAAGGACTTTGCCCACGCTTACTTACAGATCAATTCCAAGATCTTCTTGGGTGTTCTTGCATGTTTAAAACCAACCCACAGGTTTGAATGATAGTTAAGTCAGGGGACTATGAGGTTTATTTCAAAACTTTTAGCTTGCTTTTCTTCAAATAGTTCATGATGGCTTTTGAGCTATGTTTTTAGATCATTGTCTTTTCTTAAAAAAAACATCCCCTATTCAGCTTTTTGGCTGACTTTCACATTGGTATCCAAAATATGCTGATAATTCATGGCATTTTTTCTGTACACGTGCAATGTTTCCTGCACTACTGGCTGTCATAAAAACCCAAAGCATAATAGATCACCTCCTTGTGTAACAGTTGGCAAGGTGTTTTTTCATCAAATTGTACTCCAAATAGACTATTGGTGATTGTAGTCATATGCAAAAGTATCCCTATTTGTCTCCTCTAGAATCAAATTCAAATTACTAAAACTCACATTCAAGGCCCTTGACAATGAAGCCCCTCCTTATATTTCATTTTTGATCTCCAAATACTCTCCATCACGCAACCTCCGCTCTGCTTCTGATCTTCGCCTCGCTTCTCCTCTCATCACTTCTGCCCATTCTTGTCTACAAGACTTCTCTTGGGCTTCTGCTTTTCTCTGGAACTCTCTGCCTCTCTTTCTTTCCAAACTTTCAAGCTCTCCTTAAAGACCCACCTGTTTAAAGAAGCTTATTCAATGTACCTTTATTAATCAATCATTGCTGTATCATAAATCACAAAATTGTTTCTAAAATCCTAATGTCTCAATTGTACCCTAACCTATAGTTTGTAAACTCTAATTTGTAGGGCCCTCTGATCCTATTGTACTCTGTAACCCTTGTTTGTTATCCACCATTTATTCCCTGTTTGTTATAACTTAGGTAAAGCACTGCGTATCTTGTTGGCGCTATATAAATAAATGATGATGATGATGGTTTAATCTTGGTAAAATAAAATCTTATCTGTGCATTAACATTTGCAATATTTTTTGTTTCTGCAGTAGATATATACAACATTTCACTTACCAGTTAAACTGTTCAATTTAAATAAATAAATAAATTATATATATATATATATATATATATATATATATATATATATATATATATATATATATATTAGCCAAAAGTGTGCATTCCATTAAACAAGGTTACATGCCTGGGTGCAGGAGTCTGTAGATTATAGAACATCATATTACACAGCACTCACAGGTCTTTGGGGGCAAATTTACTTATGGTCGAATATCGAGGGTTAATTAACCCTCGATATTCGACTGCCAAATTGAAATCCTTTGACTTATAATATGGAAGTCGAAGAATTTACTGCAAATACTTTGATGGATTTTAATCCATCGATCGAACGATTTTTCTTCAACCTAAAAATTGTTCCAAAGCCTATGGGGACCTTCCCCTTACATTGACTTCCATTGGTTTTAGGTGGCGAACTAGGGGGTCAAAGTTTTTTTTAAAGAGACAGTACTTCGACTATCGAATGGTCGAATAGTCAAACGATTTTTAGTTCGAATCGTTCGATTCGAAGTCGAAGTAGTCAATTCGATGGTTGAAGTAGCCAAAAAAATACATTAGAAATTCGAAGTTTTTTTTATTCTATTCCTTCACTCGAACTAAGTAAATGGGCCCCTTGGTGTTCGAAACGTTGGATTTTTTCAAATAAATCTTGATTTTTTCACAAGTATTCCCAATGAGTGCAGTACAATATATATATTTTATATCCAGTTTCGGTCTTCCTTGAGACCCTTCCTTGGTCTTAAGGAAGACCGAAACATTGGTTTAATAAATAGACTTTATCTCTTTTCACCTTAAGTTGCTTTACATAAAACTCTATGTGACTTTTCTGCAGTGTGCACCCAGGTATTTTTTCAAATAAGTGAGTGCAGCTATTTTTCCTTATATATATATATATATACAGTATATATATATATATATATATATATATATATACAGTATATATATAATTTTTTTCCCACACACACATATATATATATATATATATATATATATATATATATATATATATATATATATATATATATATATATATATATATATATGACTTTGGGGCATTTTCTCCAATTGGTGAATATGTTATTGCAAAACTTGCAGAAATAGAAATGAGAGGTGTTACATGGCTCTAATATGAATTAATACTGCCTATCTGGTTTAAAAAAGAAACTTTGGTTTTAAAACTATAGTTGGAAAGCTACAAATCCGCACACAACTCAAAGCTGCCTAGCCCTGGCTTAATGACAAGTGTTCAGAATAAATATTAAATAAGCATATGGTCTATATGTGCTATTATTAAGAGCTACTGTACATAAAAAATAAAATAGGTAAGAGCATATTGCAGAGGTTTCTGTTAAAGTTTCTGTAATATATTTGGCTCTCTTCATATTAGAAACTAAGGGGTCCTTTTACTAAAGTGCGGTAAATTTGACTTTAAGGGGCCGATTCACGAAGGGTCGAATATCGAGGGTTAATTAACCCTCGATATTCGACTGGGAATTAAAATCGTACGACTTCGAATATCGAAGTCGAACGATTTTGCGCAAATCCTGCGATTGATCGATCAAAGGATTTTTCGTTCGAACGATTCAAAGGATTTTAATCCAACGATCGAACGAAAATCCTTCGATCAAAAAATCACAGGCAAGCCTATGGGGACCTTCCCCATAGGCTAACATTGACTTCGGTAGCTTTTAGCTGCCGAAGTAGGGGGTCGAAGTTTTTTTTAAAGGTCATTAAAAAAATGACCTTCGACTATCGAATGGTCGAATAGTCGAACGATTTTTAGTTCGAATCGTTCGAATTCGATCGAATTTAACCAATTCGATGGTCGAAGTACCCAAAAAATACTTCGAAATTCGAATTTTTTTTTATTCGAATCCTTCACCCGAAATTCGTGAATCGGCCCCTTAGTTTCTACATGTTATCAATGCGAATATTTTTCCACCAGAATATTTGCAGCGACTACGTTTACTAAACAGCGATGCACTCATTGCGATCACTTGCGGTAACTACGTTAAAAAACCAGCTTACATTAGCGGTAATTTTAGCGAATTTTCTGATGACAAATTAAGTTTGCAAATATTTATGCTATAAAATAGTTTTGTTTTATGGCGTTTATTATGGTGTGATTCATAGCCAGATATGTATCTTCAAAACTGCTAAACTTCATAGATTTTATCAACAACACAGTAAACAGATTCACCCAATCAAACATGTATCCATGATATAAATCCACATTTCAATACATCCAGTCACAAGACTTACCCCCTGCCAATAGAATCATATAAATAAAATTCATAAACAAGTTTTACCAATAACTCTGTGTGCATCATATAAATGTAGTTTAATCTAGGCTGACAATGTCTTTGGTCCCTCCTAGTCATAATAAAGCAGCAGACAAGAATAATCCAAAACATCTTTGATTATCGTGTCTTCTCCTGCTAGAAATGGCATCAGGAACAGAATGATGGGTAAAACAAGGTGTTATGGAATATTTCCTGACCCCTTGAGAATTTTCTGGTAAAAAAAATAAATTACAGCCACTGTATAGATGGCGGTAAACATTCGTGAATATTCTGGCGTTAATTTTGTCTTTTGTACATTTCGCTGTTTAGTAAACCAGGCATTAATGTGTACGTAGCGTTATTTTCAGCAAATACAAAAACTGGGGCATAGTCTTGCGCAAGAAAATCCGCAACTTTATATTTAGCGCAGGTTAGTAAACTGGCCAAAAACGTATTCAGCAACAAATTTGTCTATATTTTGTGCGCATATTTTTACCGTAAACGGACCCCTTGGAGCATTTTACGAATTGCAACTGGCTGCAACTTTTCTTAGAACAGAACACATTTTGTCTCTATTTTCTCACCCTTTATCCATTCTTCTGGTACTGCACTAATACTATAATTATGCAGTTTTTTGTTGTTTTGATGTTTTCTATGCTAAGAAGAATGGTCAAACCTTGCCTATAGAATAAGCATTGTAGTAGTATATGCTTCTGTGGATGGAGCTCTACAAATGGAACAGATTGTTAATTTCTCTGGGGGAAAAGACTGTGGACTTGCATGCCAGATGTTTCAGCAAAATATGTTTCATATGCACTGTAGGTGTACTGTGCAATAATAATAATTATAGCTATCAGTTGTATATTCCCTATTCTTGGCTCTCCCAGACATAGATTTGTGCTATTTAGAGTCTTATTCATGCACATTTTTGTTGGAGTAACTGACTGTAAAAATTATGTATAACTTATTTATTGTTTCAAATAGCTTTTTTCAAGTAAAAGTCACCTGACTATATATAAACTGCAATTTTAGTGTCATTTCTATGCTTCTGTAGAGAAATGTGTGGCAATGGAGGAAGTGCAATTCCCATACAATTGTTATTAATTGTGAACAAATATTTGTTATGGGGCATCATATTGTGCTGTTCTACTGATCGGTTGCCATGGGTTACTGCCCAGGAGCAAATTTGCCCACTGTTTATAAATGAGCCCCAGTGCTCCAGGCTGGGTAAGATCAGTAACTAGCAAAGTGAGAGATATGGCATTGGGTATTATACTTAGCAGCAACTATGTATAATTATACTTACTGCCAGCAGCTTATAGTCAGGGTTGGACTGGACATTGAGGGGCCCACCGGGCTCCAAACATCTGGGCAAAGTCCTGCGCAAGCAACTACCATTTGGTTTTTTTGGGGGCCCAGCAGATCAGGAGAGGGGGTCTGGGCGGGGGCCCTAGAGGCTCGGGGGCCCAGTATGACCCTGCTTATAGTTTATTATTAAGGAGTACTGAGCTAAGAAATAATTTTTAAGAAATCATTTAAAGATTGAGAGAAAGTCTGATGGAAGGAAATGCAAGCTCTATTAAAGTCTTTGAATAAGTGTATATGAAGAGCAGTGGCATATCTATAGAGGAAGCAGACCCCGCGAGGGGCCCGAGTAAAATGGGGTCCTGGACAGTAGGGTCTGCTTTCCCTATATAGATCAATGAAAATTTGTCACCCCTTCAAGTGTGAATCCACCTGATCACTAAGATGATCAGACTAGAACAATCTATTAAATTTAGATCTAAATGGTCCAAAATTCTAACACCCTTGTTTAAACTGCTACACTGATACAAGGATGATTTGTGGAACACCAGGATAAAGTCAGACCTATATCTAGCCTGAGCTACGAAATACCCTCAAATACCCCCAGTAAACAAATGTAAACTTTAATGAACTTTTATTTACTGTTATCTGAAGACTAGAGGCATGGTGCAAGTCTCACTTCAAACAATGCAATGATTGTAATATTGCATTCCAATAAGGTCTGAATTTCTGGAAAAGGAAAGCTCAGACCCATATTAGTTAACATATATTGATATATTTACAGTATATGCTTCCTTTATTTAGCATTTCCTCCTTATTTAAGGCATATCCAATGTGGCTGTCTCCTCTGAATGAAAGCTTTTAACCGTCCATTAGTTAAGACTGCCTCAATATTTATTTGTTGCTATCTTTCTCTTCCATTAAGTGGTTCATGATCCCCTCTTGTTATTGTAATGTTGCTTCACAACATGTACACACATCATGTGTAGATACAGATTACATAAACATTTTGGCACCACTACATTCCTGTACCCTCCCATAAGATCATTTTGCTATGCTGACGCAGCATTAAGTGAAGACACAACATAATCACAAAAATGTAGAAACAGACCGGTCTACCAAAATTCCAGGAAAAGCCCCTTTTGGTCTGGAAGTCACCCTTGCTGACAGACCAGCCTAAACACATTCTGTAACACAGTGCATGCTCCAGTAAGCAGTTAAGATGTGCTGCGATAGGAGGAAACAAGAAGAGGATGAACTTCCAGCTTTAATTCATGCCTGGTGTGTTGTAACCAAATACATTTTAAGTTGTGTTTGCTGTGTCGGATGGATTTTTATGGATTCCACTGCACGGCAATGCACGTGTTAATTGATTTCAGTCAGCCCTGTGGGTCTATACCTAAAGTGCAGTCGGCATAGTGTGGATTGAAATTAGTTAACACTTGCTTTACCATGCAGTAGAATGCATAAATGTCCACTGCAAAGCAAATACCTGTGGGTACATATCCTAAGAGTAGGCCACTTTATGTCAGCCAGTAGCCTGGAAATTATTAATTTGGAGAAGTGAAGATGAGATCACAATAAATAATTGAAAAAAATAGAAAAAAATCTTTGGTTTCAGAGCTTTATTACATGACTTGTACCTATAATTTGCATCTGCAGGCCATCTGACTGAAGAATTTTACACTTTCATGAATGATTAATACAGTTTCTCATATCCCTGGTTTTGCCTGTGAGTAATGGTCCTGCAGTTAGTGGAATTCTGTGTCTTATATTACAAGTACCCAGAGCAGCCTGCCTTCTTATTACACTGAGGCATCCTTCAAGTGTGACCTCAGACTAGGGTAGAGAATAAGTAAGGGCCACATTTCTTTCTATTTGCCGTAACGGAAAGCCTTTAAATAGCAATGCTAACATCAAGAAGAACAACAAGAGAACTAGAACCCAAAATAAGTACTGAAACCAATGTTATATTTTAAAAATCCCTTAATCTAACTATCGCCCATGTTGTTTGTTTTCCTTACAAAATTACAATTATTTGTGGAGAGAAAAGTGAACAGGTTGGTGGAGCAGACTGCTCAAAACCTGTGTTATGATGATTAGGTTTGAGTGGATACTGCAATCTGCTGATAGCGTGATCTTCACAAAACATAACACCATTGCACCCCAAAGATAAACAGTTGGTTGAAACACAACAATATGGCTACTCTCTCCCTGACTCTGTGGAAAAACATAGATATATACAAACAAACCAATACTGTATGTTCTAGCTAAATTTATGTAGAAAATATATCAAAGGGTAAAAAAAAAGAGCTTCCCACTTTTTGCTAGAGTTACATTTCACAGTTCTCTATACACTTGCATGGGATTTTTGTGGCGGTGAAAATGAGAATTCACCCTTTGATAAATATGACCCTTAAAATCCCATACAAGTTAATAGAAAACCGTGAAATGTTCCTTTTGTGAGTTGTCGCCTATTGTTAAATAAGCTCCAAAATACAAAATT
The DNA here is from genome assembly GCA_038501925.1 of Xenopus petersii. Lineage (NCBI taxonomy): Eukaryota > Metazoa > Chordata > Amphibia > Anura > Pipidae > Xenopus > Xenopus petersii. Next base: position 52,954,344 of record CM076678.1, on the reverse strand, counting down.
TTGAATTAAGCGACCTAATTTTAGAGCTGGAATAGTTACAAAGTCTATAAAGGCCCCAATACACGGGCCGATAAAAGCTGCCAACAGACCGAGTCGGTAGCTTATTGGCCTGTGTGTGGGGCCATCCGACAGGCGTCCAGGGAGAGTAAAAAATCCCAATTAAGTCGGCAGTTTATTGCCCAGTGTATGGGGCTCCCGACGGGCTTCAACGATCGATATGTGGCTGAAGTCAGCCCAATGTTGATTGGCCAAGTTTATTATTCACATCAAAACTCCCCGTTTTCTCCTCGTTAAGATCCAATTGTTGGACCCTAGGGCCCATGATCAGATCAGCCGATATTGCCCACCTCACGGTGACCACTCGTTTGGCACACCACACCAAAAGAGTGGATCTCCAAATGTATGGCCAGCTTAAAGGTGGCCATACATGGGCAGATTAAAGCTGCCGAAATCGGTCCTTTAGACCAATTCGGCAGCTAATCTGGGGCTTCCAATGGGTCTTCCCGATCGATATCTGGCCACGATATCGATCGGGAAGGTTTAATTTTTCAGGCGATCAACCCGTCAGAGCCCATTGCTCCTCTTTGTAGTCTGATCGTTCAGCCATAGGGCCGAAAGTTCAGAATATAGCACTGCCGTTGGTGGGCATATCTGGGATATATCTGTATGTGTGGCCATGCACAGGCAGATTTAATCTGTCAATTTGGTTTACAGATTTAAATTGGTAGTTTATCTGCCACTGTATAGGCCTTCGCTAACTTCCTCCCCAAAAGTCATCTGGCCAAAAATTGGTCAGATATCTATTGGGCAGGTTTGAAAATTCTACCTGAATCAGTGTTTTGATGTTCTCCCCAACAGGTCTACATTGACCTCTGTTAACGGGCCAAACGAAAAAAACGTGGATGTTTTAAGTGTATGACCAGGATGTGCACTTTCCCTAGTACATTTATGCTGTCATATCAGGTATTGCTTTTGTGGTGCTTTTTCACTTCTTGATGAAGAGGGAAGTCTGCGTTTAGTGTGGGGGCTGTGAAAGTGGAACATCTGCAAGGGCCGAGCACTCAGCTGCATCTGTTGTGTTACACTAATCACTACTGCAAATTGAGAGGAAGGACCTGGGGGAGTTACAAGCAGTGTACAAGGGATCATTTGGATGTACATAGACTGCATAACTGTATTTTTAGTGTACATATTTCCATTGCAACGCTGCAAGTCTTCCGCTTTTGTTAAAAGGTAATGTTTCAGCATACCACCAAAACTATAGACTTTTTTTTTAACATATTTCCCTGATGTATGTTATTGTGTACCCCAGAAGGGCGCCCATTCTTTCTGCATTGCAACCTGGCTGCATTATTCAGCACACAATAACTATCTCGTATTCCTTTATCAGTGAATTTACAGAGGCCCTATTGCACCATTGATCAACATTTACAGTACATAGCTTAGAGATTGACCACTAAATTTTGATACTAGAATTGCAGGGTTAAAACAAGTAAGGCATAGTATTTATTGACACACAGGGCCGTGCACACATCTGTATTGACATAAAGCTACAGGGACAGGAGAAGACAGCTGGGAGATGAGAAAGAGTTTGCCTGGGACACGGGTTATATGTGGTCAGGGTCCGGCAGCGGACAGATGGCAGGTGGCTTAACCAGAGACAGCCTTGTTTCACACATGTGGCATTCAGGTCTCATGTAGCACAACAAAGAAACATATATCCTGATCAACACTTGGCTATATTTTATAGTATACAGGTATATTGGAACTAAAGCTTTTTAACTATAAAATGTAATTATAATGATGTAGGTTTGGAAATAGTGATGATGCCAGACACCAAGGTGTGGAATTTTCCGAGAAGAAGCAAAGGGAGACATACAGTATAAAGAAGCTTGTCTCATATTTTAGCAACGTGGGATATAAACTAGGGGTATTGAACTACAGATGTTGGAGTCAAAAACAACAGCTATTTCATAGTTTGCTTTTGTATGTCTAAGAAAGTTACATCATTTTGATGCAATCAAAAGCTGCATTCATTTGACCCCATCCCCCATTTTCACCATGGCACTTTATTGTTGATGACAGGTTTGGTCCATTTAATTCTTTGGGAATTATTTAAGAATATTAGTCACCAGCTCTCTGGATTAACAAATTAAAAAACATTGACTTAACGTTTTATGTGCTGGTTTCTCTTTGTGAAAGCATTTCTTGCCATTAAATGTGCAGTGCAGGATTAATCAGAGACCTACAATTGTAGTTTGTTGTCATTAGTTATGGCAACATTATATATCATACAGCGGGTGGAAATGAAAGGGTTAATGACCTAGATGATAGCACTTAGGTTGCCATACAGAGTGGCTAATTCCCCTGGGGGCAAAGCACTATAAGGGGGACCAGACATGGCAAATTAGGGTGGATATATTTTTATACATTTTTAAAATGAATTTGAACCAGGGATGCCTGGCCAAATAGTAGACTACAAATAGCAGTTTGCACCCAAGAAGTCTAAAGACTATGATAAAGGTTTTGGACGTGTCTCCAGTTTCTCTACATGGCGGGGATTAGGGAACTGCACAGTTAACTACTTCATGCTGATGCCATAGCCTATATTAAATAAAGCACCCTACGGAGAATGCCAAGGAAAGATAATAAGAAAATTAGGCTGGTAGAACTGGATAGAGTTGGAGGGGGTGAGGTGTGATGTGAATGGATGTGGCCGAGGGAGGAGGTGATGTTGCTGCCAGATGTGCCCAACGAAGCCCCATCTGCAGCTTGTGATATCCACTAACACCCGGCTGAGAAGTCTACACAGCTCTCATACTGAGCCCCTTATCTTTTCCCTGCATTCACACAACAAACCTGCAGCAATCGGCCAGAGCACAGAGGGAGGGGGGAGAGCAAGCTGCTCTGCCAGAGGGAACCAGCCAGGGAATCAGAGAGAGAGCATTTATTGGAAGGAAACATGGAGTGAAGGGGAGGCAAGTTAGTGAATGAGAGACTAAATGTGGAATACGCTTACTGAGTGAATGACATATGAAAGTGATGAGGAAACTGATAAATAAATTAAACAGTGAGAGAGAGAGAGATTGGATGAATGAGCAGAGGAATATCAAAAGAAAGGGCAAGTGGGAAGAATTTTTGACTAGATCTCTTTAACCAAGAACATATAAAAAGTAACTCTGCTGTGAAATTATGATTTCAATAGATTTCTGCAACACTTCCAGTTTAATCTTAGCCTATCCTAGGTGTGCCAGGATATAAAGTGAAAGCTAATTAGGAAACCAGGGCCTTTCAATAAATAGAACCCTGTACAAAATATTTCCATTGGTGCCTCTGGTCAATTAGAAAGCCAGCATACAGTGTATACAGAGAATGATCTCTGCTGTTTTCATGCATATTCACAAACTAATATCCAATTAGGTGTATTAAAGCATATATACATATATATATATATATATATATATATATCCTGTGTGGTCACTTTGGTGTGGTCACTTTGGTGTGCTGTGCTGTAGGAGGCTGCTCTTGAACATTCATTCATACTCCTAAACCAGAAGAAAGCAATCATGGTGATGGAAGACAAGACACGTCTTGTTAGAGAAAGATTCTACAATTCTTGTTTAGTTTTAGGAAGCCAGTTTGTGAAAGAGAAACATCAAGACCTGAAGAGGACAACACACATTTCACTGCCCTCCTAAAAAGCAGCACATTCAGGAGAAAGAGCCGCAAAGTGACATGTCACAGGAATGAAACCACTTGTCTTCATGTGCACTTTTGAATCTCCATAAGCAGAAATGTGACCATGTGTCATTCAGGTGCAAAGTTTTGGGGTTGGAACAATGCAGCTGACTTTTAAGAGAGAGAAATGCATTGATGGTATGAAATGTCAATAATTTGCTTGCTGTTGGTAAAGAGGTCAGGATTGTTAAGAATATTTTCGTACATAGTGCTGTGTGTGTCAGACTTTTACTGCTCAGGCTTTTACCCAAGCTGGCTGCCAGGATTACACTACAGAACCACTGACCCCTGTGGTGGGAAAGTCATACTCCAGTTTGGCCCAACAGAGCTGAAGTGCTTTCTTCACAAAAACAATTTTGGTTTTGCAGTCCAACCACAATGACCATAGACACCAAGGGAACTCAGAATTAATGTCAAATGCATCTGCCACTCCTCTCCACTCAGTCAGACTACTCCACTGCAAGCAGTTAGTGCTGAATCTCAGATTCAGAATCGCACAAGTACATTGAATCTAATACAATACATGTGGGGGCTGCAGAATACTCATCATTCTCAAAGTGTGGTAGACTGGAACAAGAAATTATGATGGTTAGAAAAATCTGGTGGCAGGTTTATTATAGGTTTACCAAATATGCCACATTATATATTTAATGACCAAGCAATTGTATGGAATGAAACCTACATTTTAATGCAATTAGATACTTGGTATCCAAGAAGTTTCAAATCAGTTTTTAACTAGGAGTAATGTGGGCTGAGGTATGATTTTTTTAATTAATATATTAATCTATATTAAATGTTCTATTTATTTTAGTTCATATAACTAGAATTTCCTGAATATTTTGTGCTGCTGAAGCCCTGAAAGAGAAAAGGATTTTCTGCTGGACACATTCATGGCAAGTCCTACTACTAGCTCCGGACACAAGGCCGGTACATATCTGGTAGGCAAGCGGAGGGTTCAGAAGTCTGTATATCGTATACTAACAGACTCTTATCAGCAGCTCTGGCTGTGCTTATCTGAGACTGCACAAGGCTGTCAGCTGTGAGGGAATGGAATACTGCAGGGACCTCTCTACTGTGGGATACTAGCCAGGATTTTCTTTTTATTAATATCCCAAGTGGCAAGATACTGAATATCAAATGCTACAACTCATTACTCTAACCTTATTTCAGGGAAGGAAATGTCATTTTAATTGTATACATAAGGTAGAGGTTAATGCATATGGTCATTTTATGCCCGTGAATTATTCAAAAGGAGTAATAATATATATGTTTGTGTTTGTAACCATCAATTAAGGTTTATCTCATCATATTCGGATGCCCAATGTTGATGCGTCCATCCATGAGATTGTATGGGGCCTTACTATAGCCTCTAGGGTGAAATTAGATGCGCTTTGAGCTCCTAGACACATTGAACTGGTTTAGGGTGCCATAAGATTAAATGGCATGATTAAACATGTTCCAATCTCAGCAATGGTGAATCGTTTCTTTCTTTTGGTACCATTAGGTTAGCATTCCCATTTCAATATCAAACATAGCCCTAGTCAGAAAGTGTGTACAGTGGTCATACTTGTGGCTGATTCAGCAGACAATAACTAGGAATTAATGTATTAAAAACTTTATTGATAGTCAGCAAAGTGTTGATAAGTGGGAACAAAATTTGAACAGCTGCAAATTCATCTTGATTCTTAATTTCCATAAATATGCCCTTAAGTCTTTAGCTATCTGTACCAGGCATCCATTTGTATTGCACTACTGCTGCAATTAGAAATTTACATTTCTAATTATTTTCTTTGGGTTTACTGAGAGGCAAGTGGTCAAATAATGTGACAGACCATTGGTCCATTTCTACTGCTTTTTCATCCTCCACAAGTATAAGAAAGCAATAGAAATAACCTTATACTAAGCATCAACAATTTATATGTTTCAGGATCATTTTAGAAGTAAATACATCTGATAAAAATATATTTTTTAGTCTGCCACTAAGGTCCCAACTAAAGCCACTGTTCATATCAAAGAGGGTGTTATATGAGCCGAAATTCCAGGGGCATAGTTTTAGGGGGCACAGATGAGGGTAGGATTTAGTTTGCTCGAATAGGAAATGATGGAGAGAGGGCAGTGGGAGTTTCCAGGGCCCATGCACTGCTAATCTACCGCTATCTCTGTAAAATGAACTGTTATATTATCATATAACATCTACAGGTTTATCCACAAAGCGCTGAATTTCTCCATTTTATCCAAATAATCCAAATTTTTATTTTTTTCATTTGAACATTTTATTGATTTTCAAAGAATAATAGGTTAAACAGTCATAATACTGAAAACACGGTGCAAATAAACGTAGCACAGTGTCTCTACATCTGACGCAATTATACATTGGTATGCATACAGTCATTGAGGTAGATGTGATTCAGTAATGCTCACATTGACAACATAATGTGCTACAGTTTAGCTCTTTTGTCAAACCAGTAGGGGAGAAGGGTAGGTATCGGAAGAAAAAGAGATAAGGGTTAGGGTATGAGTTGTCGTACAGGTTCCATAATGACTACTATAAAGAAAAAGAGTGTGTTCGTTATATTGGGCTCTATAGGGGGGGTTATTGGGTCTCTGCTGCGTATTATCCAAATAATGGGTCCACGGAAGCCACTCCAGCTCTCCTTCATAGCTCCGCTCCAGTAGGTGGTCTCTGATTGACTAATCCAAATTTTTAAAAATTATTTTCTTTTTCTCTGTAATAATAAAATAGTACCTTGCACTTGATCCAAACTAACATATAATTACTCCTTATCGGAAGGAAAACCAGCCTGTTGGGTTTATTTTATGTTTAAATGAGTTTCTAGTAGAAAGGTCCATTATCTGGAAAACCCCAGGTCCCGAGCATTCTGGATTTTATACCAGAATTTTTGTCTGCAGATTATTTTTTACATAGGATTGACTAACATCGTTGATTTGCTTTTTAGCTTCATTCTTTGCTGAAATGGCCCTTAGTGTATCTTGAAATTCTATTTATTTTAAGGTATTGCTGGAATAGGGATGTCAAAGGGCAATCTAACATCAGCCTCAACCACCTGCTGCTGGAAGTTGTAGTTCAACAACCAATGAAGGACTGCCATATGTCATTCCTACTTTCGATTGTTATCCTCACTTGACTGCAGATTAGATTAATTCAGCAGGACTTCCATCAAAATGCTAAATAGATTCTACTTTACTGAGCCTCCTTATTACATGAACCCTAAAAAGAGACATGTTGTACTATTCAGTAAGTCTTTGGGGGGCCTAAACCAGAAGTGAAATTGACCAGCTTTACTCCCCACAATAGGCTGACACTGCATTACTTTGCAAAATTAAAAAAATAAAATAAAAAGAAAGGGGGGAAGGGGGTTAATTAAAAGGCAGAGCGAGCCAGAGTGTGTGTGTGTTGTGATGGGACACATCTGAGGACTGCATCAATCTGTCACTCTAACAGAAGGCTTCAATTGTATCTTCCAAGTGCCCATAATTGCAGCCACACAGGGGTAGCAAGGAGATATGGAGCTGTGACAGGCCAAAGTGACAGGCCCTGCTTTCCAGGGACAGTGTGACACAGGCAAACAGACAGTTTATGGCAAAGGTAACCCAATTCTTCCACGCCTTAACAGCACAATTTAGCTATTTTTTTGATTTATTTACAGCTGTTATTTCAAGTTCAGATATCATAAGGCTTTCCATGTTATTTCATTAGATTTAGATTTTTTTTCACAAGAAGCTTTAATTTTAATCACATGTATAATTTCCATTGTAAAGCAATCCCATTGGACTTTTAAAACAAATGTCTTTCAGTTTTAACTATGAGTTTACTTTATTTTGAACCCTCTTCTGGTTGAAGTGAGCAAAGAGGGAGCCCTGGACAATGCAGCAGAAAAACAATGTAAATAACATAGTAAGTTAGGTTGAAAAAAGACACACCACCATGAAGTTCAACCTTTTGTCTCTATTTTAACCTGCCTAAAGGTGGCCATACACGGGCCGATAAAAGCTGCCGACAGACCGTGTCGGCAGCTTATTGGCCCGTGTATGGGGGCCCCCGACAGGCTTCCCCGATCGAGATCTGGCCGAAAGTCGGAGAGATCTTTGGCCAGATCTCGGGAGAGGCTTTGGCCCTGAAGAATGCTCCTGGGAAGGACACTCTGATGTTCATGCTCCTCGTCTTGTGAGGGATTTCCACACCAGGTTTCCCCAAAAGCCTTGTCCTGGTGGTCCAGAGGCCCCCCGTGGGGGAGGGGGTACTGTCAGGACTGCCAGACGTACCCGACTCAGAAGTATCCGACGGCGCTGTTTACATTCCCGGCGGTCACAGTGAAGATCCAAGATGGCGGCGCCCATGCTGAACACATGGCTGCAGCGTCGCTGTATGACGATGTCATCTCTGGTGCCGGGATCTCATCATAAAAGGGCGCCCAAAACACTGTGACGGCGCCCAAGAATAGGATTTGCTGCCATTAATCCTGGGTTCCTGTTTGTATTGCCTTATTCCAGCCTTATTCCAGCCTTATTCCAGCCTTATTCCAGCCTTATTCCAGCCTTATTCCAGCCTTATTCCAGCCTTATTCCAGCCTTATTCCAGCCTTATTCCAGCCTTATTCCAGCCTTATTCCAGCCTGTTTCCAGCTCCCAGCCTGAATCCTGCTCCCAGTCTGTTTCTAGCTCCTACCTTGGTTCTGACCCCCTGCCTGAACTCTTGATATTTGCATCTGATCTGCCTGCCCTCGTTAACTCCTGCCTGTGACCACTACTACTGATTCTGCTTAACCCTTTGGATACCGCGACCTTGCTCCCTCAAGAGGGCTTCCTCCTTGATCCTGACAACCTCCCTGGAGGGAGCTCCCGGCTCCCTGACACAAGCGATGCGCCCCCCTCCGGCAATCTCAAGGTAAACACGACAAGCGGGGTGGCAGCATTCCAAACGTCACCTCAGGCAGCAGTAATAGCTGAAAAGTGTCTGGTGGCACCAGGCTGGTAAAATACCGGCTACTGTCCGCCTGGAGGGGAAAGGGGCGACGAATGGCAATGGGCCTAGGGGTGCCCACTATGTAAATCCGGCCCTGGTGGGAACCCTAGGGTTGCCACCAGGCCGGTATTAGTGTAAATTAGTGTAAAAATGATGGTAGTTCCCAATGTTATTAATAGGGATAAAAGATAAATATATAGGAAGGCTGGTAATTTTTTCCAGAAAAGGTGGGAACCCTAGCCCAGGCCCAGACTAGGGTTGCCACCAGGCTGGTATTTTACAGGCCTAGCCGGTAAAAATGATGGTTGATCCCAATATTATTAATAGGGATAAAAGATACATATATAGGAAGGCCGGTATTTTTTTCCAGAAAAGGAGGCAACCCTAGCCCAGACCTGGACTGGCAATTTGAGTTCTGGCAAATGTCAGAGGGGCTGCTGTAAGATGCCATAGACAGTCACTGTGGTGCTGGCTGTTTGGACCTCTCTGGACTTGAAATGCCAGGGCCTATTTCGACTCCTAGTACAGACCTGGTCAAGTCCATGGAATGCCCCTGTAATTCCTACATATCAGACCTTCTCTTATCCACTCCAGTCTTTGTTGCACGTGTAAGGAAGGGGTTAATGAGGCAGGAAAAGGAGGCTCAGCTCCCCCTACAGGCGATCCCCCCACACACTGGTTGGAGCAGAGCTCTGATCTTAGAGGTGAGGAAGAACAGAGACAGTGCGAGGCTGAGAGACAGTGTGAGGCTGGGAGCCAGAGGAGCAGCAGGCAGTTGGGCATCGGGACAGACTGTAAGGACGTTTCCAGCTCGGGAACCCTGCATTAGCATCCAAGCTCAGGATCTTAACATTGGGACTGCCACTATTTTACCCCTCGTCTGGGTGTCGAGGGACCCTATTTTCATATTCCGTCGCGAGACCTTTATCCTTGATTTACTACAAGGAACTTGGAACGGCCGAGTGATGTAGGGAGGACAGAAGTTGCGGCACGGGCACCTGGCAGTCACGGCTCTGCTGGGAACTGTGTGACAAAGTGACAGCTGGGAATCAGTCAGAAGAGATTAGGAGCCATTGGCGAGCAGGACACGACCCATATAGAGGAGGGACAGTCTGCTGCAAGTGACCCTTGGGACTTGGGCTTGGACCAGCAGCTCAGCTTGTGATATGGTGGATCTACTTCTGCTGGGACCATTGCCTATGGGATCTGCTTCCTGCTGCTGATCATTGACCTCCAGCCTGACTACAGGACGGTGAGTAGCACAGGCACAGGCATGCTGTCATCTGCCCACTCACATGGCTTACTTTCTTATTTATCATTATGTATTATCTATCTATCTATCTATCTATCTATCTATCTATCTATCTATCTATCTATCTATCTATCTATCTATCTATCTATCATCAGCCAGACAGTACTGTGTCCCACAGAGCTTACATTCTTAGCTGAAGTTGTGATATTTTCATTCTGTGGCGCAGTGCTGTATTATTACCTTCTGTTTTAACAAACAGCTTTTAAAGATTCCTTAGTACATTCAGGGCTTTTGAGACAGGACCCTACAACTAAATCCTTTGTATAATCTGTATTTCTATCCATATGCCCACAAACCACTGACAAATGTCAGCAATGAAGGGGAGGCAATGTGTGTGTGTGTGTGTGTGTGTATGCTTAGGACTCTGTACGTAGTGTAGAAAATGTATAATACTGTTTGGAGGCTGGGGGTTTCATTTCCTCAAATTGCTAAAAAAAAAAAAAATCTAATAACCACATGCTTTCACTAAAAATGAAGCTGCCCTCCACACCCAGAGCACCAAATGTCAAGAAAAAAAAAAAAACAATGGAGAAAGAATGAAATGCCATCTGTGCTGTGAATCATCGGGGGCACAGGGATCCTAGATCCCAGAATTTGTTTTTGCAGAAAAATAGATTTTTAGCATAATTTTGTGATTCAAAGGCATGTCATGGTTAATAACGTGGGAAAGCAAATTAACTGGAAAGAAATATATAAGGACAGTTGAGCTGGCAATCAGATTTACTAAAAGGGATATGGAATGGCTGTCATTAAGATTTGTTCTAGTTTCCACAGGATGATGGTATGATTTAAATTGCTCCTTTAAGAAAACACTGGGATGTAACATGCAGGTATAAAGATTAGTTCCCTAAGCACCAATAGGCTTCATCTTATAACATGTCTCTGCTTAAGGTTAAAAAGTTTTAAACGACAACGTAAAAAAACATTTTTTTTTGGGATGAAACAAACTGCTTCTAATGGTCACTTTCCAGCCAATATATACAGTATATGACTCTTGGCAGTATTTGGGCTAAATGCAATTTGTTTCCCTTTCTTCGCAACTAGCTTTGTCCTCTCACTAACAATGCAGCATGTGATCTTCTTAATGCTGCCGGTGTATTGCTTGCGGAATTCCTGTGCAACGCAGAGTGCAAGCAGTGATTCTGGGGCTGACAGGAGTTGACTGTGACAGGGGTATTGCTGCAAGTGCCAAGCTTGAATGGAAGATATAGCTGAAGAAATAGATATAAGCACAGAGGAAATGTGTATGCCTGTAATCTTTAATTTAATTTCCTGCCTGTTATGGAAAGATTATATATAGATATAGATATAAATATATATATATGTGTGTATAGTGTGTGGTTTAAATATTTTAAGCCAGCATTTACTTAAAAAAATAACCTATCCCATTGTTTTACGCAGTGATAATTATTTTAACTTGTTTATTTTTTACTAGAGTCCTCCTTTGCTCATATCAGCTTATTATAGTACTTTGAGTTTTGAGTGTAAAGTATTGCCATATTCACTAGTGATGTAATCAAGGATAATGAATGAGCCAGACTCTTTAAAATAGCTTTTTCAACATCCCTGTTATGGATCGGTCCTACAATATATATAGGCAATAATGTAGCACCTTTTGGTAAAATATAAGGATTTAAGAAATTACTGAGGAATAAGACCGCAGGCCAAAGTTACAAAAATGTAAAGCATTGCTATGTTCACTAGTGATGTAATCAAGGATATTGCATGACCAAGGCTTATTAAAATACCCTTTTCAACATCTCTGTTATGGATCAGCCTTACATATTAATAATCTACCACCTTTTGTAAAATATAAGGATTTTAGAAATCACAAGTTACAAAAATGTAAAGCATTGCTATGTTCTCTAGGGATGTGATCAAGGATAATGCATGAACCAGGCTCGTTAAAATACCTTTTTTAACATCTCTGCTATGGATCTGTCTTACAATAGACCACCATCTTTTGTAAAATATAAGGATTTTAGAAATCACTGAGGCACAAGACTACAGGCCAAAGTTACTATAAAGGGTATGCTATTTCCTAATGCCATGGGACACAACTGACATCAGTAAGTGTTATTATAAGTGATGACATCACTAAGGGTATGTTCTACAGGTCATTTTAGCTTGTATGTATTACAATACTATACTTATACTTACCACAAAACTAGCAGGTCCCTAATAGATAGTAGGAAACAGACTATTCATAGGTGCCTTGTTTCCTTGCTACTTAGCAGAAACCCTTGGGATGCTTCCCTTGGATTATTTTATTCTTGGACTCACTAGATTGTGGCACTTGAAGTCACATTAATTGGAATTCCCTGCTTCTGCAGGCCAGCAATATGATTTTATTCTGCTGCGGAATATAAGAAAAATTAAGGCAGATGTTTAGAGGCGCCACTGGGTATTTTCTTAAATGAGTTAATATGTAACCTGTGGTGAAGAAATGTTATTTAAAGTGCTACATAAACAGATCTAAAGTAGACATGGGCTAAGATAATTCTAAAATTCGTCATCCTCGAAATATTCATGCATTATTTATTTCCTTTTCATTGTACTGATAGCCTCCTTAAAACAAATAGAAATGAAAACAAAATGAATATAGTGCTTTTGATACCATCTTGAAGATAATTTAGGATACATTTTAGCTCTTTAACTAATAATATCAGTTAGTTTTGGTTAGCATTCGAAATTATTGTTGATTTAACCAGGGCAAGATCCTGTCTTCCATTTTATTATCAGTATTATGTTAGTGAGTTCATTATACATAGTAAGATATACATACTAACAAGAATGATTGTACGAATTTCCCTTTAGCCATTCAGCCATAGATTTAATTGCAATAATGTTTTCGTAATGAAAGGATTTTGTTTAGTTTATATATCTGGGAATGTTCTTACCATCCACAAAAAAATATTTAGGGTGACTAAATGTCACTAGTTGTAGAGAAATTTTAAAAATTTTCATCAAAGATGTCATGATAATATGATATTACAGTTCTTACAGTTCACACCAAACTGATTGAGAACGTTAGTTGTAAGGAAAAATTAGGCGGCACCATTACCCTCCCTTCCATTCTTTTCTGTGATATTTTATGAAAAAATGTAGACTTTATCTTTTACACCAATTGCACCTGGCGACATTTTATTGAATTTCTCCCACAAAGTTGTAAGGACATTATAAGTGAGACAGCCAACATGTTAGGGGTAGTAGTGGCTGCATATTATTGGTATTTGTGTGTGTGTCTTCAGCATATATCACAGTGTTGTTATGGTGGAAATAAAGTCCATCACATTTTGTTACATGGCAGATGTTAAAAAATTTATTCCAGACAGGGAGACCGTTACAGCATTGTGCATACAGTCTGTTAAAGCACTGTGTCAACTGCATTGTCATCAAGTACATTCTATAAATTACATATTAAGTTGCAGACCTGTTTTTTCCCCTATACACATGTGAACAAATAAATGATAGCTATAAAACAAAAATGAAGTCCAGGATGTAATGGGTGGACGATATAGGGCATCATTTAGGGTGATGTAGGGCACCCTTCATGTACCACAGGTAAACAAAGTGAGGTCTACAACGAAAAAAATATTTTCATAGCTTTCATGTATTGACAATGCAGAGTGGAGATGTCAAATTTACAGATTTTCCATGCAATACCGTAACTCCTGGTCTCTGCCTTTGAGATCTCTGACAATGGCCACACGAGTATACTTCTCATCTACAGAATTTGGAATGCCTTGACCATTTACAGTGATCTGAAAACGAAGATTACTACATTGAAACTGAGGATGAGTGGCTAGTTGGATACTAGATAGATTATGCTGTGTGTGCAAAGTTTGCTCTTCTTTTAGTATTTACAAGATTCTGTTGCGTTCCTATGTTAATGATGATATCACTGGAATCCTCGGAGGAAGTGAACCAAATACTGTATATAAATACTTCCATAGAATCATAACTGTGGCATTAAGCTCCTTTTAATTAAGGCCTAGAATATGAGGACACTTTTACTATATTGTATTTCCAAACAATTCTTGGTCACCCAGTGTGTTTTTCCTTCACATGTAATGCTTTTCCAATCAAGCAATACATTACTTCATTATAGCCACATTGTTTCTAAATGTCCCTTTACTAAAGGTAGTTGAATATGCAGGGTTTTAGTAGTTAGCAAATAGTGTAAAGCAGCCATGAAAATATGTCAGCATTTCCTATCAGCACTCTGCCAACCCCTCCTTAAAGCACTTGAGTCACCCTTTTAGTCCAGCTCCAGAACCCATGGGACTGACAGCGGTGAGCCCCCTGACACGTGTTCTACATACCAAACCGCCAAATTAGTGCTCTTAGCTTAGGTCTGTGACAAACATCAATTATGGTTCTGCTAAAGGCCCAGCACCCACTGCTAACTGAGAGAAAAGCTTAGGTACAAGCAAAATACAGATTTGAAACATAGATATAATACTTATGCCCGCTGAGGTTTCCAGCACATTTTTATAGAATGATTTAATCCAGTTCCATGTGTAAGCAATGTACTGTTCCCTGCAGAATCCTCAGGCTAAGCCAAGTGTTACCTAATTGGGATGGACATTCAAAATAGTCAGTGCTTTCCAGAGGATTAAAGGGAAAGTTTTAAAAAACTTGTTTTCACGTATGAAATATATGTATATATTTATTTATGTTTAGTATATATAAAACATTAACTTACTATAAAAATATTTTTGATTAATAAAGGGGGCCCTGTATTTGACTTCTTATGAAATCAGCATACACAGGTTTGGCAGAGCAAATAGAAGAGGAGTAGAAAAGCTATTACATAAGCACTATAATTAAAGATCAATTTTCCCACTATACTTCTCTTTTGTAACAGATGTATCCCACATCAGTAACCAGCATATTCCTCTGCAGCTTTTTGAGGAGTCTCTGTGGTTCCCTTTGAGGTGCTTATTAATGTTGGTTCTAGTGAAAACAAAGGAGGAGGCACTGCCACACACACCCAACAGGGAACCCACTCACCCACTCACTGCTGCATGGTTGCTTACACACAGGACTATGTTTTGCATGTGTAGTGATCCCCTTTGCAAACAATTCACAGCCCTTGTACTTCATGTTTTATACAATATGGCTGCTGCTTCCATTAGGGAATAGTTGATGAATCCAAAAATGTAAAGAGTTTCACAAGAAAGGCAAAAATGCAGAATGAACTATTCAAACTCATAGGGCTCAAAATATGTGTCGACAATAAACACTAAAGTTTGAGCAG
This sequence comes from Xenopus petersii, assembly GCA_038501925.1. Classification (NCBI taxonomy): domain Eukaryota; kingdom Metazoa; phylum Chordata; class Amphibia; order Anura; family Pipidae; genus Xenopus; species Xenopus petersii. Next base: position 52,939,047 of record CM076678.1, on the reverse strand, counting down.
TTAATCCTTTCTTGTGAAACTCTCTACATTTTTGGATACCGTACCTTGCAGCATCCACTGCGGAGGTGCAAACACAAGAAAATTGGCTAATTATTGTCCTGCCATTGGTTTGTAGGTAAGAGCATCTATACTTTTTTGGAATAGTTGATGAATCCTAATGAGTAGGTGAGAGCTTATTATGAATAAGTGCAGAGTTGTTGTCACCATGATATTTGCAAACACTAGAGAAACTTCAGATATTTTCTCACTGTTCCCTTAATGTTCTCCAGTGAAATCAGAGCCTAAAAAGATGGCTATTCTGTGTTAATGCTACTTAAACGGGGTATTCCTTCACATCTAAACTGGGTTCAGACTGGCCTAAACTCTACTGACCTGATGTTCATTCTGTACATAAATGAGTTAATGCCGTGAATTTTTTTTTCTATTTAGGGTCTTGGGCCAGTATCATTTCAGTGCCTGTCTAATATTCCCATGTCATTCTGTACACACAGTAAGTTCAATTATCGGGGTAATTAAAACAGGACGAGTTAATTGGCAGTCATTTACATGGCAGATGGTTTTAATTGAGGTATCAAACAATTCACCTGTTTATATAAACAAATGCGAGGCATGTGAATGACTAGCACTATGGAGAAGTGTAATAAACAATAAGCAATCTAATGTGACTTCTTTAGAAAATGATCATCAAACAGGACCGTATGGACTAACTACATCAGCACAACCACCTTGTAGCTCACTGGGATTTGTGCATTTGGGCCCCCACCTATCCATTTGTAGCTGCCATCTGGTGTGTTTTGGGTACCCAAGGGTTGAACAATGATGTCTCTTTTTAAGTTACTACAATTTCCTCTTAAATCCACTTTGATGTTCAAGCTCCTTAGGGGTGGAGATAGGGAAATGTTCTGTTCTAATGAGTATCATTTTTGTTTTTACAGTATTTTTTAACCTTGTTTTTAACGGACCAAAATACTTGCTGTGAGATTATCAGGATTAGGAAGGAGACCTAAATTGTAGGAGCTATATTACCCAGAAAAAGATCAGCAACAAAATTGGAGGCCATGCAACCCCCATGTAATATAACTGGAATCCGTTTGTAGTAAGCAGACACCACTTTGCTTTCCTTTTACGGAACACTTACAAAATGCACTGTACATAACTTGCTCAAAGTTCTGTTTATCAGCAGAAAGTGGAATATAATTATTCCAGAAGCTTCTGTGATTTCTTTCTAAAGACATTCAAACCAGAGGTTTTCATCTGCTTTGCTGTGGTTCTTCATGGAGTTGGGGAATTGTTGTGCTGTCAGGCAGGAGTCTTTGGAGACTTTGCAGGCGTGTGTCAGTGAAGGTGCTACAGTATGAAAGAAATGAGTATGACCCACTGTTACGCTACGAAACAGATTTTAAAATAGAGGAGGACTTTAGTAGTTGGAGATAGTAATGAGGCCTATCTACACTGCGCTAAAAACTCCTTACTTTGATGAGGACATAAAAGAAGCTCTGCTCAGTATAGTTATTGAAAAAGTAGAATGTAGAAAAGAAGCCAGAATAATTCCACTGATGAAATGTACTTTCCTGGCATATACTGTAAACTAGCTGATTTGAAAAAAAATATATACAAATTTTCATATAAGGATATGTAAAGATGTGATGTGAATGTAGGCATGTGTAATATTTTGATGATGAAATGATGTTGCTCTTTACATTATTATTTTTGCACAACTCTTTACATTAAGGATTTCTTTATTACCTGAATTTATCCCTTTGATTTTAAATGACTGAACAGTCGAAAGTGAAATTAAATAGTGGTGTACATTTCTGCTTTAGTCTCATAACAAAAAGTACACTGCAATTACCTTTGCTTATTTAACTTTACTTATCTCTACCAGTGTGATGCATGACTTGAATTCATGCTTTAAAAAACTTTTATTCCCCATCTCTTTTTTTCTATTCATTTTCAGAGTAAAATATTTTGAATTGCTTTACATATATGCCCCTAGGGGCGCAGGTTTTTTACCACACAGCAAATAAATCTGCAGCAGGAATAAGCTGTTCAAAATTATATAGGAAGAGTTGGTGTAGCATATAGCATTGTCTCAGAGGGTCTTAGAGCTCTAGGATAACATGAAGTATGCCACAAGTACACATTTACTGGATAATATATAAAAAATCTATGAGTTGGATGAATTCAGGTTGTAGATTGGCTTTCCTAGCTCTATTAGCACTATTATCTCTACCCTGGCACAGGTTTAGTTGCTGGGCAGCAAAAGGGTTAAGGTGGAACAGAGGTTTAATGTCACCTTTGTGCAGATGAGCCCCTGGGGCATAAACAACAATACTATGTCATAAGAAGGGAAATGGGTTCCTGCAAATGTATTTAAATTAGAGGTTTTATGGTGTTCTACACGTTAGTACTGTACTAAAGAGCCTTTTGGTGCATTTGGTCTTCATTTTTTATTTTTATATACAGTACTAAATTTGCAAATTAATATGTTGGTTGTTTTGCTTTCCAAATATATTGTTGCTAGTGTAAAAGCCCATGGAAACATAACTTAAATGATATACAGGAACAGAAATAGCAGCGGTTAAAGTCTGAAGCATATATCATCAAACCAGGAGTGCAAAATGTACATTTTACTAGAATTACCTTGTTGAATTGCAAGAAATATTTGCCCTGGTAGTCCTTCTGTCAATTTATGGACCTATACATTGTGGCATTAAGGCTTTTTCATGCTGCTGTCACAAAGTGGTTAAACTTGTTATAGCTCCCTCTGCATGGAAATATGGCTCGAAGGAATAACAGGGACTGGTTCTGATGAGAAAAATGATCGTTGCTTATAATATCTCCCCCATGGAGTTTGTAATAGAAGATAAGACTTGGTCAGGCTTTCATTTTAATTAAAAATGTTTTTGACAGTTTCCAGGTCTGCACACAGGCATTGGGCATATATGATTTGCTTGCCTATACTGTGAAAAGCAAGTGTTACTATGTGCATGTTTGTTATCAGGGAGGGAATATTTGGCTTTCAAATGATGTAACAGAAAGACATCTGCAAGGGTATTTTAGGCTCAGTGTCTGCAGCACAGAAGGGATATTTTGGCTCTGTCAGTCTGTATCATAGAGTGGATATTAAGACTTGACTTAATAAAGGGCAAATTAGGCTCAGTATTGGTCTCTTGCATAGAGAAGACATTAGGCTCAGCATGTCACTGGCACAGAGGAGTTATTAGGCTCTGACAGTTTGTAACATAGAGGAGTTATTAGGCTCTGCGGGTCTGTGACACTATGACATAAGGGCAATTCAAGCTGTAGCTGTGCTGGTTAGTTACAGACCAAACACTGGATATTGGCCTGTACAGGAATGATAAAGGGCATATTAAACAATGTAGGACTGTAGCACAGATGCATTTTTAGTGGTGCTGCTTTGTTACAAAACAAGAATATTTCGTTGTGCAGGTCTGCTACATAGCAGATAGCAGTCTCTGCAGTAATGATGCATGGGGGGTATTATCAGTAATAGAGGCACAGACGTTCTATGGCATGTTGCCACCTGCTTATTTGGAGCTTTAAATAAAAATATCAATGGATTTCTTTTAGCACACATTGCACCTGCCATTTTACTGTGATAGTATAGATGAATAGTTTGTTGTTCTTGCGGCACCCCCAGCACTATTTTATTCTGCAGTGGGGTTGTCACCACACCAGTGAGTGTCACAAAAGTGCTTAGTTTGCCTTTGCCAGATGAATCACTTCACAGAGGTTGGTCTGTGAGCTCGGCTGTAAGTTGTGTTGCAAGAAGGTTGCAGCAGCTTGCTACATTTCCTTGTGACTTGCAGCCACTTGTGTAAACAGCCCAGCAGAGAACTCTGAAATCTATTTCTGGTGGCTTACAGGGGATGTGTGAATGTGCAGGTGTGTATTTAGCATAGGATATTATACAGTATAGATATATTATAATATATATTAATATTATTATTTTACTTTTCAACTCCGTTGGATGTTGGGAGTTGTACTGCAGCAACACCTAGATAGGCAAAGTTTGCTCATGGGAGAGGGGGGGCAGAGCAGGTGTGAGTTCTGGTCTGGTGCTTTGCCTCCGTTGTACTAGATGCACATTCCTCCTGTCCCTGCTCAGGGGAGTCTCTGGCTCCCAGCTGCACTGAGTGTTTCCATAACACAGACCAGATGGAGCCCCGTGTCTCAGGGTCTTATCTGGAGTTGTTCTTGGCTGGGGCTTGTCCCTGAATTTCAGAAATACTTTACTTTATTTAGGAGCAGGCCTGGCTCTGGCTGGGATAAGCCTTCCAACATCTGCTCTGCATTTCCAGCCATTTAAAGAACTGGGAATGGGCTGCTGGGGGGGCACATTTAACCCTTCATCTGCCACATGCAAGGACCCTCCTCTTTCTGGTTTGTTTGTTCCTCAAACATCTCTGTTGTTTCACAGCCTCTCCTTCTCTCGCTTCCTCTTTTCCTGGCTCTGTTTCCCTTTCTGCATTATTTTTTTATCTCTTATCTTTCCATTCTGTAAATCTCACTTGCTGCATCTGTCTTATCTGTGTTATTTACTGGCGCATCCAGAAGAGCAGTGATACAAGCTAATGAGGGAGGTCGCATTTGCCTTTCTTTTACCTATTATCAGCCTGGGCAGCTGTTGTGTGCACCTCTGAGCCACCTGCAAGACAACAGAAGCATTCAGGGTCTGGCCATACGAGCAGATTCGGGGAGATTATTCACCCCAGCGACAAATCTCCTCTTCTTCGTGGCGACAATCTCCAAGAGACAGATCTGGCCCAACTTTTGCCAAGGAGTTTTCCCTTTTCTCATTTTGGTTTAAAACATAGTACTAAAAACACCATGATCTCATTGGTGACCTGGAAGCACATGAGACCACTACAGATAAAATCATGTGGAATTTTATTACGCCTTATTATGTTATTCTGCGGTTTGCAGCTAAACCTGTGGTATACAGGCGTAAAAGAGTCATACCCACCAGTGACTACATTTTATGTAGGATTTTTGCTAGAGTGTTGTGAGCACAGTGTGAGAGCAGGCTTTCTCCAGGGATTCAAGCTGATGGAATCCAGATGTCAGATTTACACAAGATTCCAGCTGCAGACCATTAATGCAAAAATAAAAATAATCCGAATATAGGAGGAGATTTCCTGGCTGGAGCCTGTGGTGCGGGTTCTGGAGTTTTCCAGGACCTGTCAAAAATTCAAAGCAAATGCGTCATATTAATGTTTATGTATATATCTATCCCTTTGGGGATAACGGCTCCCTCTTTGGCTGCTAGACTAGAGATCAGCCCCAGAGCAGAGGCCAGTCCTGGGGGGCACAGACAAGCACATATAGGGTAATAATAACCAGGCTTGATTTTAGGGTAATGCGTATACAGAGATGTACAAATGACAAATTCTGTAAGGGAGAAAAAAGTTACATAATTCAGGGTTACATAATTGAATCATAACTCTTAGCATCCCGCTAACATCTACATGAAATGTAAGAGTTCTAATTGAACAGCAACTGGAATGCTGCAGGTTGGACATCCCTGAATAATATAATTCCCCCTTTTCTGATTGTAGCGTAAGCACTGGGGCAGCCCGTGGCTACGAACTCTCCTCCTGTCTCCTGCCCTTTCGTTCCCTTCTTTGGTCTTGGCCTGGGTTACATAGAAGACTGGGACAGATTCCAGCAGCTGCTACACACCTGTCCTCAACTATCAAACTGTAGTGAACTCTCCAGGCTGAGTCCCTGGCAAAGAAATGCTGTGTGTCCAAGCATTCAAGGGTTAATAATAGCAGAATATTGCAAAGGGGGTGGGGAGCGGGGACTGCAGCTGATCCCAGCAGCAGGTGTGTGAGGATAGCTTTAGCTGCTGCTCTCTGTCCTGTGCCTCCCCCTACTCTACACTCCACCTGAAGGGTAATCTCTCCATCCATCCTAGCTTCCGTATGGCCTGTCATTTCACTCTCTTTTATCTTACAAAGAAGAAGCCCTCCTCCTTAGGTGAGTGTGTGTGTGTACAAGATAATCTGCATACCTTTAAGCGCTTTAGGATGTACTAGAAAGTCTTCTAATCTCTCTTTCTTTCTACAGGTAGCATCTAGCATACAGCGTTTACAATGCCAGACTCACCGGCTGATGTGAAGACTCAGACACGGACCAGCCCAGCCAACATGCCCCCTCCTTCGCCTGCACTTAGCCAAGGGGCCACCCGTAGCTCATCGTTTACACCAAGCACAAGTATGATATTTACATGTTTGCGGGTATGTCTTTGTCACTGGGTTAAATGAAAGTGAGGTTTGTGATGGAAAAATTGTCACCTTGTTTGGGTTTGCCAGCTGGTTTATCACCAGACAAGTTTACATTTATAGATAAAGCACAGACAAGGGAGTTAGTGCTGAAAAGAGGCTTAAGCTGGCCATAGATGTAAAGATTTTTAAAAGATCCGATCGTCATAGTGAGACCACGATTATCTTGAAACGATTGTACGATCGTACAAATTGTCCAACTAAAAAGACCAATTTGCCAGGAAAACAAAGGTTAGCTGCCTGCTTGGCCCTGCAAACATAGATAGATTGCACTAGGACCGATAACATTTTTTTTAACCTGGCCGATCAAATTCCTGACAAGTGTCGGACGAAAAATCGTAAGATGTTCGATCGTTCGAATCCCACTAACTGCACGATAATTTCGAAAGAGAAATCTTTGCGTCTATGGGGACCTTAGGTGGCCATACACTGGCCGATAAAAGCTGCCAACAGACCAAGTCGGCAGCTTATTGGCCCGAGTATAGGTCCCTCTGGCGCGCTTTCCCGATCGATATCTGGCCGAAAGTTGCCCAGATGTCGATCGGGCAGGGTTAAAAATCCTTTTGGATCATAGCCACATCTATTTGTTGATGCGGTCCTGCCATCTGACCACCCGTATTGGCTACATTATGATCTGATTGTTGGGCCCTAGGGCCCACGATTTAATCTGCCCGATATTACCCACCTCAATGTGGGTGCGCAAAACGAGTGGATCTCTCCCTGTATGGCCACCTTTAGGCACAGCAAGTAAATAGCACAAAGATAATTAAATTGCCAATTGTCATTGATTGGCCAATGGTTGTCTTTAAGCAAGGAATTTGCAAAAATGGAGTAAACTAAAATTGGATTAAGAAATATTACTGGAGTTAAACTGGAGTTAAAAGAATGTTATATTCACAAAAGCCTTACAACATACATATGGCAGTTTGGTACACTTTGGAGTTAAATTGTCATTTCAGAAAGCAACTTTTGTGAATTCAGAAAACCTAATTTCTACATACCAATCTGCAGTGCAACAGTTGAAGTTGGTGTATGTTTTTTGAGTTATCCTGGAGTTAATAATGCCAGATTCAGAAAGATTGAGTGAAACTGTCAAAATGATTTACTTTTGAAAAAAACACGTGGGCTTAAGATTTCCCACTGGGTGGGAGTGTAGGGATCAGCAGGTGTGTGTGTGTGTGTCTCTAATAGGGGCCCTTCTAACTCTAGGGGCCCGGGTAAATGCCCTCTCTGCCCTATCCTAAAACCAACCCATTTGGTAGGAAGGGAATGCAGTTGATTTGTTTTCAAGTGAACAAATGTTGGAGATCATATGCACCCAGTTATGGCTATGATGAAATGTAGATGCAAGTTGGTAGCTATTGACAAAGGGTTGCAAACTGGTAAAGAACCTATTCCTGTTTGTATTGGATGCTAGTGCTTGTGTGAAAGATGACATTGTTAAAAACAACAACAAAAGCCCTATGAGGGCCAACTCTTCATCCAAACAAACCCCCCCCCCCATTTGTTTTTTATGACAGTGACTCTGATTACAGGTGGATATTTTTCCTTGTCATGGCCTGCTGGTGTGTTTGTGGATGTCTCTTCATTCACTACAGCCTTAAACCAGATGTTCTTTAATTAGATAATAGTTGGGGTGGTGGAAGCTTCTCATTTGAGAACTTTAAGCTAAAGAGGAACAAAGGTGTTTGTTCCTGTCTTTAATGTTTTGCTATTGTTGTAGTCCATGAGCATTGTTGTTATGTTATATTGTGTATGTTTCTATGTCAGTAAAAATCCAATGATCAAATCATAAACCAATGGACTAGCCATAGCACAGTAAATTCATGTGCACGGCAGAGATGCAAGTGTAGCTCTAAGCAGACATGCTTAACACATACAAACACACATAGCACTGTGTCACTTTGGGATCCCACCTGTCAGTTGTGGGCATGTGGTTATTTTGGGCTCTTCCTCGTGGGCCGCCCCCCAGCCTGCTCTTGATGCCAGTGTGTGTTTGAGCCTTTAGCAAACTGACTGTGCCACAGGAGAGGGACCTTCTCTACAAGGTGAGTTTTGACTGGACAGAATGGGGCCCCAATTGTGGCCCCAGGAGCTTGTGTGTAAGGATTTGTGAGAGGTGAATATGAGGTGTCTGAGACTGGCATATTTAGTGGTTGTGCCTGTTAGACAAGGACAGGGTTGTTCATTTGCTGCTGAGCTTGGCACTACGTATCATTGTGTTGTCTGTCTATGTTTGTGAGACCACAAATTGTATGTGTGCCCATTCTAAGCAGAATACTTGTCTCACTAGTTTTCAAGCCAATCTTACCTGTGTCTGTGAGCTTCGTAATGCATAGGTTTACATTGTGGTGACATTGGTGTATGTTCTGTTACTTGAAAAATATATCAATATTTGGCGATGTGCACAAGTTTTGGAGACGTGGAGCTGTCACTGCTATTACAAATACTGTTTTATACTTTGTATAGCAATCATGAGGATAACTTAATGCAAGAGGCTGGCATACATGTTGTTCATGGAGTATTAGTATATAGAACTAGTACAATAGTGCTTGAGCCTTAAATAGAGGTTAGTAGAATTAGTAGTAGCAGTGCACGAGGCTAATAGTGCCAGCTGTTCAGTCTTGGTGTAGTAGTTATGGCTGAATTCAGTCTTCAGCTGTCAGTGAGATACTGGGTCGGACATTGGTTTAGGTTGCTTGCTTGTGGTGGGATGCTGGGATTGATCTGTTATGTGTGGACATTCTTTGTTGGGACTGAGGTTACTTTCTTGTTCTGTATATAAATGTCTATGTGTGAAGGGGACATGCTTTATACCCAGACTGGGATTAGTGCAAATAAGAAGGATTGATCATGCTCATAAAAATAAAATAATTTAGGATCCTAGGTGCTTCACAAAAAGTGGCCAGCACACTCCAGGTCCTGCAGAATCATACTGGAGAGTGCCAGTTAGATTTTTGTGCATCATTGTTATAGAAAAAATATGGGTTGATGATGTAGTGGTGATGTGCTATGTCTAAATTACAAATATGAAGTTTATAAAGCAGTGCAGTCAGAACTACACTTGTTGTTCCACCATGGATACCCATAGATGTTGTGTCGTGTTTGCGGCGTTTTCTCCTAGTAAATCATTATTTTTTTCCCTGTGTATATCCAGTATACATATGTGTTTGGAGAATTTTGGACTTGCAAGTGTCTGCTTTATATCTGCTGCATTTATGCCTGAAATAGACATAGACCTATTTCTAGAGAATGCACTAAAGTAAATGCACATTTTTTGCAAACAAATCTATCGAAACTGGCAGTCAGCCATCTATGGGGTCAATTTATCAAAGAGTGAAGTTCCGCCACTAGAGTGAAATTCCGCAGCTCTCCATTCATTTGTATGGGATTTTGAAAGGCGTATTTATCAATGGGTGAAAGTGAAATTTCACCCTTTGATAAATACGCCTTTAAAAACCCCATAGAAATGAATGGGAAGTGGCGGAACTTCACTATTAACTACACTCTTTGATAAATATACCCCTTAGTGTCATAAAACACTAGCCGGGCCTCTACTTGAATTATGTTTAATATGTTAGGTAGATTTTCCTGTATAGGCAGGGGCTGACCCTTGCAATAAAATTAGTACACACTGTCCAATGAGAAATCCAACTGTATGAGAGGAGACTTGCAGGCCTCGCTGGTAACAAGTGAGAAGATCTATGCAGCAAAGTAAGGAGAGACAGGGCATATTATTGCAGGTGAAAGGGAAATCAATTTAATAATCTGCAGGAGCAGCAAAAAAGTATTCTTATAGGCTGTCTTTTAAGATGTGCATTTTAAACATTTCGTAGTACATATATATATATAACAGGTTTGTTTCTTCTGTCTTCTGCAGTCATGAATGGGAGCAGTCACTCTCCAACTGCCATTAACGGAGCACCCTCCACCCCCAATGGTTTTAGCAATGGGCCCTCTGCCTCCTCCTCTGCTGCACTAACGAATCAGCAGCTCCCTCCAGCCTGCGGAGCACGGCAGCTTAGCAAGCTCAAGCGTTTTCTTACCACCCTACAGCAGTTTGGCAGCGACATTTCACCGGAGATTGGGGAACGTGTGAGGACGTTGGTGCTTGGGCTTGTGGTATGTATGAGAAAAGAGAAACTCAACCAAAAAAAATGAATGCCAGTGGCCATCTTCATAATGTGCAGTGCCCAAATGTATTAACTGCAGAATACAATTGTGTCATGGGAAATATCTTCCTGGCATTACATGATTTCTCATGTGCTACTGTTAGAGTATACGCATGTATATTTGAATGGAAGCAAGAGCCTGTTAAAGTGTACTTTTTAGTTGAATTTGGGTCCAATAAATAGTCAGTGAACTATGATAGCAAGTAAACTTTATTGCATTACACAAAACAATAACAAATCATCAAGTCAGTGTTACCAGGCAACAATGAGCATCACATATACAACTGTACAGAGCAGAGCCAAAAGGGGTTATGGTCCCCATAGACGCAAAGATTTTTCTTGCCGAACGACCGATTTTAGCGAAGTGAGACCAATCCTTCGAAATTAGTGGTTAGTGGGATTCGAACGATCGTACATCTTACGATTTTTCGGCTGACATCTGTCAGAAAATTGATCGGCCAGGTTAAAAAATCTTTATCGGTCCCAGTGCAATCTATCTATGTTTGCAGGGACAACCAGTTAGCTACCCTTTGTTTTCCTGGCAATATCGCCTGAAATGGTCTTTTTAGTTGACGGACAATTCGTACAGTCGTATGATCGTTACGAGATAATCGTGGTCTCATCGGATCTTTTAAAAATCTTTACATCAATGGCCAGCTTTAGAATACACAGACAGTAAGATAAATAGTACTTTATATTAGCAGAATAACGGTGACTGCCATGGCTTACAGTTGCTTTGCTATTTCCCACCACGCTGTCCATCATGTCTTCATTTTTAGACATGGTGGGAGCTGTCTTATGGCTTGCAATTAGTGATGTAAATCACAATCCTTTAAGTTAAAGGGGTGGTTCACCTTCAAACAACTAGTTGTTTTCAGATAGATCACCAAAAATAATGACTTTTTCCAATGACTTTCTATTTTCCATGTGTGATGGTTTTTCTAATAACGAAGTATCAAGTGTCTTTTTCACCTTCTGAAGCAGCCCTGGGAGGGGGAGGGTCGCGGACCCTGTAAACTGTTCTAAATGGATACATTTAGTTGATACATTTTTTTATCTTTGTCCCTGCTGAGCAGAATCTCTGGGTTTCATTACAGGCAGTTGTTAGAATTGATACAATAGTTTCTCCAGAGATGCTGCTGAAAAATGTATCAACTAAATGTTTCAAAATTGTAACAGTTAAGAGTCTGCATTAGAATTACTGAGCTGTCAGACTCGAACACCAGAGACACAAACTTCGATTTTGGAAACCGGTAAAACATAAATAATGGAAAGTAATTGAAAAAAGTCTTTTTTTGGGGAACAATCTAAAAACAACTGAATTGAAAAAAAGTGTTTGAAAGGTAGCAACAAAAGCTGCAGCAGAGCCAAAAATGTGTATTTTGTTTTATCAAACGGTTACCCATTAAAAACTGGATAATAGATGGAACACAAGTGAATATTTTTTATTGTGTCCACAGCCACAGAACAGTCCTCCTCTGTATATTAGAAAAATAGATGCTCCCATAGTGCTTGATTGATTTAAATGTAAAAATCTCAGCACCATGTATTTAACAAGGGGTCCTTTGGAATGAGTCAGTGCAAAATGATATTCATATTTAGCAACAAATTACTTATAATTCGGCTTGGAAAAAAAAGATCACTGACCATCAAATTCAGTAGTTGCACATGTCCCAAGCAAATGTCAAATATATAGACATGCTGGGCCTTGTTTACAATTGTGGACAACATGTAAAAACAGGGAGCAGTAGACCATGTTGAGCATATTTTTTAACTCCTCTCAGTAATGTGATAGCTAAGCCCCAAAATTTTATTGTTGTCACTAAAAAGAGCTCTGTAAACTACACTTGCTAAATGACAGATGTAAAGTAAAGGCCAACTTTTCTCGTGTACAAGCTATTCCTACGGCCTCATTTACCGTAGTGAGAACGATCTACAAATTCACACTTTGTGCAGGGCAATCCACGCACACTGATTTGTGCATGGTATTTCAACATGAGCAACTTGGCCTATATTTTTTTGCCTAGCACATCCAAAATTATAGATATTGCCTGCTATGTTCACACAAGTGAGTGGGACACTGTCCTTTATTGATTTAAAAAAGGCAAATGGAACCAAAGCCCTACTACTAAACAAGGTATAGCGCCCCTTAAAAGGCCGTTAAAGCCTGGCAATAATGTAAGTGAAAACCTTATTAAACAAATCTTATCCATAAAATTATATCTTATCCAGTTATCTTACATAGGAATCTATTGTGATAATTGAAATATAAAGCTGTATTTTCCTGCTGATAATACCACAGTGTCAGTGCAGTAACTGAATGTGAAGCTTGAGTTGATTGCCTCTGATGCAGAACAATATGTTGTCCTGAAATTGAGATTATTTTATTCAAAGAACAGAAATAGAAGTGCAGCTATAAAATACATTTACAGAACCTGTAGGGAACTTAAACTATAGCTAAACAGATGCTGTAACACAGCAAATATGGTAGAAGAAATGATGACTGCACAAGGACACATCTTAGCTTAATGTAAACTGCAAAAAAGCTGAGCGTTTAGATGAATTTATTTTTTGGATTTGGATACTCTTTGAAGTCTGTAGAAGTAAAACAGTATGTGTAGAATGAGATGCATGTATAATAAATGTGTTTTGTAGTTACTGCATGTTTTGTTTGTGGCCTAAGCCTTCTGATCTACATGTGTTTTGCCCCAGAATTCCACACTTACTATTGAGGAGTTCCACTCAAAGTTGCAGGAGGCCACAAACTTTCCTCTCCGGCCATTTGTAATCCCCTTCTTAAAGGTATGTACTTTTCACTTATCTTCCTTTCAGTTCACATGCACAGCACTTGGAGGGGAATTTATAAACCAGCAATACAGAACTGGCATGTGCTATGTGTAGTAGAATAGGGCTCAGAATATATTGTATATTCCCCAGACATTAATAAGGGCCCTGCTTTCTTGTTACAGAAATGACATCATTTCTGTAACAAGAAATCTACATTACTCTCTTCAATGTTTCCCCACAGGCTAACCTTCCCCTGTTGCAGCGTGAGCTCCTGCATTGTGCTCGCTTAGCAAAGCAGAGCCCTGCCCAGTACTTGGCACAGCACGAGCAGCTTCTTCTTGATGCCAGTTCAAGTAGCTCGCCCAGTGACTCCCCTGAGTTGCTCATGGAGGTGAATGAGAATGGCAAGCGTCGAACCCCAGACAGGTAATTATCATTGTCATTCCTATAACTACAAGGCCTTGTTTTTGTTGCAATGCCTTATGTTATTAATTAATGCCTGTACACTTTCATATGCCAGAATTCAGATTAATGTAAACCACTTCTATTTTGTGTTTGATCTTCACTTTGGCACTTGCTTATGGTTTACAAGGCAAGGTTAGAGGCCAGGTGAATTGTACATGCCTGGAGCAGAAGGAATTAATATATTATGACATTATATCAAGATATTAGTTATTAATCCTTCATTGGGGGTAACTTCTTGAAAATACTTGAAAATATTTTTGGACCTCCTCCCATCTGTAAAGACCATCTTGGGTCACGTGCAAATGAACATACATGTGTGACATGTTGTTCACCTTTCTCCTGCCTGTCCTTACTGGACCGTTACAGCAGCAAATGTCACTTTTGATGAAGGGAGGGACTGTCTTCCTTAGACACTGAATTTTAGCACATGACATGTCCGTGGCTGAAATAATGTGGCTAAGAGCCTGTTTCATCCAAAGATGTTTGCTCTGTTTCTATTGTGACCTTTGATGCTGTAATGGTCATACCAAGCTGGAAACAAGCTGGTTCTACTATTTAAATGACCATTACTGCTCAGGAAACAAAATAACTTGATAAAGCTATCTTGTAAGATAATGGAAATATCCTGTAGTACAGCACAGCCACAATTTTGTATCTTGATCACACCAGCTAGTCCTTATGTGAATAAAATGTTCATGTCTCACCTCTATCTGTCTCTTTCTGCATCAGGACCAAAGAGACTGCACAAGAAGGTGTACACCCTGACCATCCTGCCAAACGCACATGTACCACAAGCCCTGCACCGAGATTTAGCCCAAGCAATGGACTCACCCATCCTCCTTCTAATGGACTACCACACCCTACTCCGCCACCAACTCAACATTATCGCCTAGAGGACATGGTACTGGCACATCATTATCGACACACAGAGCCACGGGAGATGCGAGAGCGTCAGCGGCAGACAGGTAACATTTTGTTGTTAAAACAATGGTTGTGCTTTCCATGTAGAGCAAAAGAACAACCACAAGAGGGAAGCATAGTGGTGCAGATCTACTTCACTATCCATCTATTGCAGTATAAACTATCAAGTAAATTTATTTGACTTAACAAATTATGTTACTTCCCCAGGGTTGACAAGACACAATTCAGTAGGCTACAGAATGTTCCCGTAGGCAGTGCAAGAATTTCTTTCTGATAACTTTATTTATGTTGGACATAAAACAGAAGCTATTACTTCTAGCTGAGAGGGATTCATTGAAATAGCCCATATCATATCTGTTTTATAAATAAAAGGGAACAGTTGTGTTTTAACACTGAGCATTAATTATCCGTAAATTAATGCTCATTGTTAAACTGTGGGGATAATAGTGTTTGTTGCTTTAGCTAGGTTCCTGAATGTATAAAGAGTTCCTAGCTAGAAACGTGTTGTATTGTTTAAATTACATGGATCATGATTTCATTGATAAGTTGCCATTTTTGTTCAAATTCTTTTGGCTTTTCAACCTTCGAAATTCATTTGAACAGTAAGCCTTGTGATTGTGATTGACAAAATATACACAGCTGAAATGTTTTATGTTCAATATTCACAAGTACACATTTGTGTGTGCATTGTAAAGAAAGATATGGATGTTTTGCCCAGTCAACCAAGTTCAATTATAAAGGAAAACTTTCTGACTGGTTACTAATGCTAACATTTTGCCCCCCAGCTGTCCATGAAGTAATCGACCATAGACTTACGGAGCGAGAGTGGGCAGAGGAGTGGAAGCATCTCAACAACGTGAGTGTCTGTTTCAATTTGTCAGGAGGAAGATGAGAGAATGGTAGCCACCCATGATATAAATTACACTGACCAATGTCTCTCATTTTGTTTTACAGCTTTTAAACTGCATCATGGACATGGTGGAAAAAACACGGCGTTCACTAACCGTACTTCGTCGTTGCCAAGAAGCAGATCGAGAAGAGCTGAACCACTGGATACGACGCTACAGTGATGCAGAGGATCTAAAAAAGACTGCCAGCTCTGCAGGTCAACAAGCAAGACACCACAACAACTCTTCTAGCACAGAGTCCTCCCCAACTGGTGAGCCTTTGTCCATAGAAACAAGCAGATGCGAGTAGAGCCGGAGTCAATTAATATACTCATGGCAATACAGAGATATTAATAAAGCACCTATACTGAGACATATGTGCTCATGACCAGATTAGTAAGTGATAGATGTAGTAACGTCTTAGTTCTTATATCAGTATTTCTGTTTTGTTCCAGAACTAACTCGTGACTTGCTACACAGGCCTCAGGCAGGATACATGCCTGAAGAGATCTGGAGGAAGGCAGGTGAGCATTTGGTCCTTCCAAAACTGAATGTATTGGCCACATTTATTATATATATATATATCCTGTAAAAAAATTTTTACTACAATTCAATGAACTACTACACTGATATTTTGCATAGAATGTGCGAAGCTTCTTTTGTCTGAGCTGCCTTTCTGCCCGCACAGAGGAGGCGGTGAACGAAGTGAAGCGACAGGCTATGTCAGAACTTCAGAAAGCTGTGTCGGAAGCAGAGCGCAAGGCACACGATCTCATCACTTTGGAACGCACCAAGATGGAAAGGGCACTAGCGGAGGCAAAACGCCAAGCATCAGAGGACGCATCATCTGTCATCAATCAGCAGGAAGACTCAAGTGAGGTAACAGTCTAGCGGCTCAACAGGATGTAGCCGCAAAAAAACCTATAGCAACTGATATGGTGAAGAACAGATAAAGCAACAGGGGTGAGGAATGCTATCCGGGCAGTAAAGTAAAATGTATCGTGCAAAACTTTAAGGGTACATTTATTAGCCAAAGCACAACTTGCTGGCAAGCTTTTCTAATTCATGAATTTTGCCACAATTTCGCCAGTTTTAGTGCAAAGGTAAACCTAGAGTATGTTTATGACATTGAGCCCTATGTTATTAATTTCATATTAGCTTAATGTGTGTAGGTATGTTTTCAAATTTGCGATTGTAAGTTTGAATTTGTCCCCAAAGACCCTGCCTGCATAGATGTAACTAGTCTCCTAGGACACCAGAGCACACAATACCTCCTTATTCAGATGCTAGGATATGTCAGTAAAACCACCAGTAGTTCATGTAGCAAGAGCAGTGGTCTCCATATGATTATACACCTAAGTGGCTTCTGGAGACTGTAGGGTCTGAACAAAATATTTGTAGATGTGCAATATCTGGACCCAGGGGAGAAGTTTGGATAATTTGGAGGAAAGAAGTTTGAAGCTTGGGTACCTGGTCCACATCCATGTTACTGTGTCTGGTCACCTTGCTATTACACCCCTTGCTTGTGACCATGTCTGAAATAATGTTTAAGAAATGCCTTTTATAGCAATATAATGTCATAGCTATGGTAACACTAATTTCCAATCTTTGTAGAGCTGCTGGAATTGTGGACGAAAAGCAAGTGAAACATGCAGCGGCTGCAACACTGCCCGTTACTGTGGCTCCTTTTGCCAGCATAAGGACTGGGAGAAACATCACCATGTGTGTGGTCAATCCATAAATCATCCATCCAATGTACCCCCAGCCTCTACTACTCCAGCCACACCAGTGGCCAGTCCCACTGCAAGCAGCTCCGTCTCCCGATCTGGAACCCCTGCCACTCCGCTACTCCTGGATACTGCCTCCCGCTAACACATGTGGTAAACCCTGAGGCAGTACACTGACTAGTCATTCAAAAGTCACTCCCTTCCACAGACAATCCCAACTGCCACTTTGGTAGAGGAACAACCAATGAAAACTTTTTGGCTTTAATCCAGGTTGTCAACATGAAGATGTTTCACACCACTGGAAAACATTACATGAGTTCCTCTGTGAATCTCCTCGAAAATTTCTAGATGGAAGATTTACATGAAGGGAATGTGGAAACGTATGGGGGTCAGGGAATGCTTATCTATAACTGCTTTGAATTTGTTGGCTTTAAAATGACAGAAATAAAATCCAAAAATAGAAATGTAAAATGAAACTACCTTGCTAGTCAGCCAAGAAATGTCCAACACCAAGAACACCTCGAAAGGAATCCAAAAAAAACCCATAATTTATTCCAAACGTTACCAGCCCTGCCAAAGCCCTTTTGACCCTTTCAATTGAGAGGATATTGTGGAGTTTCATGACTGGGGAGTATGGAAGCCTAAAGAGATTGTGGCATTAGAATGGAAGCAACAGAAATGCACTTCTTAAAAGCTTATCCAGAGAGGTCACTGTAGCGCATCTGCATCTTCCTCCTCTACCTCTTGTGCAGCAAACGCCTCTTGTCATTGTGAGACTGTTGCTTGCTTTTCTTCTTTCAGGCTTTACTCAAAGAAGAAAACACAACCAGGGGCATTCTTTCTATCCCTATCAAAAAGACTATGTTATGAATCTCTGTCCTGTCCTGCTAGTACTGATTAATTTAAAGAGGTTAAGTATTGATATGCTTGTGAATTTTTTGATGGTGGCCAGTGATACCCTCGTCATTTGGAACAGATGGAAGGTGATCACAGGGACGCCCTGGATCACATACATTAGTCCACAGAGGGTAAAATTGTACAGAACCTTTTTTTTTTTATTTTCTATTTATAAAAGCAAACTAAATAATTCCCACAAGGGGGACATGAGTGCAATATGAAATGTGCAAGGCTACTGATGGCTGGGGGAGGCAGCTACAAATCGATATATAGAAGGATAAGTCATGTACAAGAAGAAACTATTAGCCAGGGGGATGTACGCACTGTGAAACAGAATATCCAACCATACCTAAAGACATTTTAGAAACCTTTAATTCTAAAGGGGGGCTGTATCATAAGGCACTTTCTGGGGTATCATGCACTGATAATTCAACTGTCCTTACTGCAGAATGCATAGTACAAGATGGTGCATTAAGTCACCTGGCTAATAGGAATGGTGATAGGCATGGTAAGTTCTGTACCATGTTATCTACTTTCAGGAGTCCTCACTTAACCGTAACCAAACACACACG
Organism: Xenopus petersii; assembly: GCA_038501925.1. Taxonomy (NCBI): domain Eukaryota; kingdom Metazoa; phylum Chordata; class Amphibia; order Anura; family Pipidae; genus Xenopus; species Xenopus petersii. Next base: position 52,920,308 of record CM076678.1, on the reverse strand, counting down.
GATATATCACCAGGTAAAAGTGTTAACTAAAGGGTTGGTTATTCAGATTAGTTTTCCAGGACAAAATGACCTCAATCCTTGCGCTGCTACTTGTATTTGAGGAACACTGTTTTTATGCCCAAGAAACCCAAAAATAGCACAATGTTTGATACTTTGTCAAATATTTGCTAGCCATGAACCCTTGAATCTTTAGGGCAAATTCACAAACGCCAGAGTAGACCAGCTACTCTAAATCATGTTTGTGGTACTAAGATGCAAAGTGATATCTAAATCCTAGATTGGCTGCACTCTATCCTCAGAATGTGGCAGGATTAGTAGCTTTTTCTTTCCTGTACTGACTTATTTGTGACAATGCCCCAGAACTTAATGTTAGCATTAAATGCTATCGACATTTATTTATTTCTCTAGGCCAGCAAGAAGATGTATTACTCATGCACTGGATCTATGTTGTAGCACAGAAACACAAAACCATTTTGCCCCACATCCTTGCATGCTTCTGATTGCACTTGTGGGTTGAATGGCAAATGGGAAGTAAGGTAACTAGCTAAGAAACAGGAGGGTTAGGGAGCATCTTAAAAATGACATGGCATGCAGATTAATTAAACCTTTACGGGCAAATAGTTTGCCAATGTGTGGAAGAAACAACATGTTAAAATGTCTCTCTTAACCTTAGTCACCTAGAATCAAAGAAGACAATATCTTAAAATAACCTTAAAGCTCCTCCTCTTGTATTGTTTACTTATTACCAGAAGGTCTGTTGTGTGTAATAGGGGGCATGCAGAAATCACTGTTACAGTTGCCTGCTAGTTATTTTTCCTATGCCCCTAGAATTTCTGCTGTCCCAAAGTCCACAATTCCATTCCACACATTTGGAACCTGTTCTCAGCAGCTCTGCATAAATGGAAAAACAAAATTAGCATCAATTACTCTTTTATGCACTTGGTTACATAATATATCGGCATTTAAGAAACTGCAAATACCTGCGTATGTGACTGTCCATGTTAGCTTTCCCACACTACCTCTAATTAACTTCATAGCTGCCCATATTATAGCTGCCCATAGCACTTCAAGCATTGTCACTGATGCTCCACATTAAACCAAAATGTGATTATGGAAGAGGTTTCAAAAATCAGCTTTAATGAATGCATAAATTGACCCCTGGACCATTAAGCCGTGACCTTGTGCACCCTGGGAGTTTTTTAGCTTTAAAGCATAGGCTTAAATGCCACTCTGGAGCTCTGTAGTGCTTCACAAAGCTTTTTAAATGTATTTGACTTGCCCACGAAAGATTTGTCAATGTTTTCGTGCCACGGGTGCACTTAGTGAGTACCCATGTATATGTCTCATTCTCAGTCAGTAATCCAATGCTTCCCTTATTCAGTCTTTATTGCCAACCAATGGTACATCATCCTGAGTCTTTCATCTGTCCTGTCAGGGAGTGTTTCACTGGTAACAGTTACAGCCACAAACAAAAATATAAATGCAGCCTAATGGAGAAGGAAGGAACAGATCTGAAAGAGTAAATCTAGACAGTTCTTGGCATCAGCTATTTTTGTGATGACTATAGTGATAGTTAACCAGTAATTGCACTCTTTCTTAAAGGTAATTTTACATCTAACCAGAGACCTCATTACTGCACTTTGTATTAATATGAAACACATCACTGCTTTAGTATGATTTAAATCGATTTGTACAAAAGTGCTGATACATTGGCTGCCCCTGACACTTTTCCGATGTTTAATTTATAGCTGAAGTTACTGACTGCTACCAGTGCAAAGCATGGCATTCTGCTTCTGCTGCCTTTTTCTTTTCTCTTTGACACCCCTTGGTTAGATTTTTTTTCCATCACTGAAATATCTAACAATCCCAAAGATCAGGTATTGTCATTGTTTAAATGGTGTCAAGTGCTAAACGTCCAATCTTTAGAGATCCTTACTTGGGCTAAATCTAGCCAATGTATTATTGGCTGGCTTTCTTGGTAGCCTGTGGCCCTATCCTATACGCCCTTTCTTTTGGTCTTGGTGTTTATATGCAGATTTTTAAGCCTCAAGTTGTGAGTGGCCTTCACTGGGACTGATTTCAAACTTCTGATTCTCACGGCTCACATAACTTCGACCATTCAACCATGGTAAAGATTGAGGAGCATTTGAGTGACTTTTTCTTTCTAATGTCTTGTGTCAAGGCCAACCTGTGCTACGAAGATTTTGTTTCATCTATCTATGAATCCCAAGTGATAATACCTAAGGAGGGGGCATGTCCGTTTGCTATTGCATAATGTCTAAAATAACATTCAGTAAAACACTGCAGGGCTCCTGTGTAAAGCATTCATGTAATATACACATCCTCATTGAAGGTGGCCCCAGCAGAGTGGAGCTGTGTATCTTTGCATGCTGGTATTTCAATGTGTTCTATGTCTGACCTGTGGCAGCTGTAACCATAAATTCAGGTCCTGTGTCTGTTCTGTGCTATGTTTCTGTGTCATAAAGAAAAAAGTTTAATATGGGTGCAGCTTGTGTCATTTTTTATACATCTTAAAACATAAGGTATGTTTTGTGGGGAGGGTTATGTCATGAAAACTAATTAGGTATTTGGATTCTATCTGGACCAAGTTGTCTTGAGTTGACATCTGGCTGGTGAGTTTGTGTAGGAAAGATGTGCATCCACTGACCCACGTTAGAAATACAGGTATGGGACCTTTTATCAAGAATGCTCAGGACCTGGGGTTTTCAGGATAAGGGATCTTTCTCTAAACATAAAGGGGCACATTTACTTAGCTCGAGTGAAGGAATAGAATAAAAAATACTTCCAATTTCAAAGCATTTTTTTGGCTAATTCGACCATCGAATTGGCTACTTCGACTTCGAAACGAACGATTCGAACTAAAAATCGTTCGACTATTTGATAGTCAAAGTACTGTCTCTTTAAAAAAAACTTCAACCACCAACTTCGCCACCTAAAACCTACCGAGCATCAATGTTAGCCTATGGGGAAGGTCCCCATAGGCTTTCCTAGCTTTTTTTGATCAAAGGAAAATCGTTCGATCAATGGATTAAAATCCTTCGAATCGTTCAGACTAAGGAAATGCGGTAAATCGTTCGACTTCAATATTCGAAGTCGAAGGATTTTACTTCGACGGTCGAATATCGAGGGTTAATTAACCCTCGATATTCGACCCATAGTCAATGTGCCCCAAAGTCTTCTAAAAAAATAATTTAAATATTAAATAAACCAATAAGCATTAATTATATCTTAACTGGGACCAGGAACAAGGTACTGTTTTATTATTAATATAGGAAATCATTTTTAAAAATGTGAATTGTTTGATAAAAATTGAGTTTAAGGGAGATGGCCTTTCCATAATAGGGAGCTTTCTGGATAATGGGTTTCCGGATAACACATCTCATACCTGTATAGACTGACAGTACAGCAAATGGTTAAATGGTAGTAATCATAATTCTGTCTTTCTATAAAGTATTGCTCAGAAGATATTGATTATAGAATTCAGCTCCCTGGCACTGTCTGTAAACGAAATGCATCAAGGATTGTGGAAACAATACAATTTTATTAAATAAATAGGCTGTTTAACCAATCAAGGTTAGCTTGACAAATTGAATTTCAGAGGCATCAAACATGTAGAAATATATATCAAATTAATATAAAAGGGTATATTTATCAAAAAGTGAAGTTAGAGGTGGCCACAGTGACATTCCGCCACTCTCCATTCATTTCTATGGGATTTTTAAACGAGTATTTATGGGTGAAAGTGAAAGTTCATCCTTTGATAAATACGCCTTTCAAAATCCCATAGAAATAAATCTCTAAGGGTAGGACTACACAAATGATTTCAGCGCGGTCCGACGTGCTGCGACAAGTTGCATGCAACAGAACTAAGGTAAGAGATAGAATTGTCACATGGTGTCGCAGCGTTGATCTGACATGACTGCCGGATGCAGACGCAGCGTGCAGCGTCTGCATCCAACAATCGTGTCGCGTCGGATCAATGCAGCGATACCATGCAACAATGCATTCACTTAACTTATCACATGCGACTTGTCGCAGGCGTTTGTCGCAGCGCGTCGGACCGTGCCAAAATCATTTTTGTAGTCCTACCCTTACTTCACTTTTTGATAAATATACCCCAAAGACTTGCTGAATTTGTTTTCCATCCCTAGGTATGTGCAGGTAACAAACGCTCACTGCAAATGGAAAAAAGGATATAATACAAAAATTATTTTTGCATTATGTTTTTTTTATTTCAATATTTGTTCTTTAGCACTCAACTTTGGAATTTAAAGTGGTTTCTGGTTGCTAAAGTACAGCATATTATTTAGAGTTCTTTAATTATATAGAGAAAAAACTCACAGGTCCACATCGCGGCCACTATTTCTTGTGTCCAATCCAAATAGTGTGCTGGCTCCCTATTACTGGTCTCCAATCCAGTGGACATCATATGTAGAGGGTTAGGTAGGTGAGAAAGCCAGTCCACACACTTCGGATAAAAATTTACTGTCCAGTTTTATTGAAGAATTAAAACAACAGACAGGCATCTTTAGCAGTTGTACTCCTACCCTATAACATGTTGAATCACCTGACGCGTTTCATGCCCCTTTCTGGCACTTCATCAGATTGTTCATCTGTTGTTTTAATTCTTCAATAAAGCTGGACAGTAAATTTTTATCCGAAGTGTGTGGACTGGCTTTCTCACCTACCTAACCTTCTTTAATTATATGCCTTTGTTTTTGCCTCTTTCTAACTTTCAATTGGATGTGGGGGGGCAGGGGGGTTGGGCGGTCGCTGATGCCGGTAGCAAAAAAACAACCCATTGCTCTATGAGGCTTCAATTTTTATTCTGAGGTTTATAGGTGAAATTTTGAGGTTTATAGGTGACGTTAGAGCTGCTGAACAAAGAGACAATTTAGTTAAAAAAACAAAAATTAAAGGCCAATTGCAAACTGTCTTGGAATATCACTGTTTACGTCATACTAAAAGTTAATTAAGATGAACTACTTCTTCAACATAAGACTTGAAATCATGACTGAAACAGGACCTTATTTAGGCACTCGAGAGCCTGTCCCTGGGGCGGCAGCTTTGGGGGTTGGCCCTCTTTTACCTATATGGCAAATAACTCTCCCCAGGTTGCCCCAGATACTGTGTTAAATCCAGCATTGGAGCTAAGAGGTAGGGTACCCTGTCTCTCCGAGGGTGGGCTGAGGTCTGGTGCCTAGAGTAGCTCCAGACGTAATTACAGCCCTAAACTAGGAAAATCAAGTGCCTATGATTGCCAACGCTACAATACACATCTCACAGTCCATTGATTGCAGATTGGTTACCCTCTATGTAATATAATCACCTATAACCTGTATAACATCTGTTTTATAAGTCAGAGCTGGGAATCATTTCCAGACTTTTGCTGCACTGTACATTCACAGTAGGAAATCACTAGCAATCAGATAGCTGAAACTGCAAACTGAAGAGCTGCTGAATAAAATGTTAAATAACTAAAAAAAAATAGAAATGAAAACCAATTGCAAATTGTCTAACGCAAAGGTGAACAACCCCTTTAATAATGGTAAGCGAGTGAAAATATGGATCAGTATAACAATAGAGGAAGCAGACCCTGCAGTTGCAGGAGGCCCAGGAGTGTATTGTGCCTACTGGAGACCATTTACGGTTGCCATCTGTCCAATTTTTACCTGGACACCTGCTCCAGCGATGACATCAGCAGTCACCAGGGCTAATTTAGAAAAAAGGTGGCAACCCTAAGACCATTCCATGTTTTACCCCATAGGACTGTGCCAAGTTAAAAGTGCCACCCACCATATTGGCAATGAAAAACAGGGAGGATATCTGCTGCAGCCTTGTTGCTGAGCTTTTTTGAGACTTTTGAATTAGTGTAGAGACTGGAGCTGCATTCCAGTAGCTAGTGCACAGTTACTGCTGTTCCTAGGCAGGTGGGGGATATTCTGGTCTTTTGTGTTAATTTATAGGATCCTGCCATTTAACAGAGGTATTGATCACCTTATAGCAAATAAATAAACAGTTCAGCTGGGCCAGTGGTATATCTAGAACCTACTGTTAGCCCAATAATAAAATGTACATGTATGGGGTCTGTTATCCAGAATGCTTGGGACCTGGGGCTTTCCGGATAACAGATCTTTTACTTAAGTATGCTAGAAAATCATTTAAAGATTAAATAAACCCAATAGGCTGGGTTTGTTTCCGATAAGGATTCATTATATCTTAGTTTGGATCAAGTACATCCTACTGTTTTATTATTACAGAAACAAAGGAAATATTTTTAAAAATTTGGATTATACGTATAAAATGGAGTTTATGGGAGACAACCTTCCTGTAATTCAGAGCTTTCTGGATAATGAGTTTCCAGATAACAGATCGCATACCTGTATTAAGGTTTCCTAAAACAGCAAGAGAATGATTACTCATCAGTCAGGGCAGCTTCTCAAAGTCTATTGTTGGCTAAAATAGCTGCTTAGTACAGTATTACCAGTAGCTGTTGGGCTGCTGGAACGAGAACATTCACAAATGCTACATATCAGGTGCTTATAATAATGGGCCATCTAGAGGAGCTTTACTACACATGCAATTATGGGGTGCAAAAATAATATCCTTCTCAGATTAGAGGGGTAGTTCACTTTATATTTAACTTTTATCATGGTTCAGATGCAGTCCTTTAAGTCACTATGCCACCAAGCTTCATTCAGTCTGATTGCTGGGATCAGTAATCCTGAGAGTAGGACAGAATTTTAAGCTGCAGATGGGAGAGAAGCCAAATAGCAAGACTCGCAATGAAAAAAATACAAAATATAGAATAAAGATCAACTTAAATAATCATTGAAATAGACACATGTCATCAATACTGTATATAACATGCACAATGTTATTATAAACTTGAACTTCCCCTTGAATGTAAAATCCCTGATATATGCAAAGTTCATTTTTAGTATGGATAGGTATAGGATCTACAACAAAAACATAGTACAGGGTAGAGCGGTTTCCTGAAACCCCTATAGCATGCTTTGATATAGGCACCTTTCATGAAATAGTCTCTTTATGTTAAGAATAATAAGACACTGATTTAAGGATGAATACAGAGAAGACCCTGAGTATTAAGAATTAAGTATTAAGGCAGGGGTGTCCACCTTAAACTACTGCAGCCACCCATTGTCAGACTACAACTCCCAGCATCCATTACAGCAGGGGCAAAGGGAAATCCTGTTGCTTTCAGGTGAGTCAATCAAAGAAGCTTTGCTTCTGATTAAGGCAGTTTGTGTCCACGTTGCACTTTGAGTGCAAACCATCAAAAGACTCCTGCACAGAGATACAGAAAACTATATTCTATGGAGTGGGTGTTTAAACAGTTTTGGAAAGAACAGTTAACATATAAGTCACCTCTGGTCAAGCAGGGATCCCTGCTAGCCTTGGCAAACAAAGGGTTATTGAAGGACTGGGCCAAAAGTATTGCTGTGTTGTCTCTTGGGCATTAGCATTTCTTGGGAGAGTCACACCAGGTAAGTGTATACTTAAGTGAGCTTTAATCTGTGTTCATTTTCCTTTCACAGAAAGGTATTCCAGCAAGACTTCACATTTTGAGAATGTATTTGTCTGTATTTGCCAATAACTCATGTATTGTATCTGAGCTTCCTTGCGATAGAAATAGAACCATGCATGTGTTCTATAGTGAATATATATATATATATATATATATATATATATATATATATATATATAGTATATTTTGATAATGTCCATCAGTAAAGCTTCAGACGAGGCCCAGGGAATCAGACAATACACAGGATATTGTACTTTAATATTAAATCAACCAAACGTGGACTCTGTACTGCAAAGGCTGTGGCCCAGGGAGAAAGAGGCAATGACAGGACCCTTGCTAATTTCAACTCATTGGGTGCAGCCCTCTGGCAGGTGTAGGGATTTGAATTGTTATCCCTACTTATCTGATCAAACCCCATACTTGAATGATGTGGCAGAGATCCACAGAATTAAAGATGCTGCGACATTTACCTTTTCATACTTTAAGGAGCCTACTCAAAATTGGACTGGGATACAGACTGCACTCGTTTCTATGCCATAAGAATGCTTATTAATCGCTAATTAGCCAAACAGCAGGTACAAGTAGGGGATCCATTATCGGGAATATATGAGACTTGGGATTTTACAGATTCTGTAATCTGGATCTCTACAATTTCTTTTGCTACCAACATGGATTTATGATAATTTACTTATAAAGTATAAGGTATGGTTATATTACTGCTAGCAATGTACAGGTATGGCATCTGTTATCCAGAATACTTGGGACCTGGGGTTTTCCCAGATAAGAAATCTTTCCATAATTATGATCTCCAAACTTTTGTCTACCAACAAATCATTTAAATATTAATTAAACCTAAAACGGTTGTTCTGTATCCAATAAGGATTGAGTATATCCTAGTTGGGATCAAGTACAAGGTATTGTTTTAATTGAAAAAGGAAAATTTTAAAAATTAGAACTCTTTTTTTTTATTAAAATGGAATCTACGGGAGATGGCCTTCACGTAATTTGGAGCTTTCTTGATAACAGGTTTCAGAATAAAGGATTCCATACATATATACCATATTCAGAATTTTAGGATTTGGTCAATTGTTTGTAGTATATTTAATCTTATTTTGCTAAATCCAAAACTGATGGAACTGTCAATTTGTATGAGTATATTAGCAACCCCCCAGCTGTCTAGGGTTTGGATTTAGCAGAATACTAATCCTGCAAAAGAAGACTTTTTGATTTGGTTGACCCATGAACCCAATTTGAGTTTGGGTGCACCCCAAGAGCCCAGAACTTCGTGGATGATGCATTTCTGGATAGCAGATCCCATACTTGTTTCCCTTCTAGACACATGACCCCCAATGTGTGTTATACCTAATAATAGTTTTAGCTGGATTCCACAATTGCATGAACTACTCACCCTGCTGTCATTGGTATGTATAATATTTTACTCAGGTGTGGATTAAAACAAGGTGTGGGAAAACCACATTCTTTTGCCTTCCCCGTGGGATGAGACGTGGGTGATGTCTGAGAGAGTTTCAGAAGAACCGGGACTGGACAAAGGGGATGGAGCTGAAGAATGTGAATTGGACGATCCTGTTAGTAAGAAGTTTTATTTTAAAAAGTTTCAACAGATTAAATTCCTTTTAAAGCCCATCTACTATCCCTACTTTTGCAGGAATTGAAAGCCATCAGAATGCGAGTGCGAGAAATGGAGGAGGAGGCAGAGCGGCTGAAGGGGTTATCTGGACAGGATAAGAGTATTGGTGTTAGCCCCAGGCCCTGCATGAAACTGATTCATTCGAAGATGACAGCAGGAGAATATACTGAGGGTAAAAACATAGCATGTAGTCCTCCAGCCCATCAGTATGCATAGGAATCCCGACCACCCTGTTTTATCATTGACATAAAAAAGGAAAGATTTTTAGAGTATAATTCTTTTAGCTCAGGATAACGTTGATATTCCTGAAAGTACATTGTTTGGTACATTAAAAATGGTCTCTTAGTTTGGCCTGTACATATAATTCTGGTTTGGTAAAATTGGGTAAGTCCTTTCATATTCTCATTTCTTGTGCCATCAAAAAAAAAAAAAAAAAAAGCTTTTGCCCCAAATATCTACAGTGTAGGAAACAAGCGCATGAATCGTGTTACTCCAACTGTGGCATTGATCGTTGACTTTCAGTGCTTCTTTAGTTGCCCCACAAGGATAGGCTCACCCTGGGAGCAGGTTCCATAACTGTACATTAAAACATATTGGGGGTTTTTCAGCTACACTTGTGTTTTGATGCTCTATTATTATTATTGTTTCTATGGAAGGACTATTAAATATGCCCCACTAAACATTATATTAAATAAAGTATATAAATAACAAAATATTATGCCTGACCTGAAAATGGCACCCTTTTCTGGCCTGCCCACCCCCAAAAATGTCTATTGCTGCAATCAGAAGCCTGTATAGTTGTGAAATATGCCTTTCCCGTGTTTATGAAGATTCTCATTCATCCAGGTCATGGTATATCTGTAGAAATAAGTCAAATCAACTGTGTTTTTCATGAAGATGTTTCACCAGTAATCCAACTGGCTTTCTCAATTCAGAATGACTTGTAAAAAGATCTTTTTGGAATACATAGTACAGTTACATACATACAGTTCCTATACTCCATTTTTATATTGCCTGGCTACCAGTTTGCATTTTTTTTTGTCTGGTTTCACTTTACACAGGTCCTCCTCGACTTCTGAGTGCAGAGGAGAAGAAAGAAATTGACAAGCGATCAGTATATGTTGGCAACGTAAGTGTGCCGAGTCTGTGTACTGTATGTGCCATTGCATTATTAGTGGTTCCTCACCTTAGGTGACAGCTCAGTGAATAAGTGATTCTGGGAAGATTGGGTTCAATTGCTGTCAGTTTTGTCAATTTGCCACCTACAGCTCAGATACAAAAGTAAACCAAGGAACAGCATACCTGATTTTTTTTATTGTATAGCTTTACAGATACAGTAAATATCAGTCTTAGACTGGAGAACAACTTTAAGCACTACATCAGGCTGTCAGGGGATTGTGTTTCCACCAACTACGTCAAGCCATATGCACAGCACTTGATGCACAAATAAACTTAATGACTATGCCCAGACAGCATATATATAGTTTTAAGGCTGCTCACTTCACGTGCATCCCGCCCCTAACCCTGTGTTCACTCAAGGAGGTTCAGTAGATTCAAATATGTTTACCTGGTTGATCCTGTGACCCAATCCTTCTGTCCCAAGTCCGTAGCTAAGGGAGACATGACCTTCAATGCTGTTTTTTTTGGGTGCATTAATAAAGATAGACTTATTGAAATGAAAACACCTATTTAAGTGGTCCTTGAAGTTTCCCCATGTGTGCTGCAACAATTGAACACTTGCTAATTGTTTCCACTAGCCCAAAGTAACTGACTTATCTTTAGTTGTGTTGAACCTAAGTAGCACACTCTGCCGTTGCTTTGGGATCTATAGTGTCTGTATTTACATGACACATTATCTCTTTCTAGGTGGATTACGGAGGTACAGCCCAGGATCTAGAGGCTCACTTCAGTAGCTGTGGTTCCATCAACCGCATCACTATTTTATGTGACAAATTCTCCGGGCATCCAAAAGGGTGAGTTGCCATTTATCAAGAAATAGCAATACACATTCTTATGACCATTTTATATGGACTTACTGTGTCATGGGGTGGTTGTAGCAGTTTACATTGGCTTTAAAATAAAATATTATTAGTGATCATCATGAAGGACAGCGAATGTTTAAAAAAAAAAAAAAAAATGCTTTTTATGATTGTTAGAAGTTGGACAGTGGGGATGCCGTAAATATAATTTATTTGGATTCCAAAACAGTGCAGCATTAACCCGACTTACTAAACTAAGGTCTTGGTAGTTTGTATATGGATAGAAAACTGACTAAAGGATGATGTACAGAGGGTGCTTGTCAATGGTACATTCTCTGCTTGGAGGGTTCTTAGAGAGGTACTGCAGGGTTCTCTATTTTTTTATTAATGATGTAGGGGAGTGCATTGTAAGTTTGTATCAGTGTTTGCAGATGACACAAAACAATGCAGGCCAAATAATTCTATCCAGGATGTAGCATCCTTGCAGGGAGCTCTGGAAATCTGGGTTGCTAAGAGAGTGCTGAAATTCAATGACAGGAGCAGCCATGGGTATGGGCCCATCTAGAATATGCACTGCATTTTCCAGTGCACAAATGGGATAGTATTGAACTAGAGACAATTCTTAATAGAGTGATTAAGCTGATAAAGGGTATGAAAAGTATTGGTTGATATTGTTGTGGAAATTCAGATACCGGAGATCACTTGAGGTAAAAGTTTATTTGAAATGAGCTTCATGGATTCTGAACTCACAAAGAGTCAGAACCCTGAACAAAGGAATCACAGAATTGAGAACTTGTGACAACTTATGACATAATGTACAGATCTGAAAATGAGTTATCGATGGGAGAGCATAAGAACTGCTCTTATAGTCAATCTGGTGGTTCTGCCTTAAAGGAGAACCAAACCTTTTATTCATAAAAATCCCTACCCTACATAGTCTTCCCCCCCATCTCCCCCCAGCCTAGGTGTCAACTCCGGTAATTGCCCCTAAGTCTTTACTTACCTCTCTTTGCAGATTCAGACCAGCGGAGCTCACAGGCGCCATCTTCCGGTGCTTCTATAATCTTCTGGTCTTCTTTCTTCCCTTCGGCTATTTCTGTGACTTTCAGTGCATACGCAGTTGTTCGGGACTGGAATATTGATACAACTGCGCATACGGCGATACGGTACTTACTTACTGAAGATTACCGAAGCGCGGAAGATGGTGCCCGTGAGCTCCGCTGCGCTGAATCTGCAAAGAGAGGTAAGTAAAGACTTAGGGGCAATTACCGGAGTTGACACCTAGGCCAGTGGGGAGCAGGGGGGGACTATGTAGTGTAGAAGGGTAGGGGGTTTTATGAATAAGGGGTTTGGTACTCCTTTAAGGCCAGTGTACTAGTAATTAAAGCTATCTTGAGAATAGAATCCATCCAATTGAGGTGGGCTCCCAAGGTAATCTACATATGTTAAATTTATTCTCTCTTTCATAATCGTGGAGGGGGGGGTTTGAATTATTTTCCCCTCTGAGGCAAACTGGAGAGGCTTCAAATGGTTATTGTTTCCTTTAGGAAATTAAGCAGGTTTCATAGAACACAAAATGTTGAACTTGATGGACATGTGTTTTTCATTCCTTCTACTATGTTGGTGTGTTTTAGATATGCATATATTGAGTTTGCAGAAAGGAACTCTGTAGATGCTGCAGTGACAATGGATGAAACCGTATTCCGAGGACGAACAATTAAGGTATGTTTGAGGAAAGATCCCTCCAATGCTAGTTTGCTTGAATTTCAACCTGTGGAAAAAATGTGCAATTGTTTAAAATCAGTGATCTATCGATTTTAAATATCTGTGATAGTCGGTCAATCATTTACTCAACATCTCAGACACAGTACTTCAATTTAGTTTTATGTATAAAACTACATTTGTATTTATAAAACTAAATGACATTACTGTCTGAAAGGAGGTGTTAAGTAGGGATGGGCGAATTTGACCCATTTTTTTTTTTTTTGACGCAAGCTGCCATACAAGTCTATGGGAGTCATTTTTTCGGCGAAATGAGGCAAAAAAAATTCGCCCATCCCTAGTGTTAAGTCACAGATATTTAAATGGATACATCACTGATTTTAAACAATTGCAAGTTTTTTTTTTTTTTGTTTAACCAAGACCCTGAAATGAACTAAAGGCTGTTTATGCAAGTCTCCAAATGATTGTGGAATCTGACACACACACTCGCACACCCCTCTTTCTCAGGCTGAGTTGTTCTGATTCTGAGTGTCTTTAACGCGTGAGTTCATAGGTTCGTAGACGATATATACAGTGATGATTTTCAAACAAATCCCATTATCTGGAGCCCAAAGCTGTTCCATTCTTTTTACACCGAATCAAGGATTTGGTTTGGAATTTGGCCTTTTTCAGCAGGATTCAGATTCAGCCAAATCCTTGTACGTGGCCAAACCAAATCCTAATTTACATATGCAAATTGGGGCCTGGAAAGGAAATCATTTGACTTTTTGTCGCAAAAAATGGAAGTTAAAAAAATGTTTCCACATCTTTCTTTCCTGCCCCTAATTTGCATTTACAAAAAAAGATTCAGATTCAGTTCACAAAGGATTCGGGGATTCAGTCGAATCCAAAATAGTGCATTTGGTGCTTTCCTTTTTGTTATATATTTTTATTTGTACATTTATCCAAAGTGACACACATAGCCAGGACCGCCATCAGAAATCGCAGGGCCCCATACGACATTTCCTAGGCGCCCACCTACAGGCCCACCCTCCCCACCACACAGTAAAAAAAACAAAAAAAAATATTGGTGGCTAGGGTTCCCATATGTTAATAAAAAATAAAAAGATATTGGTCAGGGCCCCCCATAAAAAAAAACATTTGTGGCCAGGGCCCCCCATTAAAAAATAATGGTGGCTAGGACCCCACATGAGAAAAAAAATTTGGTGGCCAAACTTGGTGGCCAGGCCCCCCCTCCCACACACATTATAAGAAAATTGGTGGCCAGGGCCCCTTAAATGTCCATGCCTTCCTGAAGTCAGCAGCTCTCAGAAAGATGGGGGGCCTGGCTAATCAAATAAGTGTGGCATGGCCAGGACCCCCCTTACCCTCGGGGCCCCCTACAACTCTCCCCCTATCCCCTCCTGATGGCTGCCCTGCACATAGCAGTACATTTTACACAATTGAAAGTACAGGCAATTATAGACTGTCCATGCATATATTTTGTTTGTCATGTGGGAAATAATGGTCATAGAAAAACAATGTTATGTCCTTTCGTCAGATGCAGAACTATGAATGTTATTTGTATGTTATAAAAATGAAATTAACATTACATTTCCTGTTTAATATCATCAATACATTAACAATTTATATAACTGAGAAAATAAAAATAAACTGTTTCTAGAACAATCAAATGGAGATTGATGGTAATTTTTAGTCTTCATTTAAGCTTTGTTGGGTCTGGAATGAACTGATGCCATCTCTAGTCTAGTCTAAGCAGAAATCAAGAAGGGAGTGTAGCATTAAATCTATAATTAACCCATGGACTGCATGTTTAATGTAAAAATTGGTGAGCCAAGTGTATTGGCTTTCAAACACACTGACCATCCATTGCATCTCCAGTTTATCATTCAGTAATCAATATTTAGTGTGATTGCACCAGATATGATTCTAAATGAAAATGCTGATTAGCAAAGTATCTGCTATCTGGCCAACTTTACAAAAAGCAGGCAGATTCTCGCTGCAAACAAAGCATGACATTGACATGTTTATCTCGGCGGAGGAAAAATATTTAAAAGGAGGCAGTTGAGCTTTCTTTGTACTAAGAATTTTTAATAACTCAGTAGAGTATGTAAAATACCTAAATTGACTTAGCATTCTACCTTAAAGGAGAAGGAAAGGTTAAAACAAAGTATGCCTTATCAGAAAGGTACACCTAAATATACCAGTAATCCCTCAAAGTAGTGCTGCTCGGAGTCCTCTGTCAAAAGAAACACTGCATTTCTTTCCTTCTATTGTGTACACATGGATTTCTGTATCAGACTTCCTGTCTTCATTTTAAACTTCCTTGCCCCGGGCGTGAGCATGCTCAATTTGCTCCTCTCCCCCCCCCCTTCTCTGCTGTAATCTGAGCCCAGAGCTCTAAGTGAGCATTGAGAGACTCAGGCAGGAAGTGGTGTCACACCAAGCTAATACTGCAGCTGCTATCCTGAACAAACAGATATCTAGTATAGGTCAATCTAAAAACAACTGGACTTGCTGAGTAATCAATGAAGACGTTTCACTACTCATCCGAGCAGCTTCTTCAGTTCTACTAACTGGTGTGGGAAGTTCTCGGCATATAAACTCTTCCACTAATCCAATCACAATGGCACATTGTAACTCTTCAAAGAGGTGACATCTGAAGAAATTCACAGAGGTGTTGATTCTGTGTAGTTACTGTGATAGGATTATCCAATGTGTCATGCAACTCCTAGATACAGGTGTTACTTGTGAGAGTTGCATGAATGGATTTGTGAAGTGTTCTGAAACCACCAGGGTACAAAAGTTAGAACAGCATTGTATGTAGCAGACAGGTGGTGTCGAAGGCCCCCCCGCCTCTGTTCAGGGATGGTTTCTCCACCTTGACATGGATCACCTCTTTCATGCCTCATTCAAACCAGCGGTCTTCTTTATCCAAGATTTGGACCTTGCTATCTTCAAAAGTGTGTCCCTTGTCTTTTAGGTGTAGAAAGACAGCTGAGTTTTGTCCTGTAGAGTTCACCCTCCTATGCTGAGCCATTTGCTTGGAGAGCAGTTGTTTTGTCTCCCCAATGTATAGATCTGTGCACTCCTAGCTACACTGGACTCTGTATACCACATTACTTTGTTTTTCTTTTGGTGTTGGATCCTTTGGGTGTACCAGTTTTTGTCTGTGTGTTGCTAGGTTTGAAAAACACAGGGACATGGTGTTTGTTGAAAATCCTCCGTCTTCATTGATTACTCAGTAAGTCCAGTTGTTTTTAGATTTATAGATTTACCTATACTAGATATATCATGACCTGGATGAATGAAAACATTCATAGTTTAAACAAACAGAGCTTCTAGAGCTTTTTACTCGGGTATGGTAAAACATTCTACAGAATAAATATAGCATTCTAGCTTGCACTATTGCAGCTAATCTATTGGCAATAAAATGCCTCTGTAGCTTTCCTTCTTATTTAAGCCTTACACATTTCTGTTACTGCTGCTGTATCATCTATATTATCCAACATTGTCTACATAGGTTCTACCCAAGAGAACAAACATGCCAGGAATTAGCACCACGGACAGGGGTGGATTCCGTGGCAGACCTCGAGGAAACAGAGGCAATTACCAGAGAGGACAAAGGCCCAGAGGAAGGCCTTTCAGGTCAGTACAAGCGGTTATATTCTATATAATAGGAAAAAGTTTGGAAAATAAAACTCTATTGAAATGTGTTCTGATGCTCAGATGACCAATTAGAGGAGTGCAGATAGGACCATGATTTTTCCATTTTATTTTCCCTTCAGAGGTCGTGGAAGACCAGGCCCTTTGAATCACCCATACTGAATGAGAAGAGCCCTGTAGCACTACCAACTCTCTGTGCACATCATATACCTAACATGCTTCATCATGCCTTAATCTGCCACCTGGGGATGCCTTCCGTATGTCTGGCCAAAGAAATTTGCTTTAATATTGTGAAAAACCCAGATGGCACCAAGAGGATGTTTTGGGAATTTTGTGCTACTAAACTACAGCATGTCAATAGCTCTGTTCTATAAAAGCCTATTTAATGTTTACTTATTGTATTGCATTACGTTGGTTACTAAAATAAACAATTGTCGTGCTTTCAGGCCTTGTGAAAAGAAATACTAGTGCATTCATTTTGCTTATAAAAATTCTATACCATGCACCACATTTATGAAGGAAGGTTTATGAAGATTAATGAAGGAAGGTGAAGTATATTCTGCACAATAGTCCTAAAGAGTTCCTTTAGTCAATACTTCCTACTACTATACACTTCTGCATGCTCATACAAATGTGACGCCACTGCACACACACTCTGGAGTACATAGAAAATTTTGTATGCCCACTATTTTCTAACATTCAGATTTCTTTTTTTTTTTTACAAATCAGATTTTTTTTTTCCCACAAAAATTAGTTTTTAAAAACATTTCTCTAAAACTCTAAAAAGTTGAGATTAGTACGTGTAAAAACCACAAAAACTCTTATACAAAAGTAAAAGCAGTCGAGGTCCCATAGAAGTCAATGGGAGCTGCGCTGATCCTGACTTTTTTTTTTAGCCATTCAGACTAGACATTTTTTGAATTGTGTTTCTTTAGTAGTTATTAAAAAAAAAACTAAAAAAAATGTTGAGCTTTTATAAAAATTTGTGTTTTCCTTTCGTCCTTTTTTTATTCGGATCTTTTAATAACTTTCAAGGCATTAATGATTTTAGAGAATGAGTTTAAGTGTAGTTTAAAAAAGCTTTCATATCACTAAAATTCACCCTTAAATAAATGGACTTTCCCATTTTGACCTTGCTTGTTTTACACACATACACATTGTTAACAAATTCACAAAAAGATATTGGTTGATCACACAGCTACAAGAGGTAAGGGATAACTGCTTTTATGTTGATTTAAACATCAGTGGCTTTGTTTGTAGCATAAAGCTACAGAAAACAGTGTATATGTACAAATAGGGGGTTATTTATCAAAGGTCAAGTTTGAGGTTTTTTTTTTATACCTCAAATAAACTCACAACTTGAATAGTTGCTCATTTATGAAAAAACTTAAATGGGAAAAGCTTGAATACTTGAATTGATTGCGGTTTTGGTGAAAAAAAACTTGAATTGCTCAAATTAATCGAGTTTTTGAGGGAAACCCACTGAAAAAATCCCGAACATCATGAAGGCTACCATCATTTTGAAATGGTTTGAGGGACCTCTGACATTGACTTCTACATAACCTTGGCAGGTTTTATCTGGAGTATTTTTGGATTCAAGTTATTTCCAGCTTCGGGTTATAATAAATCTCGGGGAGGGGGGAGGGAGTTTTAACCCGCAAATTCGAGTTTTGACTGAAAAATACCCTTGAAAACTAAAATCAGGTAAAATCAACTTGACCTTTAATAAATAACCCCTATAGTGTATGTGCCTGTCTGAACTTCAGGTGATATAGAGCCATGTTTTTATTTCCTGGGCATTGCTCCTTTAAGGATAAAATGCACCACCCTGTGAGATTAAAATAATCTTGTCCTTTCATTCAGGTATATTTTCTATTCTTATACTACGTATTCTACTCTACTATGCATGTATGAGTCTTACGCCTGAAGAGGGATGTGTTGTTGGATATGTAAGCACTGCATTAATTATTACCCCAGGCCCTGTGCATTTTTCCTAACAGGAGCACAGGGGGAGAATTGTAATGACTGGTTTCATTTGGGGATGCCAACACATTGGCAATACCAGTGGAACAGTGCTTCCTTGTCCTTTAAGCTAGATTTGTTTATTTTAGAAAACTTTTGGCTGCAATATAGCACACATCTGAAATAACATTCTCTCAAGGAAATGGTGATCTAAATTAGAGATTCCTTATCCAGTAACCCGCCAGTCCTAAGCATTCTGATTAACAGATCCTTTTGCTGGGTTTTTGTGTGATTACATTTGTTATAATTAGGGAGGATGGCCTGTTTTAGTTTTGCTTCATTTCTATTAAAAGATATGTTTTTGAAGATTCTAATTCATCCAGGTCATGGAATATCTGTTTAAATAAGAAAAACCAACTGGACTTGCTGTGTTTTTTCCTTGAAGACGTTTCACCGGTCATTCAACTGGCTTTCTCAATTCAGAATAACTTCTAAAACGTTATTTTTACAAGTATTCTGAATTGAGAAAGCCAGTTGAATGACTGGTGAAACGTCTTCAAGGAAAAAACACAGCAAGTCCAGTTGGTTTGACTTATTTATACAGATATTCTATTAAAAGATTTTAAATCTACAGTATGTGCTTTGTTTTATACTCCACTGAACTATTATTACTTTACATGGAGTGCCATACTGACAAAATCATATGTACAGCACTGTGCACACAAGTAGCACAAATATACACACATATTTAAACCATCTTTTTTCCTTGAGAGAATATAAAATGAATACAAATCTAAATAAGCTGATGTGCAGCCATACAATCTGTAAAAGAAGAAAAGTTACAGGTAACAAACTCCGTAGAATACAATGGGTTAAGATTCCCAAGTAAGAACTGAATATACTGTATTCCACAAAGCGTATCTACTATTTAACCTGTGTCACTTAGTTCTACTTCAACCTGAACACATTGTTTCCCAGGTATAACATATTCCATCTGGTTAGTATGTTAAAGTCAAAGTAAATAAGATACTTTTAGTATGCTGTAGATAGGGCTATTCTGATTTGCAATTTCAGGATCAGATTGCTTGGGTTGAGCTTACCTAAGCAACCAGACTGTGCTTTGAATAAGAGACTGGGATATGAATATGAGAGGGCCTGACTAAAAAGATAAGTAATACAAAAAAAAATAATAATTACAACAAAACTGTAGCCTTACAGAGCAATCACATTTGGCTGCTGGTCAGTGACCCCTAAAATCATTTTAAATTGCAAGCTGGAAAGAGCTAAAAAAATAGAGGCAAATAATGTAAAAACTATTTAAATGACTTGCTAAACTTGCTAAGAGTAGGCCTTCTAAAAACACTAAGAAGGAAAAGGAAAGTTTGTCAGTGGGGGCTGCCAATTTGTCAGGCACCAACTAGTGAATTCAATTGGTAACCTTAGATCTAGGAGCTGGTGCCATTACCAATGATCCTTCAATGTATATGTACTGTATAATAAAGGTAATAAAAAATATCACAGTCACTCGGTGAACATGTCCATGGGGTGTCACTGGGCACCCGGAGCTCTGAGTTTGGATGTGAGCCTTTGACAGCAGAGAAGGGAGAGCCCAGTATCGGAGGAGGTGATTATAAGGTTGGAAGAAACAACTTTATGGGCTACTACGCATGGGATTTTGTACATCAAATCTGCACTGTAATGAGCCAATACACGTACATTATGTAAAAGTTTGCTTGAAATGTGAAAACATAATCATGTTTTTCTTTTTTTTGCAGTTTCAATGCTGCACATAACAAAAATCAGGAAATGTTACAGAACGTGCAAGCTTAGAATCTTCTCTAAGGAAGCTGCAATTTTTACACTTACAAATAGATTACAATAACTTGTGATACCGGTTTCCTTTCTAGCCCATGCCTATATGCTGTAGTGAGCAAAACATCCCAGTATCAGCAGCCTCCCCCGTTCCCATTTGTCTTTTTTTTTATAGTATATCAGCCTTTAAATAGGTGTAAAGAAAAAAAAAATGTTCCTTTGTACGAAGGTAAAATGCTGTACACTTTAAAGGACAAAGACTTATAGGCCTATTTAGCAAAACTTGATTTTTTGTAGTTTTAAAGGTTCTTATCAACCACTTAATTTAAAGAAGCATGAATGTCTACTTATTACAAGAACAGAATATAAAAGGCATGAACGAATAAAAAAAGAGGACGAAAACCGCAAAATCCCCCTGAAACGTTTCCATTCACAATAGCAGTTTTTCTTCGTGAGTAGTGGGCCCCTTTTAGCTACATACAGTAATTGACATTGGCTGGTATGGCCATACATCAGGGGGTCACACCACCATTAGGTAAAGGAATTTGTATACACAGAGTTTGCTCCCAATTCCAAAATCTTGCAGCTTCTACATGGAAAAGATTTGTATTGGAAGTTTGTGTGGTTTTTATACTTAAATTGATATAAATTTTCATTGGTACTAAAACACAGTGTAGTAAAACAATCTATACAGTTGGCCGGCTGGCCTATCTTATTTACAATTTAAAATTATAAATAAAAAATCAGTTGTTTAGCTGGCTGCAGTTCAGATATCCTTAAAAAGCTTAAAAAGACTTTAATAAAGCCAATCATGGCTAAGCCGTGTTCTCCCCTGCCTGCTTAATGTGTTTGTCCTTATACAATTATTTCAGCAGAATATTTAAATGAATTTGGATTTTTACCTACACACTCGTATCTATAACTCCTGCAATATGGTGAGCCTCTAGGTGTGCTTTTGACGATTGACTGTGTTCTACCACAGGATTGGCCTTCACCAGCAGCAGTCGAACTCTTGTTCCCCTGTCTCCGGGTAATGGATTCCCTTGCAGCATGTCTTCTTCTTTTGCTTTGTGTTTGCTATAGATGCACATCTATATTTTATATTAACAAGCTGCTGTGTAGCCACGGAGGCATCCATTCAAGCACAGGATACACAGTAGATAGCAGATAAGTTCTGAAGCATCCCATTGTATATTAGAGCATATCCATTATCTGCTGTGTATTCTGTAACTTTTAAAGGAAAACTATACCCCCAAAATGAACACTTAAGCAACAGATAGTTTACATCATATTAAGTGCCATATTAAAGAATCTTACCAAACTGGTCTATATATTTAAGTAAATCTTGCCCTTTTACATCTCTTGCCTTGAGCCACCATTTCGTGATGGTCTCTGTGTTGCCTCAGATATCACCTGACCAGAAATACTTCAACTCTAACTGTTACAGGAAGAAGTGTTGAAGCAAAAGCCAGATCTCTGTCTGTTAATTGGCTCATGTGACCTAAGAAGTATAGTTTGTTTGATTTGTTGTGTGCACAGTGAATCCTACGATCCCAGGGGGCGGCCCTTATTTTTTAAAATGGCAATTTTCTATTTATGATTACCCAATGGCACATACTACTAGAAAAGTATACTATTATTAAAATGGTTTATTTACATGAAGCAGGATTTTACATATGAACTGTTTTATGCAATATCTTTTTATAGAGACCTACATTGTTTAGGGGGTATAGTTTTCCTTTAACCTTTTTCACCTGTGAATGGCTCCCCCATGACTACACAGCAGCTTGTTTATATAAACTATTGCACAGTTTATGAAGCAAACAAAGCAGTTCTACCAGTGCAGTACAACATTCCATTATATTTTCATTACTTTAAAACACTTTTTTGGTGTTACTGTTCCTTTAAATCAAGGCCATTGTAGGGCAATTACTTTTTTGTCCTTTGGAATTGATTTTGCCATAAGCTACCCAATCTGTATGGTATCCAGCTGTTCAGGCCATATGGTTTGTTTTCATATGAGTAGTCACATAATGTATGGTCACCGTCCCCACTTTTATTTTAGATCTAAGTGAAAAATATCTGGGTCCCTTTCTCATCTGCTGATGCACCATGTACTCAATGACAATGGGGTAATCAACAGCAGTCTCATTAAACTTGATCCATGAAACACAGGCAACATATACTGCTTTGCACTAACTAAAAGCTCTCTGAAAATGTATCATAAAATAAACAACAGTTAGGGGTACATTTACTAAGTGAAGGATTCGAAGTAAAAAAAACTTCGAATTTCGAAGTTTTTTTTGGGTACTTCCACCATTGAATAGGCTACTACGACCTTCGACTACGACTTTGAGTCGAACTAAAGATTGCCTATTCGACCATTCGATATTTGACGTAGTCTCTTTAAAAAAAACTTTGACTACCTACTTCGCCACTTCAAACCTACCAAGCTACAATGTTAGCCTATGGGAACCTTCCCCATAAGTTTTCTAAGGGTTTTTTGATCGAAGGAAAATCCTTCAATCGATGGATTAAAATCCTTCGAAATGTTCGATCGAAGTATTTGCGGTAAATCCTTTGACTTCGATATTTTAGGATTTTACTTTGAGGGTCGAATATCGAGGGTTAATTAACCCTCGATATTCGACCCTTAGTAAATGTGCCCCTGAATGACTGAACAAGTTTTTTTTTTTTTTTTAATTAAAATATTGTTCCAGATGACTGGAGCCAAGACGGAAATTACACTCTGTCTACAGGGGTAAAACAATAGACAAAGGTACAGGTACTTGGCGGCCCAATACAGGTGCTGCAAAATAATTGTTTTCCTTACGTTTTAGGTGTTCCAGATTTTGCCATGTGGCTTAGCAACTTTAATTATGACACTTTACTCTTTGTACAGAACATTCCTTCGCTGTTCACAGACTACTTCTTTCATCTGAGGCATTTCTTATTGGTACCCTGTATAAAGTCCAGGGAATATATGGAAGGAAGGCACTAAAAAGTGTTGCTGACTGTGGCATGTGCTACAGCAATTAATTCATTATTAAACACAGAAAAGGTTTAATTTGGGTATTATTTTATTGGAATATATAGTATACTAGTTCCTACTACTACTACAACTTAAATCAACTGAGACAGGAAGTCTCCTTAGGATCCTTTGCCATCCAACAGTCCAAGATTAATACGAAGTGAAACAAAATTAGCCAAGTGAGGCCGACAACTGTGAAAGAAGGTCTGTTGTTGTTGTTGAGTTTTCAAGCAAACAAAAGATGACTGAACTCTTGTCTGTAAAAAAAACTCCAGTGTCCAGTTTTAAAAATACAGGATGGTCCCCTCATCTCTCCAAAGGTTACACGAACATAAATGTACATTGAATGTTTGGGTCGATTTTCAGCATGCTGGTACCATCATTGATGTGACTGTGTTATCAAAGGCCCTGGTAGAAAAAGAAAGAAATATGTATAGCTAAAGCAATACTTTACAGAAGATGAGCAAAAAAATGACAGTATAAGTACATGTCAAGGGAGCCTTTAACTCAAAGTTTTAAAGTAAATGCATATACAGGTATGGGACCTGTTATCCGGAATGCTCGGGACCTGTTATCCGGAATGCTCAGGACCTGTGTTTTTCTGGATAATCTTTTGGTAATTTGGGTCTTCATGCCTTAAGTCTACTAGAAATTCATTTCAACATTAAACAAACCCAATAGGCTAGTTTTGCTTCCAATAATGATTCATTATATCTTAGTTGGGATCAAGTACAAGCTACTGTTTTATTATTACAGAGAAAAGGGAAATCATTTTTAAAAATTTGGATTATTTGGATAAAATGGAGTCTATGGGAGACAGCCATTCTGTAATTCGGAGCTTTCTGGATATCGGGTTTCCGGATAAGGGATCCTATACCTGTATACGTGTATCATTTATACCCTCAGGAGCAGATTAAGTCAAATTCTGAACAGTTTGTGAGGTTTTTTTCTACCTCAAATAAAGGCACAACTCTAATGTTTGTTTATTTATGAAAAACCCCAAATGTAAAAAACGCAATTGAATACATTCGGGTGGGAACTCGAATACTCAAATTGATTGAGTTATCGGTGAAAAAAACTCGAATTGATTTCAAGTTTTTAAGCACAAACCACTGAAAACCCCCTAGAAAATCATGAAGGCTATTAACATCTTCACATGGTTCAAGGGACCTCGACAGGTTTTAGCTGGAGTATTTTTGGATTTGGGCTTTTTGCAGCTTCGGGGAATAATAAATCTCGAAAAATTCAAGTATTTTTTTATCCCTGAAAATTCAAGTTTTGACTGAAACTACCCTTGAAACATTTTTTGGGAAAACACGAATCGACCTGTAATAAACAACCCCTTTAAAATAGGGCAGGGTTAGAATGGGCTCCCTTTAGACTCCAGTCTCTGGATTCACTTGGCCACACAGCTAAGCTTTGTCAGAACAACAAAGACAATATCCAGCATGCAGCACTATGAGCTACTGCCACTGTGCAGACCCAGTTGTTCAGCTTTCTGACACCTGTCTGCATTATACAGCAATGAGAACACAGATGTGTAAATTAATGTCTCTTCTTATTGGAAAAAAACAAGGTCTGTTCGAAAGGTGCAGGACAGTATAGAGGACACTTTAGGCACCATCCATTAACATGTAGATCTAAGCCTGCAGAGCTGCACGATCTCTACAGTGCAGGAGACCAGGGAGCAGGTTCATTAAAATAGCTGAATCTTAAAAAGTACACAAGAGGGAAGTGGGTTGGTTTAAGGAACCAACTTGCTAATATGAATACAGGCTGTTATATTGTCAAGTTACACACTTCAGTTAAAGTATGTTGAAAACATTTCAATTGAAGCTTTTATGCATCCCTCAACGTAAAAAATCCTACATTTAACAAATGTTTTAAATATTTTTAGATTTTTTTATTCTGGTTATTTCTACAGGTGATTTGTTTCCTCTCTCAGAGAAAACACTAAAGTGGCCAGATCTAAGATTCTGGTCTGAAGTTTGTGAAATAACAGAAATGGATAAAATCTTCTTTCTTATGTAAACTGTTTCTCGCAGGAAAGGGGTTTTTGGAAAGGGCTTTCTACAAAACATTATTACATTCTTTTAGCTGCGTAGAAGTGTTAAAGTTAATGCTTTCGCTTTTCTGATTACCGTGACTGAATAGAATCCCCAGGATTGTAGAAAGGATTGCACATCACATCTGTGTACGAATTATGCAGTTTACGGAACATCTGGGGGTAAAAAAACAAAAAAAAAAAAAAAAAAAAAAGGACAAAACATTTTCATTATGATGTAGGGAGGCAAAGTAAAATTCCTTCTTTTAACAAGAATTTGGCATAAAGAACTACCACTGTGTTTAACTAAACAAAATGTCAGAATAAATAGATCTTGCACACTGCAAAAAATCAGACACAAGTATGGTATTTCAAAAACAAAAAATCTTTTTTACAGATTAATATAAAATATATAGTGAATAAAGTACTCCCTCTTGTAAAATATAAGGATATTATAAGTTACCGAGGGCCGAGTGTTTTTATAAAGGTCATGGAACTCCGAGGTGACTTCTAATATCCTCATATTTTACAAGAGGGGTACTTTATTTATTATAATACACACGGTTCATGGAGTCATGTGACAGAAATGACATCAGAACTCACCGTTTCTAACTGATGACATCAGAACTCACCGTTTATAAGGATATCATTTACAAGATATTCATGGCTTTTGTGCACATATATATATATATAAATATCTTCAAGAAAGAACCGCACTCTCAGGACTTAATTTAGTGCAAAAAAAAATGTTGTTTATTACAACGTTTTGGGTCCTAACTCAAGCCGTCGACAGGAAGTGAAAAACACAACAAACAAAAACCCTCTTTAAGGGCCCAAATGGCGCCAAAACCGACCCATGACATCATCATATGGTATGTACAATAATAGTGGTTAACGTATCAAGATCTCAGGACGTGATTACAGGTGCATGTGAAACATCAAATGAAAGTATAGCTACAGTGACCATTAGTGACCATTACATAAAAGTATAGCTACAGTGACCATTAGTGAGCGACACCCATCTGCCCCCAGTACTGTGTCAAACCCATGGTAATTAGTGTGGTATATTAAAATCATGTAAGTGGCATATTGTACACACCATACGATGACGTCATGAGCGGGTTTTGGCGCCATTTGGGCCTTTAAAGAGGGTTTTTGTTTGTTGTGTTTTTCACTTCCTAATGACGGCTTGAGTTAGGAGCAGAAACATTGTAATAAACTACATTTTTTTTTGCCCTAAATTAAGTCCTGAGAATGAGGTTCTTTCTTGAAGTTCTGTATCATATGTTTAACCAGCACCCAGGCAATGACTACACTTTGGATTCTTGAGTGCACCAGCATATAGTTGGATATATATATATATATATATATATATATAACATCTATATATATATATATATATATATATATATATATATATATATAAAACATCATATTTACATGATATACAAGTTAAAAAAAAAAAAAAGAGCATATACATACCACCTATCACAGAAATGTATAAGCCTGAAAGCGGATTCTCCGGTATAATTACCCCAACGTTTTAGCAAGGGTGCCTTTATCAAGGGGAATTCCCCTGCTGGGAGCTTTAAATCTCACATGGGCAAAGTTTTGTAGTGCACTCCATTCTCTTTGATTTTGTAACTCAACACAATGACGTTATTTTTAATATAAGAAAATAACTTGGTGCAGCTCATCACTTACACTGCGGATCTCATTATCTCGAAGAGAAGTATTTGAGGAATCAACCACCATAACAAATTTCACTTTGGAGTTTGTGACATAGCCATATCTGTGCACAAGTTAAGGAAACATGCACCGATAGAAAAAAATATAATAATATTAACGCAAGCTCACTACAAATTCATTGAATTGTTTCAGTCCAGCATAGTATGTAAAGTGTAGTATCTAAACTGCTTCTGAAAGCAGAAAACATGATTCTGAGTGTTGTTTACTTTGCCTTTATATGTATCCATGACAAAATGGTAACATTTAGAACAGAGCAAAGTGCAAGATTAGACAAGATGTGAATAGCGGATCAATAATATATCCCATGTGGGGAACTGAAGTGAAAGGATACACTTTGTAGTCCTCTGTGGGATAGAGCAAGCCCAGGTAAAGTTCCCTCTGGTCCACCACTGCCTTTCCCATGGCAGAAATCTTCTCGTCCACAACATCCAAGGAAGTGTGTACAGTATAATGAAACTTTAATTGGTTCTCAGTGGGAACACTTCGGATGTAAAGAGGGTAATTCTGCAAAGGAGAAGAGAGCAGATGACAATTATTAGGGCATAATATATTCTTACAGTGAAGTCTATTCCTGAAGGCTCCTTCTTATCCACCTATTCCTCCCTTCACTTCGACGTAAATACCGCAGTTTACTTTATCGTCGTTACTTCATGCTTTCACACAGATGTAATGCCGCTGCACAAACCAATGGAAACACAATAATATCCTATACCAACCTCTTTTGCTATTACAGCTACGCAGACCGCCATCTTGCTCTCTTTCAGGAAGCACTACACTTCCCAGTGACGTGTTTGCGTGTCAAGACTCGCGTTCAGCTGATAAACTGTTACCTGATTGGCTGGAATTGCATTACAGTTCTGCTCATGACTAGATCATAAGATTCTTGCTGTCAGTTCGCTTTCTTCAACTTCTGAGGTGCAGTCATGGTGCTGTACATAATGTGTTCGCTGGCGCTGGCGTTTCTGAACCCGGTCCTGGTGCTTGGAGGAATGAACGTGACCCGTCCTAACATTCTTCTGCTGTTGATGGACGATGTGAGCAAAACTTGGGTTTTATTGCAGTCTGCATAGCAAAAATACATTATTCTACATGATATGTGCTTCAGGGCGCCATTTTCATTCATTTCTGTGCCACTGTGGGGAAAATCCCTGTAAATATTATTTAGTTGTCTAGTTTCATAGGAATTCGATTTCAACTTTATAGTAAATCTGCCCAACATCCATTGAAAAAAAAGAAATAGCCTTGAGCTATTGAGCCACAGCGCTAGCAATCTACTTGTTGCCTTTTTACTGCATACACTTGTTTTTGGATATTTTAGATATTCAAGCAAATATATATATATATATATATATATATATATATATATATATATATATATATATATATATCTGACCCAAAGATTAAACTTTAGCAATTCAGTTAGACATGTAGGCAGTGTAGCTATTTTATCCCACTGACTGGTTGGATAAAAAATAATCTTTATTTAAACCTCCAATATATTGTCTTTCTAGTGCTTTAGCTTTATATTCTCTTCTTTGGCCTTTCTCTGCTGCAGTGGAAGACTGTAAAAGGTATGTTACTGGGCTTTTTATTGACTTTCTGTCAGCAGCTCTAATTCTCTGCATTTCCCAATACTCAGCGCAATATGTGACCCATCTGAGCAGACATGCCCTTGCTGTCAATTGTTTTAGTTTACTCCTACTTTCCATACACTTTTCAACTCATAATCTGTCTTTTCATCACAGATGGGTTGGGGAGACCTGGGTGTGTTTGGCGAACCTTCTAGAGAGACTCCGAACCTAGACAAGATGGCTTCAGAGGGAATGTTGTTTCCAAATTTTTACACTGCAAATCCTCTTTGTTCTCCATGTGAGTGAATAATAATAATAAGTGCACACTATTAAAGCTCATTCATCTACTCTCCATGCTGCATTCATACCCAATACAGTACAGGTAGGGACATGTTATCCAGTATGCTTAGGACCTGGGTTCTTTTAGATAACTGATCTTTCTGTAATTTGGATTCCCATACCACCAGTCTACTACAAAAAAAAACATTTAAACATTAATTCAACTATATAGGATTGTTATGCCTCTAATATGGCCAACTGTATAGTTTACAGATCTTGTGACACATTATTATTATTGCTTTGCAGCAAGAGCAGCCTTATTGACTGGGCGTCTCCCCATTCGGAATGGCTTCTATACGACCAATAGCCATGCAAGAAATGGTATGTGTCTTTTTTTTTTTCTTCATAGGGGCCATGACTGTGTTTGAGACCCACAAATCCAATGTTTTTTATTGAAACGATTTTGCTGCACCTTAAAGTAATTCAATCTATATCATATCTGCTACCTGAAATACCAGTAGTAAGTTCTTCAGCTTTTCCCTTATCTGTATACCATGCCCACACATATGTATAAGCAGGTACACAGAGAACACATGGAACATTAAGAGTTCCCAAGTACTTAATATGGGTATTGAACCATGGCTCCCCATGAATAACAGTACTGAATCATAAGATTCTGGACTTTGCTAATACATTTATTTTGTACAAACCTGGAATCACCTTACCATCTGTATACAGATATCATCTAGAAACAGGCCTGGATTTGTGTAGAGGCCACCAAGGCCCGGGCCTAGGGTGGCAGGATTTTAGGGGGTGGCATGCTGCCCAACCCCACCCACATTGGTTCAGAAACATTTGGGAGGCGCTGGAGATACAATAGTTTTTAAAATTTCCTGTACGTCAATCCTTATTGCTCTGGTCCTGATGATGAAAATTTGATTGAAAGGGAGGCGACAGGGCGACGAATGACAGCAGGCCTAGGGACGCCTGCTATGTAAAGCCAGCCATGTCTAGAAAAGTAGGTTGCTTTTGGTTGATGACTTTGGCCCCCCTGGAAAATGCTTGTTCATGTTCCTTATGCACGCAACGCCACAGTTAGCTGGCAGTGGCAGGCAATACAGATGAACACACAGTTTTTCCACTAGGAATGTGGGTAGCTTTTTTCCTCTTTGGATTTTTTTGTTAGGGTAATGTATGAAAAATTAATCTTGTGGCTGAGGAAAAGTCACTTCATGGGAATATCAAACTACTCTCTGATGAATCTGCACTCTCTACTGGTTGCTGAGCCTTAGGCCAATGACACAAAAAAAATGACTGTGTCTTATAATTAATTTGAGAAGGACTTTTATTATAGAGATTTCTATTTCTGGGATTATTTTCTTGTTTTGGGAACTTCTTCCATTGATCATTCACCATATGTGGCATGATAGGGTTTTCCTTTATTGTTTCTCCTTGGCATCACACATATAATATTCTTCCAAAAAGATTGTAGGCTATAAAACAAGTGGGGTTTGTCCAGTAAGAGAAATAATTGTTGCTAGGTTCTAAGGGTGCTAGGTTCTCTGCAAAAATTGTATTCAGTACTGTTGCAATTTACTGCCCAAAGCAGTTGTTGAGTCAATTACACTGTCTTGCTTTATATAATATATATGTGTGTGTGTGTGTGCTATGCAGGACTGACAGAACATTATAACTGTTATCATTTTCTTATTTTTAAATATGCTACTTTGCTGCAAATCTTTGTCTTTATTTGTACCTTTTCAAGACATTAAGGGAATAAATAACGAATATATATTTGTCTCTTCAGCTTATACTCCACAGGAGATAGTGGGTGGGATTTCAGACTCTGAGATACTCTTCCCTGAGCTGTTAAAGAAAGCTGGATATGTCAATAAGATCATTGGAAAATGGTAACTTCACAGTGCTTTCCTCTTCTGATTTTAATGGCATGTTGTAACACTTTACACTTGGCGTTGGTAATATTTAAAGGATAAGTAAACCTTAAAAATCAGAGAATGTAAAATTGATGAGAATGCTATTCTAAGCACTTTTGTAATGTACATTCATTATTTATTTTTAATTCCAAGATATCAAAGAATTCATGTACTGTTTACATTAATGGATTTTGTTACAATAGCGCCACCTGCTGACCACCAAGTAGTCAAGGAAGTTGTCAGGAGAAAAAATCTCTCCTAACCAGAAGAACATCAGAGCAGCCTCTTTCTTTCTTTCTCCTGACAATTTCCTTGATTACTTAGTGGTCAGACTGGTCAGAAATGACCAGCAGGTGGCGCTATTGTAACAAAATGAATTCTTATTAACCGCACATCCTTTAATATCTTGGAATTAAAAATAAATAAATAATGAATGTAAATTGCAAAAGTACTTAGAAAAGCACCCTCCTCCATTTTACTTTCACTTATTTTTAAGGTTTACTTATCCTTTAAAACTAGATGCTGTATTGTGCCTTCTGTGTTAGAACTGCAGAAATTTTCCTGACCATTTTTACATCTAAGGCAGGGGAATTGCCTTGATTTCATCCAGACTTCACATTGCATAATTTGCTCACCCAAGTAAATTAACTGCCATATTTGACTTAAAAACAAAAGAGAATAATTTCTAGATTCAGGCAAATAATCAATCCAAAGCTACAATTGAATACCAAATCAAAGCAGAATCCTAATTTGCATATTCTGATTTGATTTGATTTGCTTCAATGTTCCCGTATTTTAATGCCTCTTGACTTCAAGGGGGTTATTTATCAAAGGTCGAATTAAGAGTAATGTGAATTTTTTTTAAACTCGAATTAATTTGATTTTATTCACAATTCGAATGGTATGTTATTTATGAAAAAATTCAAAGTCTAAAATTCAATCGAATAGTCCCGAACCGAAAACTCGAATCGAGTTTTCCCCGAGTTTTCCCCTTTAAAAAAAAAAAAAAAAAAACTCGATTTTTGCGCATACATTTTTTTGGACGTGCAACATTTTTTTTCTCCCACTGGAGTCCATGGGTGTAGTTTTCGAAGTGAAACGTGGCAAAAATTTGGCTCATCACTACTATTAACATCTTCAGATAGTTCAAGGGACCTCTGCCATTGACTCTACATGAGCTCTGCAGGTTTTAGGTGGAGAATAGTCGAATTAGAACTATTTCCAGGGTCAAGGTTTAATAAATATCACATTCAAATTGGAGTTGGTGGTTTTAAATTCAAAATTGTTTTTTACCAAATTTTTTTTCGAAAAGTCTAATTTACCATTCAAACCTTAGTAAATCTGCCTCTAAGGGTGCAGATTTGGTGTGGCTATACACTCTAGCAAGAAGCACTGGGATTTGGCAAAATTCTGAACCAAACTCAAGGTAGCTCTAATAGAATGTGATTTTGACAACCAATTTTATTGTGAAACTTTGGATCACAAAGTTTACAAACATTAAATTACCAAATACATATAGTAACTGGCTTGTTTTGCTTTGCAGGCATCTGGGACACAGACCTAGTTACCATCCTTTGAGGCATGGATTTGATGAATGGTTTGGATCTGCTAACTGTCATTTTGGACCTTATGACAATAAGCAAATACCAAACATCCCATTGTACAGAGACTGGAACATGGTGGGCAGGTATTGACATAATATTTCATCTTTACTGCACTTTCTCTAAATGTTAAATAACAGTAACTTTCATTGTGATCTCACAATTTGTGGTTAATATTTCTTTCCCATTTAAAGATACTATGAAGAATTTAACATCAATCATAAAACTGGAGAGTCAAATCTGACCCAGATCTACTTGCAGGTATTTTATACAAATAACTTAGGACCAAACACCACCATAGATTTAGCAGTAAATATAATTGATCCTCAGACAACGTGCTGTTGCTGTTTCTCTTCTATTACAGGGATGAGAGCCCTTTAGTAAAATGAAAGTTATTTTAGCTATCTACTAATATCTAACTCTTATCTGCATTCAAAGGAAGCCCTGGAATTCATTTACAGTCAAGCAGTGGCACAGCAGCCATTCTTTCTCTACTGGTCTATTGATGCCACCCACGCACCCGTGTATGCATCCCGTCCCTTCCTTGGAACTAGCAACAGAGGCCTGTAAGATTTCTACTCCAGGTTTTTCTTTTGCATCCCAGCTTTCTATATGGTATTTACACAAACAAAATCGTTCACTAAAACAAGCAAAGGCTTGTTTATAAGGTTGCGTTATTTATATTAGTTGGGACTGGAATGCTCCGAGTTCAGATTCATTTCACTGATAATCTAAATTCACTTTAACACTCTGGGCAACATGTTGCTCACCAACCCATTTAATGTTGCTCCCACAGGCTATTTTTTTAATCCTGGCTTGGAGGCAATTTTGGCTGCATAAAAACCAGGTGGACTGCCAAATAGAGCCTCTTGTAAGCTGCCAGTCCACATAGGGGCTACTAAATAGCCAATCAGTGCCCTATGTCGCATTCCCTATAAATTATTTTGCATGCTTGTGTTGCTCCCCAACTCTTTTTACATTCAAATGTGACTCATGGATAAAAAAAGGTTGGGGATCCCTGTTTTACAGAGTACAAAGTTTATGCATTTGCTACATTCCTAATTATAACCATGTACTGATGGCAAGACTTCA
This sequence comes from Xenopus petersii, assembly GCA_038501925.1. NCBI lineage: Eukaryota > Metazoa > Chordata > Amphibia > Anura > Pipidae > Xenopus > Xenopus petersii. The sequence continues at coordinate 52,886,648 of CM076678.1, read as the reverse complement.
TTCTGCCTTTAATGCTTGTGAATTGCAGGATGACATTTGTGGAACTATATTTCTATCTTCTATATTTCTATATTTCTATGTTCTATCTATATATCTCATGCATTTTACACACCCCTTGAAAGAGCCTGAACTCTACCCCCACCCCAATAAGGTACGGCGATGCAGTGCGAGAGATTGATTTCAGTATTGGGAAGATACTGAACCTGCTAAACCTGACGGGCATAGCTAAAGATACATTTGTATTCTTTACATCTGACAATGGGGCTGCTCTTATTTCTGCACCAATGCAAGGTAAGAAACAATAGCTTTTTTTTTGTAAATCTGTTTGGGCTGGAGCTGTTCAAAGGTACCACATACACTTATTTTTGCAGGTGGCAGCAATGGTCCGTTCTTATGTGGAAAGCAGACAACATTTGAGGGTGGCATGCGAGTGCCAGGTATTGCATGGTGGCCAGGGCATGTGTCTCCAGGTCAGGTGAGCAAAAACGTCTCTGTCCTTGTTGCTTTCATCAGTCTAAATGTACATTGTCTAAAACTAAAGAATCATGCAGTAAAATAAACCTAAAGAAACAAGTATAAATATTCAGACCCTATAGCATAACAGCTTTAAACAGTATTTACAAGGTTTGCACTATGTTCAACAGTGGTTTTGGTGAATGACTTGTCTTTCCCACACATATTATCCCTAAAACCTTGTGTCCTGGGTATCCTAGATTATGATATAACTGTCAACTATGCCCAGAACACGTACCTGCTATTTTATACCAGGAAATATATTGTTGTGAACTGGATGGATGCAACTCTCACTAATATGTTCTTCCTGGTGGCAACTGGTTAACTAAGTTTATTATAGAAAACATGGGGCACTTAGATTCATTTTGCCCATATTCAGGCCCCATGGAGTTTTGTTTGGACTGGATATTTCTCTCTGTATCACTCCAAGGATAATGTGGTACTCTCTTAGCCTTTTATCTGTCTACGCATTCTCTATGTACTGTTGTTAACTTAGCAATACCTTTCATATCAGGATCTGTCTTGGAAACTGCTGTTTATTTTATTTTGCTCTTTTTATTTCAATAAAAATAAAAAAATAAAATTTGGTCCAGCATTTCAATATTTCTCCTATTTTATAAAATTCTCCTGAATGTCAAGAATATATTCAAGGATTTTTTTAAAATATATTGGCATGTCACTTTGTGACAATGTTTTTGAGTAATGTTCTCCTCTTGGGGGTGATGGCTCTGTAGCTCTGTGGCAGCACTGGTCACTGTCACATGTCTGAATAGTTGCTCCCTGATGTGAATCTCTTTCAGGCAAAAATCATTTGGACTTTGGCTGTTTCTTTAGCACTAGAACGACACATTCTGGCATGGAAATAGGTAACCTACTCTTAAGAGGTGTAGTAGGTGTACAATTACATTAAAGAAATGAATATTCACTACAATTAGCTTTTCTTAAGGACCCTATACACAAGCAAATTTAAGTTGCTGATTTGAGTCCTTTATATTGATTCTTCAGCTTATCTGCCGTGTATGGGGCCTTCCGACATGTCCTCCCAATCGATATCTGGCCAAAAATTGGCCAGATGTCGATTGGGCAGGCTTGATTTTTCTGCATCAGCTCACTGATTCAGTCCTCACGCCAAACAATTGCATTACCACGATATCACCCATCCAAGGTGGGCTTGTTGGAGGAAAGATTCGCTTGTTTGGAAACCTCGCCAAACAAGCGAATATTACAGTGTATGGCCACCTTTACTCTACACCACACTGGCAGCACTTCTTTGTCCACTTGCCTCAGAGGAAAGAAAAAACAGAAGTACCTTCCTGTGTAGATCTGCATGCCTGTGCTGATACTGGCAGTTCCATACAAAAGGTTCATTGTCTCTGGAAAACAAGGTGATAAAGAGAAAATCTTCTGCCTGCAATGTTTGTAGGAAAGGCAGCACGGAGCAGCTGTTTTCCCCAAACTTCAATGGGGACAGAATGGATATGTTAAAGCAGAGCTATCCAACTTTATAAATGTTGTGGCCCACAACCTAACCGCAGAAATGTTTGAGCACCAAATTCTAATAACCAAATTCACAGGCAATGTACTGCTGCTGTGGCATCATCATTATGTAGCATTAATGGATGTTATATAATTTAGCAGTCAGCTGGAAATATTTGTTCCATTGGATGAATTCCAAAAGATAAAGTTACATTTTAAAAAAAGTAGCAAGGCTCTTCATTTCTGCCATGTTTTTCATAACTCCACTTTATTTTGCCCCATATTAATGCCAACAAATAGGAGAAAACATGCAAAATGTTAGGCATGTTTTTTTTAAAGGTGTGTCCCAGATATTTGGATCTTTCTTATTACATTTTATTCTGTATGTTCTTTAAAAAAATGAACATATAAGGAACACCTCATAAACACTGTCTTTTTCTGAATATCCTCCTATGTGTTCCACAGGTGGCAATAGCCAAAACAGGGAGTGCTTGGGTAAACTGGCCAGTCCAGACTATGGAAACTTTTCTAGTTCATAAAAAAAACCAAAAAAAAAACCTCGGCATCACTTAATTATTGGTTCTGCCTCTTTCCAGGTTCCCCACGCTGTATTGCATTGTATTGTATTGTGGTAGGGATTCTGTACTTTCCACTGATCAACATTTTTTTTTAACTATAGGTGAGCTATCAGCTGGGCAGCATCATGGATCTCTTCACCACTAGCCTATCTCTCGCTGGACTAGAAATACCAAGGGATAGAGCTATTGATGGCATTGACCTGTCACCAGTGATCCTAGAGAGCAAAGAGACTGAAAGGTTAACAGCTCGCACATTACCATTTGGTTGGTGGTAACCCACGGTACAACACATACACACAAGAAATCTATTTGGTCATAGTCCTCTTAGTCTTTTATTGAAGATATTGCATCATCAGCCTCTAAAAGCTGACAATGCTGCAAGCCAGCACGCTCTTATATTCATCACTCATTTTGACCAATCTGTGATCAGGTTGCTGCTGTTGATCTTTGTAGGGGTTAATGCAAGTCCTCTGGCAGGGGAGTTTCTATCTCATTATCTCTCTTTCTCTCTCTACAGACCAATATTCTATTACCGTGGCAACGAGCTGATGGCAGTCAGACTAGGGCAGCACAAGGCTCATTACTGGACTTGGAGTAATTCGTGGGAGGAACTGTCCCAGGTGAATTGTAGCCTTTGCTGCTCCTATCCAGTGGTTTCACATGGACCCTTCTCTTGTCTCTTAGCTTTGGTCTTTAGTGACTGACTAAAACAGGCATTATAAACCAGAACAAGTGACCTGCAGTTTTTAATCCTATATACTGACACATCTGATTGTTTGGTTAATAAATATGCCCAAGGATATTTTGTGCCCCTTCTTAATCTGCTCCAGCTTGAGTGACAAAACTTCCAAAGTTCCCAATGTAAATCTCCTGTGGGAAAACATTTGCATTACATATATATGCTTTCCATTGCAGCCAAATCATACCTTGTTGGGCGACTTTGGGCTATTACTTGATGCAGGTCCGGACTTAGAACTATAATAGCCCCTGGCATTTCAAATACACATAGGCCCAATCAGCCCACAAAGAGGCCCAAACAGCCCACCAAATACTGACTTTCTATGGGACCTTACAGCAGCCCCTCTGGCATTTGCCAGAACCCACAGATTGCCAGTCCGTGCCTGACTTGATGCATATGTCTTCCCACTGCCAGTTTATAGTAATGTTGGTGGAAAAGGAACTCCAGGCATTTTGTCACCCTTGCTGGAGCGGATTAAGTACTGGTGACAAAAATATCCCAGCGCCACAGCCCTTGGAGTAAAATTGTGAAGAATGTCTTGTTTGCTTTCACCTTAAGGGTTAAATTTGGGGTGATATATATAGTATTTCTGGCAGAAGATAAATGACTGGATGATTTTGCCTCTTATCATGGAAAAAATGCAACAGCCAAAATGCTCCAGATTGCTACTTGTTCCTTTATCCTTAGTGATTACAAAAAAAAAAAATCATAGTTTGCAGAGCTAACTGATAGGATCTCTTTAATCTTTTTTATCATATCTGAGTAAGTTGTTAAATAGTAGAGGATTCTGCTCTGATCTACGCACGTGTGCCCATCATTCCACTCTGCTGATTAGGCCTATTGTATAAATCGTAAAATGCTCCAGGGGATAATATGAGATCTGTCTAGATAAGTCTTCGTACTGACACAGAATCAATGGAGCAATTTATCTCCAGGGGCCAAGATGTGAATCTCATTGAGACCTCATTTGCTCTTTCTTCTCTGGAGCAGGCTGTAAAAGGGAAATGCACGAAGCTCCTCGGCTCCTGATCCTCTGCTGTGGTATCTAATAAGGCAGGGAGCAGTGCAGATAAGATTTTGTAGGATTGTCACCCCTCGTCTGTATAGAAATCCATGTTCAAGGTGTCTCTTGGGTTTGTTTTATGAAGTGTTAATGTTCTGTTACTAATTCCACTGAAGCTCTTACTGTGTCATTGGGACAATTCTAGTGCAGAGGGATAGCAAGGGATGAATGAAATCCCATTTAATCCAATGGGATTGGAGATATGGTTTTGCGTTCAGACTGCAATGAATTCATCATTAGGGCAATGCAATATAGCCTTTAATCAATTTCACTTTTACTTTGAAATATTGCAGGGATAACATACCCAAAATGCTGAATATGATTGCACTTTACAGTGACTTAGATGTTGTGGCTAGGTTATTGCCACAAGATTCAGGCAGCCAAATGCCCCTTCCAAGCTGCACTGTCAACCCAGTCCCTGGACTTTACTTGTGAGCAGCCTGTCATAACAAGCTAAGCAATTACACCCCACATAATTGCTACAAGCCTTTTCCTTGTTTAGCACTCATACCTGAAAGGAGACATGATGACGGCCTTAGTGTTAGGCTGGACTAAAGGTAATTGAACATTCATTGTAACAGTTCTTAGCTAGCCCTGTAAAGAGTGAGAGGGTTGACTGTTTTGTTTTAACCACACTAACCAACTTACCCTCAGTGGGCTGCTTCTCAGCTGAGTATTGAGAGCAACTTGTTTTTGATAAGATCATTTGCACACTCAGGATTTACAATTTAGACTGCCAGTAACCCCCCAGCCACTGGCATGTGTGGAAAGCCATCCAGCTACAGCAGCCAATCCCTTTCCATCTCTATGCTGTCTCAAGTAAAACATCTCCTTTGTATTGTAAGATAAATATCTTATTTCAACCTTGCTCACCTTTTCGCTGGTGTGTAGGTGGGAAACAACACCAGGATACTCAGAACCAGGCAGTGAATGAGGTGTAATTGCTGAGTTGCACTGGGCTGCTTTACCTCGGAAGTCGACAACAGCAACACCATGTCTGCAACAAGATTACAAAAAAAACATAATGTGGCTTTAGTTCCAATTGCATGTAATTTGAGTGTCCAGTCAACACTTGAGATTAGAATACAGATAATTGTTAATTGATTAAATTGTTCATTTATCAGGGGTTTCCAGGCGTGTTCCATGCGTTGTTTTGGGGTAATCAGTGCAGTGCAACTTGTCCATTCTCTGTGCATGGAGCCTGGGCTCTGGAAATTCATGGCACTCTGCATGTTGATCCTGATGAATATTACAGCACAGAGCACTCTACTTTGAATCTGCGGGGTATCATTAGCTGGACTACCCCAGATGGCCTACCACATTCAATGCACTACACCTGCAGGGCTGTGGAGTCGGTACATAAATCTTTCGACTCTGACTCCTCAGTTTATGGTACCTCCGACTCCTCTGATACCAGAAAGGGTATTAAAGTAATTAAAATATACTGTACTGTTGCTCTGCACTGGTAAAAGCCGTGTGTTTGCTTCAGAAAGACTACTATAGTTTATATAAACAAGCTGTTGTGTAGTCATGGGAGCAGCCATTCAAGCTGGAGAAAAGACACGGGTTACACAGCAGATAACAGTTAAAACACAATTGTATTGCCAGGGCTTATCCGACATTATACTCCGACTCCACAGCTCTGTACACCTGCTCTTCTATACATTTTACTGTCACCAGTAGCAATGTAACTTTGCTCTTAAACCATGTAAATATGTATTGTGTAAATATGTGCCTAATTCTTGATCTAAATTAACCTGTATGAATGATATCATTGCAGGGAATTAATTTTTGTCCAGGACAGAATATTACTGGAGTAACAACACATATGCAAGTAGAGCACAGTATTAATCCTCTCCTGTTTCACCTGGGAAGGGACCCTGGGGAGAAGTACTCTATAAGGTCAGTGCTTATACTATTTCTCTTGCTTATGTAGTGATAACAAAGGATTTTGTAACATAATGACAGAAAAAGGCACTAACTGGGGAAGGGATCAGGTCCTCATTGCTAGTTTGCGGACATCTTGTACACAGTCAGTCTAATTGCCCTCATTTTATGGTGAAAGTCATCAGGCAGGTATGAATGGGACCCTTGGTACATGGTCTGTGCTATGTGACATGCAGCCAGATTCCCTGTCCCACAGGTATTCTCAGAATCAGGAATGTGACCTTGGTGACATGTATCACAGCTGCTCCTTACACCGGAACCTCCAAATCTCCAAAGTGGCAATTAGAGTAAATGAAGCAAATACACTGCACACCTGTGCTCCCAGCCCAGGGGAATATTCAGCAGGTCTCAGAGAAGGGGGGAGCAGAAGTCAGTAGGATCTCCCACAGCAGCCCATGTTGCTTTTATTCAGCACTGGTGCATTGTCTAATATTTTGTCACTTGCCTACATATGAACCACCATTCTTTTCTTTTTTTTTTCATTGTGGAAGAAATACCTGTGGTCTCTGTATGTTTTGTATTACTGTAATAATTAGGCAGAAATCTTTCTCTCTAATACCTAATAATGTAGGCTTAAATCAGTTCAGAGGCTTATATATCTTTCTTTTCTTGCATGTTGGTCTTTTTTGCAGTGTACTAAGTACCGAGTATGAGGATGCAGTAAACAGGATTTCCTCTGTGGTCCAACAGCACAGGGATTCTATGGTCCCAGGAGAACCACAGCTTAACGTGTGTGACTTGGCGGTTATGGTGAGTACCTTCTTTAAATGACGCGTGGAATTTTTGCCGTAACAACTGCTAATCCCTCTTCTGTTTTTTTCTTGGTAATGTGTGGAATATTTTTTAAAATGTAGTACCAATATATTGTGCACACACATTGGGTATGGAACAAATTAATCTGGTACAAGGTTGAAACCTGGGCAGAAGACGTAAATATGTCCACAAACAGGCTTCTGCAAAACAGGAGAGTTTGATACACAATATTTATAACATTTTTCTTATTCCTATTAGTGTGTAAGCAAAGATCATGTGGCCTAGCATGACAAACCAGGCTCTGTTGAAATCTGACATGAGGCTAGACATATTGTCAGTTTCCCATCTGCCTCCAGTCAAGTGACTTGTGCTCTGATAAACTTCAGTCACTGTTTATTGCTGTACTGCAAGTTGGACTGATATCACCCCCTCCCTTTACCCCCTGCAGCCTAACAATAGAACAATGGGAAGGTAATCAGATAGCAGCACCCTAACACAAGATAACAGCTGCCTGGTAGATCTAAGAACAGCACTCAACAGTGAAATCCAGGTCCCACTGCGACACATTCAGTTACAGTAGGAGAAACAACAACTGCCAGAAAGCAGTTACATACTAAAGTGCTGGCTCGTTCTGAAATCACATGACCAGGCAAAATGACCTGAGATGGCTGCCTACACACCAGTATTACAACTAAAAAAATACACTAGATGGTTCAAGAATTACATTTTACAGTATATTGTAGAAGTGAATTATTTGCAGTGTAATTTAGAAATAAAAACCATATCATAAAAATCATGACAGAATCCCGTTTAAGCTCATTTTACATAAAACAAGTACATGAGCCTCTTCCCTGCTTACTTCCTTAACATATACTCTCACAGTCAGAATGTCTTACCTAGTACTTTCTCCACTAGCAGTCTTCCTTATGACCAACATTTGGCATAATAAGCCATTATTTTTATCCATTTAACACTTTTTCATATATTGATTCTTAGGAACTGGTATGGTGTGCATAATCTATTTGTAGATCATTTATGTCTGTGCTTGAATGGAATGAAATTGAATTGAAATGGTCGTAGAGTACCATCTAGTGGGCAATACAGTGCAAGTGTAGAACTAGGATTTTTTATTTCCTGCTCAGTGGCTGCACAGACTCTTAAAATACTTCAGTATTTTAATATAATATGACTTCCATAACTTACAAATCCCTTGAATGTTGATCACAAGGAAGCCAAATAAGACTCCTTAGAAGGCTAGCTGCCAGTAAAAGCAATATATTTTTCAAGTTAGAGGGTCAATGTCAGTTTCTGGGCTTGATGTCCTGCGGGGCCTCGTTATGCCACCCATTTTTTATCTATTTAACAAGGTGCCAAGTCCCTGCAGATGAATAGCAGCCCCATAATATGCGACTGGTACCGCATTATAGGTATGGCAGTGATTTCCCAATTCAGGCTGATAATCTGGACATTATTCTCACTTGGGACGTAAGCATCACATATATCGTTCCGATGTAAATCTTCAATGCCTAGTACCACACAGGCAGTGTAAAACCTGCAGAGATGGAGGAATACAATGAGTTATTATGTAGATACAGGCATATCAATCTACAAAAACGCTGCACGGTGTAGCTTTATGTAAATGGAAATGTCTGTAAGTCCCAGTTCTATATTTGCCTATATTAACCACTTAATGATGCAGTTATATTACCTATGTTGGTCACTGTGCTTTTTTTCCAAAGCCAGAAGTGCTTTCACATGTTTTGTTTGAGTTATGATATATTTTGTGCCATCCTCCCATAGAGGCCTGTGTTATGCAAAGTTCTTTTTATGATTTATTAGTGCACTTTAACTCTGCCTTAATTGTTGAGCTCTTTGGGGGTTTATTTACAGAGTGCAGGTCAGGGTGCAAAAAGGCATAGAAACTGCCCAACACTTTTCACCGTGGGTACAAATCTTTACTCTGCAGAATGGAGTGCAAATACAGCTCAGCAGCTTTGCATTCATAAGGACCAGGCTGGGGGGAGGCACATAGGTGTCCCTAATCCTACCTCTTAACTTGTCGCAACGCTACCTTAAATTAAACCTCTCTAAAACTGAAATGGTTCTCTTCCCTCCAACACCATAAACATCCCAGAAGTATCCATCATAGCTAACAATTCCACCATCTCCCCGGTGCCTTGGGGTTATCCTAGATTCTGCCCTGTCCTTCACTCCTCATATCCAGTCACTTATTTAATCATGTCACTTGCACCTAAGGAACATATCCAAAATACGATCATGTATCACCCAAGATGCTGCCAAAATTCTTCTTCACTCTCTCGTCATATCACGTCTAGACTACTGTAACTCTCTTTTAATTGGCCTTCCCCTCCAAAGACTGTCACCTCTCCAGTCCATAATGAACACTGCTGCGAGGATCATAAACCTCAGCAACCACTCCTCCTCTGCCATGCCACTCTGCCAATCCCTACACTGGCTTCCGCTACCTTTCAGAATAAAATTCAAAGCACTTCATTACTCTGTCCCTAAAGATAGGACAACCTTGTGTCTACCAGGGCTGCACTGTTTCAAATATTTAAGGCTCCAAAAGTAAGTGCTGAGTTTAATGAGCACTAAGGGGTATGGTTGTGCTCCTTTTAGTGCGCTAACACTTGAGGCTTGGACCTTTGTAAATGACACAAAAGAGGGAGTTATGGAAGCACTTCAAGTAAAATATAAAATTACAATGGAAGTGCAATTGATCTGGCCAAATTGGCTAAAAGCATACAGAAGAGATGGGATTGATCAATGCACATTCCCTGGTACCGTCTCACTAGTAATTTAATATCTATACAAGTACTTATACTTTCAAAAACAGGGGTTTCTAGTTACAAAATTCTGATCATAACATTGCAAGCCCCATACCTCATCAAAGTAACCCCATATGGTGGTCATAACTGTTTACCTCTAGTCATTTTACATAGGCTGAATTTTCCCTACATGGAGCATTTCTTGGGATTGTGTCTCCTGATCTGAACATTGGTCTCAATCACAGGGCTGCCATTTTTAAAGACATAAGACAGATGTTGTAAGGTAGGGGGCTCAAAGGATTATTGAATAGTTTATAATAGCAAATGATCAAAAAAAGCACAAGAATAAAAAAAGTAAAAAAAAGTGCTAATACCCCATATATTTAGCATGATGAAAGATATATATATATATATATATACATATGTATTTATTTATATTCAGTGAATAGTCTGCGTCCTTATGTATTTAAAATCATTTACCAGTACTATATTTAAGTATGCAGCATGTTAGAGATGTGTGTAGTTAAAAGTTAAACTACAATTTACTATCCTGTTTTTTATGCTCTGGTGTACTATTCTCTTTTATCTAATAGAACTGGTCTCCTCATGGATGTGAGAAGCTGGGGAAATGTCTTACTCCCCCACAGTCCAACCCCTGGAAGTGCGTCTGGCCTCACTAAAGTGAGAACTTGGTGCAGCGAATAGTGCTTGATCCGCAAGCTGAGCAAAAGGATTGGTTGTGTAAGCCATAAGGCTTATCTAGAATAGCAGTTCCTTCTAGGGTGTAAGTTAGACCCAATGTGGACCCAATTTCCGTCCCCTTAATTGACTGTAAGTGCCTTTGTGAGTATAAGGATATTCGAGTGGTCTCAAGAATACAGTGTTTTATGCTGGGATGTGCAGTGACCAAAACTTAAGCATTATTGCTTGCAGAGTGAAAATTAGTGTTTAATGGAGAAGGTAAGGTTAAAACTAAGTAAGCTTTATCAGAAAGGTCTATTTAAATACACCAGTAAACCCTCAAAGTAATGCTGCTCTAAATCCTCTGTCAAAATAAATACCAGATTTCTTTCTTTCTATTGTGTATCAGACTTCCCTATATTGCATCTTAAACCTCCAGGGCACGGGCTTGAGCATGCTCAGTTTGCTTCCCTCCTCCCCTCCCTGCTGTAATCTGAGCCCAGAGCTATGAGGGAGAGACTCAGTCAGGAAGTGATGTCACACCAAACTAATATGGCAGCTGCTATCCTAAACAAACAGAGAGAGCTTCTAGAGCTGTTTACTCAGGTATGGTAAAGCAGTCTACAGAATAAATATATAGTTCTATCTTGCACTATTGTGGTTAATGTATTGGCAATAAACTGCTTCTGTATCTTTCCTTCGCACTTAATTCACTCCCCATAGTCAGCAGCTTTGCTCCCCAACCAGTAGCTGCCTAACTTGTTAACACAGTGAGCTAATATTCTTTCAATTAGTCCTGTTGCACAGTGATGCTTTATGATGTCCTGTGTTTAACTTTTTAACTGTGTACGAAATAATTGAACCTACTGTTATATATAATCTGTATCACATACGTCACCCTATTTTATGGTCATTGAATTCCTCCTTTACTTCCAATATCCAAAAAGAGCAGTTTAATTCCCTGCTTATATTTTTTTGATCTCATAGATAGACAATTGAAATAGAAATAAAGAATATTAAAAGTCGCTTCATAAAGGCATTTAGCATACCATCTGCTTATTTTATATGGGGTTATGGCTCAAAGTCATCTAATACACAGGTGATTTCTAAATTCTCTAGCTGCAAGTTCTCATTCAGAAAGCACTTGCATCCTGGAAATAAAACCTTCTCTCTGCTGCTTGCCCTGTCCTTGCCATTGGCCATAGGGCTGAACCACTTCTTAGTGGAAAGGCATGTGCCATGGCTTGCACTTTGTACCCTTCCACATGGGTGATAAATGAGCCCTCTAATCTGTGTTAGACAAAACCTGAGGATTCAGTGACCTGTATAGCTTTGGTGGCTTTTAATATGCTTATATATAAGGGAATATGATATATATATATATGACAGACCTTTCTGCATATAATTGAAAAAAATCATGGGAACTGTAAATTGTATTTATTGTCTTTGTCCATGTCGTGTATGACATTGTAAACATCTTCTTTTTTTCTCTTTGTCTTCCTCAACTAGGTTATGATTTTATTAAAAAGAAAAATGATAGAATGTTTCCTCTGTTGAATTCACTATACATGTACATAATAAGGGAACAGATATTTCTACATATATTAATATGTTTTAATGCACACATGTATAATTAATAGGTATGGGCAAATTTTTTCAACCTTGTTTCGCCGCAGAAATAACACACATAGACTTGTATGGCGTTGTGCGAAAAAAAAAGACGCGCGTTAAAACTTTTTTGACACCCATAGGCTGCGACATTTCGCTAGTGGCGAATTTTTGACGAAACTGGTCAAATTTGCCCATCCCTAATAATTAAGCTAACAAGGCATGAGAAATATGTGGAGGCCTATTTATCCAAAAGTCAGATTTTAGTGATTTTAGAGGTTTTCGAAACAACGGCTAAACTCGCTTTTCTAAAACTGCGAATGTCGTGCCATTTATTGAAAGATCCGAATAAAAAAGTACGAAAGGAAATTACACTGAATGCACTAAAAAAATTGAATTCCTTGAAAATCTTAAACATTTTAGTTTTTCGGATATTTCCTAGCGAAAAGAAATCCTTAAACCTCTAAATCCAGACTGATTTAAAACGGTCCAATAGGATACATGTAGCTCCCATTGACTTCTGTAGGACCTCAACAGCTTTTACCTGGTGAAGTTTTGTATTAACAGTTTTCGTGGTTTTTACACTTGATAAATCTGAAAATGTTTAGAGCTTTTTTTTTAAAAAAAAATGGGAAAGCCGCAAATTTTTAGATGTTTGTGGAACAAAACAAATTTGATTCTTAGTAAATGGGCCCTGTAGTAGGTAACCACCTGCAAAAGCCTCAATAAATAACCAACATGGACACTCAGGATTTAGTGGAGGAAATTACTGGAGCTTTTATTGAAGAACTTGGATTACTAAGCCTAAATTTATTCTTGATGATTTCAAGGGATGCCTAAGCTTAGCTTCTCCATATCAGTGACCCTCAAAAGAAGTCCTAACAGGATCCAAATGATGAGCTCCTTATAGTCATAATTATTAGTACATTAGGTTCAGTATATAGGCCCTTTAACCTCTTATTGTCTGTCTAACTGCAAAAAACGTTAGGCTTTGCCATAAGCAAGTAACCATGTGCTAGATTTAAATGAATGCTACTGCTAAATGACCAGCTTTTCCAAACTATAAATGGGGTATCAGGGTGAGGGCTGTACCAAGACTTGTCTACGTCATTGATGATTTACACTAAGGACTGCGCTCCCTTATTTCCCATCCAGAGTGCATCATCTGATCAACTCAGAGCTACCGGGCACCAAACAGTCGATGCATTTTGCCAGGTATTACCAAAATGTATTTCCTGATCTTATAGGCTATGACAGGGATCACTAACCTTTTGAACCTGTGAGCAACATTCAGAAGTAAAAGGAGTTGGGGAGCAACATTAGCATGAAAAATGTTCTTGGGGTACCAAATAAGTGCTGTGATTGGCTAATTGATAGCCCCTATATGGATTGTCAACCTACATTGTTTGGCAGTACACCTGGTAAACCAAAACTTGCCTCCAAGCCTGGAATTCAAAAATAAGTACCTGCTTTGAGGCTACTGGGAGCAACATCCAAAAGGTTGGAGAGCAACATGTTGCTCACGAGCTACTGGTTGGGGATCACTGGGCTATAATGATATGCTCACTGAAAATTGAATTTGGAGAAAATGAATAGCAGTTAAGCTTCTCTTGACCTAGGGGCAAATTTACTTAAAGGGCACCAATCATGACCAAAATCATTTACTAAGTAAATACACTATGTGAAAGTTCAAGAAATCTGATTTTTAAAACAGAATTGTTTGTATAATGTAAATCATCAGCTCACTATACCCTCTGCAAGATCTCCCCTATCTCCCCTGCAGTTCTAGCTGAGGCAGGCATCTTGGATTTCACTGGCTCCGCCTACCCATATCTACCCAGCCAACTGCAACTCTGAAATCTCGCACATGCTCAGTTGAAATTCCTTGATTGCTTATCAAGCCTTCTAAGCTATTTTCAAATCAGCCAAACCTCTGTGTTAGCTGTTGTACAGTAGTGCTGCCACCTGCTGGAAGTTAGTGTGTGCCCTTCATTTGCATAATGACTTTACCAGCAGGGGACAAGATCTCCTGATACTTCTAGTGGAGGAGTTTATTTAAACAAGGCATTCCGGGTAGAATCCGACAGTCGCGTCAGATCAATGCTGCGACACCATGCGACAATTCTATCTCTTACCTTATTTTTGTTGCATGTGACAATTCACATGCGTTTTGTCGCAGCGCGTCGGAATGCGACAAAATCATTTGTGGAGTCCTACCCTTA